>CM038215.1:216708107-217081984 GCA_021442155.1 Cymbidium sinense | reverse complement strand
GAAATAGTGTCAAGATCTGATGTTAGCGAGGTACCTTCAAACTCAACCTCCCTTTAATTTTATTTTTGTTCTTTGTGAAATAAACTTGATCTTTGGTAAGATTTAGCCATTTAGATCTATTCTAGATCACTCCTTGATCATTTTACAATTGAAATCCTATGCTTTCACCATGTAGATCACCATTAATTACTTCAAAAAGTTGACAACTCTCGATTCTCTAATGGGACCTCAGAGACAAAATCAATGCCATCCATTCCTTTTATTTGGAATGAATGACTGTGATTTAAATGGATGATTTAATTTAAAACACTTAAGAAATCATGGATCAATCTTGAGGCATTTGATATTTAATCAAATGGTCTTGATCTGAAGCACGTCCCCACAACTATCCTATGTGTGATCCATGTGGATCCCACATGTACTAGTCACACATTACCACATGTAAAGCAGTGCCCAATCAGCGAGTGGATTACATGGGAAATTTGAATTTTTAAAATTAAATAAATCTAAAAAATACCCAAAACTTCAAAAATTCATAAAATTAAAATACTTAACCAAAAAATGCAAACAATGGCTTTATTGATTTAGCTTATTGAGAGGAATCCATTAAACCTAAATCCCAAATTTTAATGGGCAATTTTCAATTAATTTGAGTTTTAACTAAATTAATTAAACCTTAATTAAGGCTATAATATTAATCCAATTAACTTGAAGCTTGAAGATACTAAAATTAAAGCTAAAACACACCTTATATAAAGGTTTAGGGATTTATTGGTAACTAAATTAAAAGATAATAAATTTTTAATCCCCAAACTTTAATTTAATAAAATATATTAATAATAATTTAAGAAAATTAAAAATAATTATGGAATTAATTTAAAACATCATAATAAACATTATTGAACCTAAGAAGAATATTAAAGTCCACTAAAGCCCATTAATTCTAAAAATAACACAATTAGGTAATGATATAAAATAATTAATTCATTTAAATAGCTTAATCTTTAAAAAATCATAATAAATCAACCAAAATTTCAAACATTATAAATAAACCCTTTATGGATTCATCTTTTAAAGAATAATTAAAGAAAAATAAAAGCCCCAATTAATTTCTAATGTGTTATGCTTGATTGGGCTTCTTATAAAATTATTAAAACTTTAAATAAGTCCAAAATATATCTTAGATTAAGATAAAACTTTAGGAAAATGAAATTTGCAAGGAATCCCACTTACAAACTGACTTCAAAATCAGAAGTTATTAAATTTTTAATCTCTAGGCAAATTTAAACTAAATAATAAATTAATAAAGTTATAGAAATCATAAAAGTTCGTAGAATTAATTTAAAATGTTTATAATAACATTAGAGGATCTATGAAAAATTCTTTAGTCCTCTGAAGTTAAAAAATCTAACTAATCACACATTAAGATTTAAGGAATAATTAAAGAAATAAAATTAACTAAACTATATGTTCTTAAATCAATCTATGATAAATCAAATAACTAATTAAAAAAATATGATTAATCAAATGATCACTTTAGAAAATGGCTTTAAAGCTCTCTACCATCTTTATAGAATGTTTAGGGAGTTCATTTTCCATGAGACAGATTGATATATAGTCCACTAGATTTCCTTTAATATTATGTTAGGGTTATTTAGATGTGGATTCTAATTTCTATGAATGCAAACATTCATAGTTAATTACCCCTCTTACCATAGTAAGAGAGCACTCTCAATTAAGGTTAAAAATAAGCATATCTCTCAGATATAAATTGGTGTCTAGAGGTTTTGTGTCAATGATTGTCTAAGAGAAAAATGAGGGATGTTCCGATTAAAATCCCATAGTTCCATCATCTTGAGACAATATTACTCGAGTCTACCAACATCAAGGGGATATTATTCATAATGTCGAGGGAATCTGATTAGCAGCCATGGGTTGCCTCGTTTCAAATATCCCAAGAAGACCAGAATTGTAGTTTTAGGGTTACGAGTGATTATTGACTTATTTAGGTTAAACTTAATTTATAAGTTTATCCAATAATTTAATGAATTTTGTGTTGTATATATATGTAGGGCTTACATCCATTGAAATGCCATTAGGGTTTATATTTGCATGACAAACATATAGATTGGACTTACAAATCTTTGGAATGCTAGTTAAAATTTTAGTTATTCACATAGCAAACAAATAGATTGGACTTACATCCCTTTGGAATATTAGAATTATAAGGGGGTTTGCATGGCAAGAATATGATTGGGCTTACTTCCATTGGAAAGCTAGTTCAAATTTTAAGTGTTCGCATGGCGAACAAATAGATTGGACTTACATCCCTCAAAATGCCATAAATATAGGGGGGTTTGCATGGTGAACATATGACATAGCTTACATCGATTGGAAACCTAGTTAAAATTTTAAGTGTTTGCATGGTGAATGTCATATATTCTAAGGGTGTTCACATGACGAACATTTGGATTAGACTTACACCCCTTAGAATAGCCATTTAAAATTTTGATGTTCGCATGGAAAATGAATAGATTGGATTTACATCCCTTTGGATTTCCACAAATGGTTTAAATGTTTGTATGATAATCATATAGATTAGACATACATTCCTTTGGAATGTCATTTAAAATTTAGATGTTCGCATGAAAAATGAACAGATTAAACTTACATCTCTTTGGACTAACATATAGGATTTAATTGTTTGCATGATGAACATTTAGATTGGATTTACATTCCTTTGGAATGTCATTTAAAATTTAGATGCTCGCATGGTGAATGAATAGATTAGACTTACATCCCTTTGGACTACCATTTAAAAGTTAGATGTTGCATGGTGAATAAACAAAATGGACCTACATCCTTTTGGATTGTCATATAAGATTTAAATGTTTGTATGGCAAACATATAGATTGGGCTTATATCCATTTAAAATGACATATGAGGTTTAAATGTTCGAAAGGTGAACATATTGATTTGACTTACCTCCCATTGGAGTGCTAGTAAATTGTTGGGGTTTTCGTATGGTGAATAAAAAGGTGTTTGATTTTTATATATTCTTATTTTATTCCTAGGAAAATCCAAAATGCTAGGGGTCAGCACCATGTATTGGGATGTTGGCACTTCAACACCTAAAGTGTAGCACCTCATTACTAGAAAGTCAGCGCTCTAGCACTGACAAGCAAAAAATAGGTCTTAAAATTAGAGAGGACAACTCTTTGGTACTGTAAACTTGGCATCGTAGCACTAAAGTGCTAATCACTTAGGAAAAATGCTTTTTCAACACTGCTATTTATATATGGATGTTAGGCAGTTTATTCTTCGTGAGATAGATTGATATATATATTCAATTAAATTTCCTCTAATATTATATTAGGGTTTGTTTAGATCTGGGTTGTATTTTATATGAATACAAGCATTCATAGTTAATTACCCCTCTTACCATAGTAAGAGAGCGCTCTCGATTAAAGTTTGAAACAAGCATATCTTTGATATGAATTGGCATATGGTGTTGTTCTAGATGACTATCTAAAAGAAAGAAGAAGGTAGTCCTAATCAAGATCCCCTAGCTCAGTCATCCCATCACTACATTATTCTAATCTACCAACATCAGAGGGCTATTAACCATAATGTCCAAGGAATCTGATTAGTAGCCATGGGTTGCCTCATTTCAGATATCCTTAGCAGACTAAAATTATAATGTATGTTATAGGGTTATGAATGCTTATTGAATTATTTAGGCTAACCTAATTTATAAGTTTATTCAATAATTTACTGAAGTTTGCATTGCAAACATACATAGGGCTTACATCCATTGGAATATTGTTAGGGTTTTTGTTTGCATTGAAAACATATAGATTGGGCTTACATCCCTTTGGAATGCTAGTAAGGATTAAAGGTTCATATAGTGAACATATAGGTTGGACTTACATCTTTTAAGAATTTAGTACGGTTTAAATGTTCACATGGTGTACAAATAGATTGGACTTACATCATTTTAGAATGTCATATAAGGTTTTGGGTTTGCTTGCATTGTCATCCGACATATATATATGATTAGTAAGCCATTAGATTGGAGTTACATCCATTTAGAATGCTATATAGGTTTAAATGTTCACATGGAAAACATATAGATTAGACTTACATTCTTTTAGAATGCTGGATAGGTTTAAATGTTCACTTGACAAACATATAGATTGGACGTACATCCCTTTGGAATGTTAGATAGGTTTAAATGTTTGCATGGTGAGCATATAGATTAGACTTACATCCCTTTGGAATGTCATATAGGGTTTGGGTTCTACTTGCATTGCAAGCATGGTTGGACTTAATTAAAAACCATCAAATTGGAATTACATCCCTTTAAAATGCCAAATAGATTTAAATGATTGCATGATGAATATAAAGGTGTTTGATTTATTTATTTATTTTATTTCTAAGGGACATTTCCTCGATGTAGTATAAGCACCTCTATAGTGCTAGAGATTTAGCACCATGGAACCAAGAAGTTGGCTCTCCGGTGCCTAAAGCTCAGCGCCTCAATACTGGCAAGCTAGTGTCCCATAGCCGTCAAGCATAAACATAAGTCTCAGAACCAGAGAGGGTAGTGCTTTAGCACTATAAACTTAGCACCACAATGCTAAGGAGTCATGAAAAATAACATAAATTAAGTTGGCTATTTGACTAATGTCAAAGTGCTAATAAAGAAATACTATGGGTCTAGTCAAAATGTTGTTCAAAGGCTTAAAAGCTAGTAGGCGCATTCAACAAAAAAAATACAAAACCTTTTAGCAATACTGTGGTATTGAGTTAGAGTGTTGCTATGCTCGATTAATGTGTGATGCATTTTTTAAATCTAGTCAGTTATTGAATTAATTGTAATAAATATTAACAAATTCTCAGTGCCTAGGTGCTACATGTGGAGTGTCATAGTGCTGGTCTTATATTTTAGAAACTGAGAGGTGAGCCTCGACATTGTAGAAGTAGTGTTGTGATACTAGGTCTAGCTTATAAATAGAACCCCTTGTCTATCAAAATTTTCTTTCTAAAGTCTTTATTTTCTCAAAATTGCATCATAGCTTTTTCTCAGCTTTAGAACATTAAACATGTCATTGAAAGTAATCCAAAAGGGCAAGAGGAGAGCATCCTCGAGGGATGCTAGAAGATTTATCATTGTGGATGTAAAAGTGAGGTACCACCACACCCTCATAAGTAAGCATCTCATTTTGGAGAGGAGCTTCTACAATTTGGGTTGGAGAATGGAGAGGGTTATTAATGAACAAGGCTAGGAGCATCTTGCTTATGATAACACTACTTGCATCACCCCCATGGCGCAGGAATTTTTCATCAATGCCAATGATAGCCAGGACAACCAAGTTTTTTATCGGGGAAATCGGTGTGGGAATTTTATTTGGAACACCATGCAAATCTTAGGGGTACTTATTTAGATAATCAAATACATTATTAAGATAAATATATTATCTTGAAATAAAATCATATTACCCTTTAATAAATTTAATTACTTAATTAAGGCTCCTAAGGTGATGGGACTTCGATATACCAAAACTTTTTCCCTCTAAACTATATGGAGAGGTAGAACATAGTTTATTTTATTACAGGGTTTGTAGTTCCCTAAAAGGTTAAGCCCTTATAGTTAAGTACATCTCAAGAATTAATGATCTCTTCCTAAGAATATTCTCAATTAAGGAAATAATTTTTAATTTTTATTGATTTCAAAGCTTGTCTTACAAGAATGATGATATAGAAATTCAATAGGGGACATTTCAAAGGGGAAGAGTTTTTTAGTGGCCAATTGGGATTAAGTAAGAAATGCTTATCAATATTATGATGTATAGTAAGCATTTCAACTAACCATTAGGATTAATAATTTTGTGTTTAAAATTATTAAGATTTAAATTGACATTTTATTAGAATTCTAGGACTTTGATTCTTGCAACACAACATTTTAGAAATTCTTGGTAGTTGAAAACTTACTCCAAAAGGATGATTCAAAACCTAAGTCTATAAATGTTTCTAACATAAGTGAGAGGCTTGGCCTAATGTAAATTTTTTGGGAATTATCAGTTCTTTTCCTACTATAGGAAAAAATGAACCTACCCTCGACTCTTTTGGACCTATAACCCACCTGTTAGTTAACAAAACCTAAGCAATTTTAAAAATCATGAGTCTAGACTTATGTATGCAAGATGGCTAGACAATTGCATTTAAGAAGGAAGTTAAGAGTCTAACTCACTTCCTAACCCTAAGATAAATTTTGGCATATTATACACCTAACTAATGAAATAAGTTTTATATTTTGTATTTTGACTAACAAATCATTTTAAGGCATTGGATATGCAGTTCATGCCTATAATGATATGCAGTTAGAAGTGATCATAGGCCAAATCAAAAGACAAATCACACATCCCTCAAGAAGGGTTATTGTCTTCACAGGTTAGATTCCCCCTTATGTGCAATAACTGAAGTGCCCAATTCAAGAGTAATGAAAAATATACTATTATATTTCATAAAAGCTAATTATTTCTAGTTACTTTTATGTTTTACCTTGGACTTCTAATTAATATGAGGTTTTTCATTTCTTTATTTTATATTGGTGTTTTTTAAGTTTAATGGGATAGAAAATTTAATTTTTTTCTAGGAGCTTAATGTTCCAGACATTTCATCACGAAAACACACCACAAAAAGAAACCTAGAAAATTAGGTTATTTATATTATACACCAAAATAAATCAAGAAAAATTAATTAATAGAATAGCAGAATATGGTCGGGTACCACTGTACACTCTGAAAGAAATAGAAAATGGACAACCAAGCTCTATCCTTATACAACCCAGCTTAGAAGTAAAAGTTTGATCTATGGGGGTTTTCTTCCAGAATCATTACTTTCTTCAGGGATCTCCATGGGCTTCTAGTAATTCCAGCTCCTGCTATTTCTAGACCCTATATATCCTAAGCTTATTTTAAGTTTAAATTATATTTTGAGATTTTAAAATAATTTCTTAATCCGTACAAAATAAATATCAGGAAATACACACAATACACCAACAATTTATTTTTCAAACATATATGCTTAATATTAGTTTCTTGGCAAGCCCATTTGTCCTATTGAGCTATGTTTCAGGACTTAAGCATACCTGCAAGCACATAACATTTATATTTTTTATTGCAGTGTAAGGATAGCCCCTTGTAAAAAATAGTATTAGTGCTATAACATCTAGATTAGTGGGCAAACAATCATAGCCATCCATTCTTAAATTTTACTCCAAAAAAATATGAAATGCATCCCATCACAGAACATTACAGATCATTGGCCTAACCTATGTCTAAGTTCAGTGACCTAACAATCTAGTGTGTGAGAAAATGAGCTTGTGTGGTATGACTTTATTAAGCCTTTTAGGTTCAAATTTGATTTAATTTAAAATTTAATCTTTCACTTTTTCATAATTTTGCTTCATAGGTACGTGTCATTGTCAAACTAAAATTTTGATGTATCATGACCTCCATCGGACCAGTAGCCTTGCAACCTCGGGTGTCTAGACTATGTACGATATCATCACTAATTATGAAAAGTTTTTTTTTTCATTTACTTGATTTAATTTTTTTTTTATTTTTAAAATTTGTTTAATTTTTTTGTTAGAAGGTTTTAATTTAAATGATTTAATTGATTTATGAGTTTATTTGCATTTTTGGTTTACTTTTGTGTTAAAGTTGAAGTTTAGATTTTAAATAATAAATAATGAAATAAATTCCGCTTTGAGGTGAATCCATTCTATTCACTCATCCTAGTAGGGTGAAACTTTCATCCATTCTAAGGGTCAAACTGTGATCTTAATTATCTTAATTAACCCTTTTTTGAATTCATTTAAATGGTTTATTTTAAATTAAGCTTGATTTGATTAATATTTTAATTTTCTTTTGAAGATTTAGAGTTTATGTAATCGAATCTTATTAAATTTTTTTAGATTTCACCCTTAATTCATTTCTTCTTGTTATTAAGGTTTCTTTAGTTTGATTCATAATCTTTAATTAAAATTTAAAATATTTCTTAAAATCTTAATTAAAAGTTGATGACATCTGATTGAGTAATTAAATTAAATTAAATTTTTATTTAACTTTAGTTTACTTTCAAATGCTTTAATTAATTTCATGTTATTTAATTTATATTTTTTTCTTTCATAACTTAGCTTTATATTTGATTTTATGTTTCTTTTGACTAAATGTTCATTTAATCTTATGCGTTTGAATTATTTAGTTTATTTGATTGAACTAATTTCACTCATTAGTTTTATCAATGTTAAGTATTTTTTTATTTAAATGAGTTAACTTAGTTAATTTAAATTGATTTTTAATTCAAACTTGATTTATAATTTTTAATTTCATCATTTAAGTGATTCATTATACCTCAATTTTGTAATTTAAGATTCCTTACTAACTTATATATTTATACTTCATCATTTGGATTAAGTTTAATGAAATATTACATGTTAAAGTTTCATTATATTGTTTAATCCCTTAGGGTGAGAATCATAACCTAGAAACTTAAGCTATTTTGGGTAACCTAAGCCATTTCAACTTTAGGTTATTTCGATTAAATGATTTAATTAATCTAATTAAGGTTTTATTAGATTTATATTTATTTAGATTGATGTTTAAACAAGTTTATTTGTTGATTTTGAATCTTTGGGATAACTTAATTTAGTAAAATTTTGGTTTGTTGACTTTTGTCATGGTGGGACCCACATAAGTCAACTCTTTGTCAAATGGTTGACCATCTTTGACTTTTATTTGAATTTAGTTTTAAATCCATTTATTTTTATGTAATTACTTTATGCTTTTCATTTAATTTTATTTGAATTTTTTTATTTTTATTTGGATTTCTTTGGGTTTAAGAGATTTTGAGCTTAGGTAGGTTAGTTGGGTTAACCATCTCAATTACATTTCAGTTGAATTCAAATTTCAATTGGAATATGTTTGATTTAATCATTTATTTAGATTTGAGTTTAGTTTTTGTCCATCTAAGTTTATTAGGTTAGGCTAAATTATAGAAGGACTCACTAGGTCACTAAGTATAATGTCTGAAGTGCTTGAATAGAAATCCCTAATCTAAAATTAGGTATCCTAATCAATAAAATTGAAAATGATGTTAAACCTTGTCCAAAAATGAGGTCAATAAATGGAACCCCAATATGTGTGATGGACTAACTAGAGTGCATTGCACATATCGGCGTTGACTGAACTAATCAACAGATCTTATAAGCTTAAAGGACTCTAAATTTGGGTTTGAAGTTTGAAATTTGAATTTTAGTTTTGATTTTACAATTTTGATTTATTTAAGAATGGGTATTATTATTATACCTAAAATTATTTTAAATTTAAAGTGATTCATTCTTAGAGACTTAGATTCTTTAAATTCTAATAAGAATAGAAATGTCATTAAGAAAAGATGCAATGAATAATCTAATCCTTTCACAACCATGGTAGTTAGATAAAATGCTTATTTTCACTCTCGATGTAATAGATTTTCAATCATTAACTAAAAAAGAAGGAACTAGAAATAATTTCTTTCTAAGAGAAACTAGCCAAAAGGTAGCCTAAAAGACTTGCTAATCTTAAAGAAATGGGTCTACAAGTAGATCCTAAGATTTTCTTTTCTTAGAAAGGATGCCATTATAGATACTCCAATCCAAACTATATGAATTTTAACTAGAGAAAGATACCACTTGGAGAATTATTCTTATCTTTGTTAGCTATAAGAAAGGGGTCTTTAAGGACTTCATTCTAACCTAAATAGCTAATATTGAAGAAAAGGGTCTTCAATTACTTAATTCCTAAACCTCAAGAATTGGACTAATAGGTAGTGGTCACATGGACTAATTCCTATCCTTAATAGTCTATGAGAATCGAGCCCTCAATGATTTATTTCCACTTCATAATGTTTTTTTTATTTTAAGCTAGAAAAGGAGACTTCAATAAATTAAATCCTAATATATATTCACTTAATAGGAAGGGCCTTCAATGGCTTAATTCCAACCTAAATAGCTTGAAAAGGAATGGGGTGATAATGACTTAATCATATCCTAATTTTCTTATGAGTATGCCTACTAAAAGACTTACTCCTATCTAATAAGCAATTAATAAGGGGCCTTCAATGGCTTAATTATTTCTTAAATAGCTACAACGAAGAAAAGGGGTCTTAATCACTCGATCCTAAACCTCAATTTTTTGACTAACAAGAAAGGGGTCTTTGTGACTTCTTCTTAACCATGTAGTCTTTTTGACAAGAAGGGGTCTTCAATTACATAATCCTATCCTTGTCTTTCAAAAGAATTCTATAAAGGTACTTGCTTTATTTAGTTATTATTAAGATGGGGCCTTCATTGGCTTAATTCCAACTTAAATAGCTAAGAGAGGAAATGAGTATTAATGACTTGATTCTATCCTCAAATTCTAACTAATAAAGTGACTTATTCTTATCCTAAATAGTCTATTTGATAGGAAAAGGGTCTTAATGACTTAATTCTATCTTATAAATAGTAGGAATCTTGCCATGGAGAGCTTGCTCCAAACCTATGAAATTCATATGAAAAGTGCCATAAATGGGTATGTTCCCATCCTATATCAATGTAGAACGTGTATTCAAAAAGATTTATAAAATTTTGGAAAAGTTTAAAAAACATTGCACAAAATCTATAAATAAAATGTAAATTTAAAAGAAATAATATTTGGTTCTGAATAAGTTACAAAGACAAAAATACATTTATTGATCATCATCTTTAAACTAGAGTACAATTTATACATAACATTTCCATGAGTATCATTTATAAATAGATAGCATTGGACGTTCACCAATACAAGTTATTAGTTGATAGGAACCTCTTTCATAGACTTTCTCCACAATGAATGGTCCTTCCAATGTCGGCTCAAATTTTCTACTATCTTGCGATGTGCTAAAATTAGCCTTCTAAGAATCAAGACCAAGTATATTACTTGAAAAGTTCTAGGATGGACCAATTCATCATGAGCTTGAACCATACATGATTAATTTAGTTCAAGGTCTTATTAAACTTTCAGTCATTTTCCTCCAAGACTTTCAAGTTCTTCTTGTCAAAGTTTATGATTCTAGTCTACTAAAATGTTTTTATTAACTGCTACCCTTAAAGAAGGTAGTTGTACTACCAATGAAAGAATAACTTCAGTTACGTAAACTAAAGCACACATTGTAGATTGAGTTGGTTCCTATATGTGGTCTGATAGACCTATAAGGCTTCAACCAATTTTTCATGCCACTAGCATTTACTTTCATTAAGTACTATTTTCAAAATTCATTCTAGAGTTTTATTGAACACTTTAGAAAATACATTTTTCCTAAGGTAATAGATGTTCAAATATCTCCAATCAATTTTATTTCTAGCCACTAAGTGATTTAATTTAGTGGACTTAAAAGATGAATGATTATCGGATATGATTCAGTGAAGAACACCAAAATGTTATACAATGATTTCCTGAAAAAATTTAAGCACATGGTACGCTTTCACTTTTTTGGCTGGAACCACATTAGCCCACATAAAAAAGTAATTAGTTGAGGCTAAGATATAACGATGCATTTTTTATGAGGGAGGCTCAATAGACCCTATGATGTTAATACCATAACTCTTAAAGGGCCAGGAGGCAATCATTGGGTGTAGTATATTAGCTGATTGATGTAACACTATACCATGTAGTTGGTATTGATGACAAGAACAAGCAGTTTAAATATAGTCATTCAATAATAAAGGCCAATAGTATTCAAGTCTTTTAACTTTTAAGTCTAGATTGATGAGCACCACACAATCTGGAGTGTACCTCAATCACAACGTTATGGGTTTCTTGTTTATCTAAATGATGTAGCCACATTTGATCAAATGACCTGCAATATAACATATTATTAATTAATGCATAAGATAAGGCATGTTTCTTAATTTGATTTTCTAGTGAATTATCTTTAAGGTGCCTCCCTCACTTAGATAGTCAATGAATGGTTGTCTTCAATCACATTCAGTAAAGGTGACTACTCTTTGCATTTCTATTTTTCTATTCATATAATATAAATCTATAGAAAAAAGAATTTCTTGATTTTGAGCTTCTATAGATATAGATTTTATTTTTGGATATACAATTTCCTTATCATGTTTAGCCAAAGCATCTGCTAGAGAATTATCTTTTTGTAATATTCTATATAGAGTCACAAAAGGAATATTTTCAAGCAATTTCATTGTATATTGGTAATAACTAAATAACTTTTGGGTTAATAACTAGTTGGGAATCCCCAAAGAATTAAATATTTTTAATATCCATAAGGATTGTTAACTCTAGCCTAATTGTAAGAGCCTCATATTCAGCTTCATTACTCGTACAAGGTTCAGACAAATGATAGGATTACCACATCTTTCCTTTGTCTAGAGTTATAAAAATCAATCCAATCCCTACTTTCCCTAAGATAGAAAAATTTAATTCTCTACTTTTTTCGATGATGCTGCACCATCAAAGTATAACTCCCAAATGGCATTTTCTTCATCATCTAAAGTCATGATCTATTCATCTAGAAGATCATCATTTATAGATTATCCTCAAGTAAAGGATGTGCTACTAAAATGTCAGCTACAACTTGACCCTTTATAGCACGTCGAGGAGAAAAGATGATCTCAAATTGTAATAAAATCATAGACCAATGGGCTACACGTTCAAACAATGTTAGAGGTCATAAGATATTACAAAGGATTCAATCTTGAAATCAGATTTACTTTATATGAAAGCATATAATGCTTTAGTTTTTGAGCAGTGAATATTAAAGATAAACAATTCTTTTCAATAGGTGGGTAATTCATTTCTACTGGGATGAGTCAACAATTTAGATAATAAAAGGTTTTTCTTTCCCTTCTTCATTAATTGGTAACAATGCTAGCGATTCATCTAAAGCTACGGTATACAAAATGAATGGCTTCCCGGAATTAGATTAGATAGAAGGATTCATACTAAAACTTTTAAATACACTTTGGCATTTCTCATCTCAAATAAATTTTGAATCCTTCTTCATCAATGCTACAAAAGGTTGGCATCTTTCAAATAAGTTTGACATAAACTTTCTTAAATATGCTAGCCTTCCATTGAATGATCTTAACTATGTAAGACTTCTAGATTATAACATTACCATGATAGCTTTTATCTTTTTTAAATCAATTTCAATTCTATGATGCCTCACTACAAATCCCAAAAACTTTCCTATACTCCAAAAGCACACTTCAAGGGATTCACTTTGGGTTATAATGGAACAACCATTTGAAAACCATCCATAAATCATATAAATTATTTTCTTTTCCTTACTTTTAATGACTAGATTATCAATATTTGAGACCGAATGACATAATAGTGTAATAGACTATCCCAATGGGAGTTCTAAACATTGTATGTTATTCATCATCTAGGCCATCTTCATTTAGTTATACCCAGATGATCCAACCATGAATGAAAAAATCTCATGCAATGAGGCTACGTCTACCATAAGTTTTGCTATCTGTAATGGGAAGTCATCTTTGGGACAAGCCTTATTCGAGTCTCTAAAATTTACTTAAACGCATATTTGATCATTCTTTTTTTTACTAGAATGATACTTGCAAACCAATATGGATATTGTTCTTCTTGTACAAAACCAACCTCAATTAAAGTTTTAACTTTAATAATCACTTATTGTTCAATTTCTAGACACATGCGTCTAAGAGCTTTCTTTTCTTTTGCATCGGTTAAATCTCTAATTTATGGACTACAACCTTGAGAGATAAACCAAGCATTTTATCATAATTCTATGCAAAGTAATTTTTAACTTTAATAATCACTTATTGTTCAATTTAATAATCACTTATAGACACATGCATCAGTTAAATCTCTAGATTTTTAACTTTAATAATCACTTATTGTTTAATTTCTAGACACATGCGTCTAAGAGCATTCTTTACTGGTATTGCATCAGGTTAAATCTCTAATTTATGAACTATAACATTGAGAGATAAACCAGGCATTTTATCATAATTCTATGCAAAGAAATTTTTATATTTATAAAGTAAGTTAATCAACTCATCAAAATGTTTTAGACTAAGAAGTAAACTAATAAAAGTTAGCCTTGGGTCTTCCTAAGTTCCTAGGTTGATTTCTTCTAATTCATCAATGGAAGATTTTATTTCTTTTTTTCAAATTTTTTTTGAATTAAGTAATCATTTGGATTATCGATGTTTCAAAATAGAATACCTTTAAAGGTTCAGATACATCTCCAAACAGTTTATCAGATTATATATGATTGATTATCATAGAATAAAATTCATCATTATCCAAAGGTTGAATGGTATCAAACCCAACACCAACTTTAGATTTCAAATTCTTAATTTTAGTATTCCACAAGCTTTTTATACATTGAGTTGTATCTTTGGGCCAAACATTATGAATCAAATCATCTTTTATAATAATTTTAACATAGTTTGGATACCAATCGAACAAGAGTTATATTATTTCATTGGAAAATGGATTTTCAGGTTTTACATCTCCTTTTGAGCTTGAGGATTTGAGTACATAATAAAATTTTGACAACTTAACAACTTCCCTTGAATGATTAGGGGTTACTTTGACTTCCAACAGTGAGATTTATTTTGACAAAAAGGAGTTAAAGTCAAAGTATCTACATACCTTCCAATTTCTCATAGGTGCATAGCTCAGGTTCATTCTGTAATGCTCATATTTATTCTTCATTGCTATTTGACTCAAATGACTTCTCAAAGTTTATCAAAGTATCCTTTTGATTGGAATCTTCATTTGAGCTAGATTCTAGGTTAATTTGTATTATTGGAGGTTCTTTTTCTTTTCTTTTTTTCTCTTATTTTCCCTCATTTGAATTTCTTCTTTTATTTTCTTAGATGCCTTAATATTGCTTAATTGCATAGAATCAAACACTTGCCTTTTGGGAATATAATAGGAAGCATCTTCATAAAGTTCAATCTCATGAATATAGAATGGTTGCATATCACCTTTTATGGTCTATTTTACTCCATCTCTGATGTACTTAATACATTGTTGGAATGATTAAAGAATCAATCTATACTTATGTATCCATGGCCTACCTAAGAGAGCAATAAAGGATGTTTTTTTAGTCAATAATATAAAATTTCATTTTAGTTTTCAATCCTTTTATTTTCAACAACAGAGTGATTCAACCTAAAGCTTTCTCACTCATTTCATTGAATCCTCTTAATAACATTTTATCTCAACTTAACCTTCACATATCAATTCTCAAAATGACAAAGTCTTAGAACTCATGATATTGATCGATGCCCTAGGATCAACTAGAGCTTCGATGTTATCCACCTTAAAAGAGATATAAAGTGGCCAATTATGATCCATCATACCCATGAGTAAATCTATGGTACTGAGTAAATCTTCATTTGAGAAGGTAACTCCAAGGATCTCTTTGAAGTAACAAGCCTCATTTGAGGAAGTTACAACTTTTCGGGTGGACATCTTCTGCCAGTAATGCCCAGACTAATGATTTTCTCATTTCTTTTAATAGAACAAAGGTAAAATAAATGTTGTGTCTAGCAGGAAGTTTCCTAAGATGGGATAAAATGTTATAGTCTACCATGCGAATAGGTGGCTCTACTACTAGATCTTTGTCATTCTATGGAGGTTTAGGACATTGATCATAATCTATTTGCCTTTTTCTTTAGGAGGTGGTATGTGAGGTGATAGGACATTCCCATAGAGATTAACTTCAATGATATCTCATAAATCAGATGCATGGGTCAAGTTAACCTATCCCTCATCACTAATTTCTTTTACCAATGATTAATCAAAATCAAAAAGTTCTACTTTTATATTCACAGGAGTGCCTTACAAATCAGGAATAAAAATCTCACTTTTTGACCCTGATGCACAAAGTACATCACATTCAGTATGAGAAGTTTTTTTTTAATCTCTTTATTTTTCTTCATTCACAACTTGATTACTAAAAATAATAAGAACCTAAGAAATTCCTTTAGAAGTACACTTTTTATTTATATTCTAAAAATGAGTACATAAATATACAAGAGCATAAAGCGTTGCTTTTCCATCCTTATTATACAAATTCATCTTAGATACAACAATATTCTCTCTCACCACTCTCTCTAGACTTTTGAAAATATAGAAATGGATTTGAGTAGGAACTACCTCTCATGATGCTAATGGATCAATTTGGATGAACTTCTTTTGAGTCTTCATCTGATCCTGCATGGAATTTTTAAATTTTTTCATCAAATAGTTTTTAAAAGAATGGGATAAAGCAATATGCCATTCATTTGGAGGAGAATAACTAGAAGAAGTGGAAGATTCACTTAGGATTACCTTAGTGGACCCTTATCTTGGGTCCATCAAGTATTCCTTAGGAATTATCACCAATTCCTTCTTATAGTTTCTTTCAAACCAATCCTTGAAAGTGAAGCAATCTTTAATGGTATAGTAGTGGAATGGAAAATAATTTGGGTCATTGCCAACATATTTTGATCTTTTTGGATCTGGTAGCTTAAAATCTAGTTCTTCATTAAAGTTTTGAAAATCTTCCTCACAGCCTCTCTTGAAAGAATAAGTCTAGTTCATTCTTTCATTGAAAGGGCTAGTGAGAGCTTTCTTGGGTGATGGTGAAAACTATTGTTATGATGGACTATAAGGTGGTGGCTACTCTGCTTGGATTTAAACTGGAGCTTTTCCACTATCCACAACAGAGACATTACTTTCCCTCTTTTCCAGTACTTTCCTAAGTTTTATTATTTTCATAGTAGACTTATCTCTAAGGAATGACAGCCCAGGAGATTTTTCTTGTAAGATAAAGGGTTTAGTTAATGGTTTTAAAAGTTATAATGAAACCTTCCAATAAGAAGGCAATAGGGCAATGAATATTTTAGAGGTATTTCTATAGCATCCTCGCTCTTGTGGTTGAGTCACACTTGAGAATCCTCCATCTCAAGATATAATCTAAGGAATTCACCTAGCTTTTGTTTTTTCAACTACTAAGTCACCTACAGTGATGTGGTGCTATGTGCCAGTGAATCATTTTACAAACATCTTTTCTAGTTTAGTGAAAGTGCGTACTAAACCATTTGGTATCTCTACATATCAATCAAAGGCAACCCCATTCAATTCTGATGAACTACCTAATAAGGCATTACTCCCTTGATTGTAATAACTTGCTCAAAATGTGCCAAATGTTGTTTGGGATAGCCTGTCCCATCAAAAACTTGGAAAGAGGCACAAATCCATTAGATATGGTATAAAATCATATTCCAGGTAGGGTCTACCTTTTTAGAATAAGTGTCACCTCGATTGAAGCTTCGTTCACCTACTGTTCCACTAGAGATTTTAAGTTAATTTTGAGAGATATATCATCCATTGGTTTAGGTTCTTGAGCATGCAATTTTGATTTCAAACCAATTAAGGATCGATTTGCAAGTGATCCTTATGATTTGATCTCAATAGAGATAGACTTCCCTTTATAAAAACCAAAATGCTTTTAAGGTCAATTTGAAGCATACCACCGATGTAATCCTCGAGGGTATGGATTATTGTTTTCATCTTGATGAGTCATGGACATGGTGAACAAATCGTAGCTTGCCTCCCCATGGATTGCCGTAGAGACCTGATCATCGACTTGTTGTCAAGTTTGATGGTTTTCCTGCTCTTTGGTTGTGACGAACCTCAGGAAAGGTTTGTTCAAGTTCATTTCTATCCCTAGTAGAATGTATAAAGACATCCATTTTTTTAGGGGGGGTGGGGGAGAGGTGGGAATCATGTTCCTCAATTTGGACCTTTGGCAGAGAGCTTGGCTTTGGCCAATTTTCAAGTGAGATCCATGGAACATTTCTCCTTCTCTTTACCTTTGGAGTGTGTGAGAATGTTAAAATATCCTAAAAATCTCCCTTCTCTCTTTCCACATATGGTTGAAAGCCATATATAGAAAGTTTAGGTGGCTAGAATTTGGCCACAAGAGGGTCCAAGGGGTTAATTATGTCTCTTTTTCCCTTGGGAGTGAGTTTGGATGAAATCCTGGAAGGGAGGAAGCCACCTCCTCCCCTTTCCTGCCTTGTTTGTTAGCTACCTTATGGAGGAAAAACCAAGCTTTTCATGGAAGTGGATTCAACATTGCTCAACTCCTCTATTACGACCCTTGGAGCCTTATTCCAAGGGGTGGTTAACTTATTGGAGTTCAACACACTTCTCCAATGAATAAGAGGTGCAGAACAATTGAACTTTTGCATGAGTTTTATTTCTTCCTTTCGATGGCATCTTTTATGGTATCTCTTGGCATTTTCTACCACCTTAATGGCCCATAGATTGTTTGTTAGCTTCCCAAATCAAACCCAAGGTGAGCCATGAGTCAAATAAACTCATTAAAATTAGGTTTGGGTCTATATGCCTTAAGTTGATTCACTTATGCACTTGTTATCTCTAGTTTAACTTGGTTTGTTTCATTTAATAGATTGAACTTAAGTTTACACTTCAAGTTTATTTAGTCTATGATGTTTGAGATTTATTAATTCCCTTGGATTTTAAATTGATTTTGATTTTATTTCAACTTGAGCCATTTAGACTTAAATGGGTTAAGTTGGATTCAATGAGTCAAATGACCAATTTGGCTCAATTAAGTTATGTTTGGACTCCAATCATGTTTAGTCACATGTGTGTGAGATGATTTGGAGTGATTAATTTTATTTGATTTGAAACGATTTCAATTTTGGCCCATTTGACCTAACTTGCTCTTAATGGGTTTGGTTGGATTCATTTGGGTCAAATGACCAAATTGGTCAAATTAGACCTAATGATTGGTTGGATTGTATTTAATAATCATTACTAAATGATTTTTAATAATCAATTTGAATTTATTTCAATTCAATTTGGATTTAAACTTAAAATGGCTCATTTAAGCCCATTTAGATCTAATAATCTAATTAGTCAAAATAAGGCCTTAATAAATTTATTTTTATTTAATTCATATTTAAATATGTTAGTTTTATTATTTAACTCATTTGAAATGATTTTATTTGGTCAAATTTTGATGGGATGACCTTTGACTTGGTAGGACCCACATAAGTCAAACCAATGTTAAAATGGTTGACTAGATTTGACTTGATTTGGATTTGATTCCATTTATGTTCATATTATGATTTCATGGTTTCATTTAATTTTAATTTGAATTTGTTTTGATTTAATTTGGATGTCATTTGGATTCAATTTAGTTTGAGCTTAATTAGGATAACTAGGATAATTAGGTTAATCTCTCAAATTACCTTAAATTAAGCTTAGATGGATTCAAATTTTAGGTGGAATGTGTTTGGTTTATTTCTTCGTTCATGTTTGAGATTTAGGTAGAGTCCACCAAAATAATTAGGTTAGACCAAACTCGAGAAGGATGCACTAGGTTACTTAGGTATAGTGTCCTAAGTGCTTAATTAAAAAACTTCTAATATAGGATTAGGTGTTCTAATTACTAATTTTAGAAATAATGTTAATCTCATGCAAAAATTAGGTCAACACTTAGCAGTCAGTTGCCTAGGCTCATTGGGCATGATTACATTTAGTCTTTTTTTTCCTTGTAAGGTAACTTCTTATATGCTTTTGGCATTTCAGTGGCTTCAGAGATGAGCTTGGTCTGTATGACTTAAAAAATTATCCTAAATTGGAGAGTGGCTCCAATAGAACTTGCATTGATCATAGATTGAGGGAATATAATAGTAGATCCCTCTCCCAACTTGATAGCCATTACATTTATTTGGTCTGTCCTTAAAATTTTCACACTTGATCATAGATTCGAAATTATGCTATACTATATTTCAGAAAACTAAACTTTTGCAAATAAATTTTCAAATCTACAATGACACTATATATTTATATATTTTAACTAAAGATGGAGAGAAAAGTAATTCCTAGTTGAGTTGCTAGAAATCTAATTGCTTAAGAAAAACTCCTTTAAAGTTCTCTGTCATCTTTATAGGATGTTTAGGGAGTTCATTTTTAATGAGGAAGATTAATATATATTTAACCATATTTCCTCTAACATTATGTTAGGCTTGATTTAATTAAGAGGTGTAACGTGGCACCACCTCCAAGTATGCCCCACTTTAGGTTTTCCCTCGGCTAATTTATTGTTCCATTGATGTTCTTTTCATGGAAGGCCCCTCCTATGTCGGTGCCCTCTCTAATAGCCTCCCCTCTAATAAAGATATTGACTCCTCCATCAAGCTCATCTTTCCTCATTCCTATCATAAAAATTTTTACACTGGTGGTCAGACTGATTTGTTTAAGAAGGCTAGTCAAAAGAATGGCAAGCCTGCTCTCTTTCTTACTGAATCTGAAGTAGCTTTACTGGTTGAACTACTTAAGTATACTTTGATGGGAAAATTCACCTATAGAAATCCTAAGATAGACATTATATGCAAACACTTTGATGAGCTCAAGCTAGTAGAAGATTGGAATGTTTGTTTCCTAGATAGTAGACACATTGCAATTAGGCTTAGTAGGGAAGAAGATTATGCTAGATTTTTTTCAAAAAAAAAAACTTTACCATATTGATAACACTCCCATGAAAATCATCAAATGGACTCCCTCATTTTATTATAGCATTAAACATCCTAATGTCTAATATGGATTAAGTTTCCAAACTTAAAACTCCACCTATTTAATAAGCAAGTATTATACTCTCTTACTGCATCCTTGGGCAAACCCTTAAAACTAGATGACAACTTTCAACCTTTCACGTCCTTCAGCTGCTCAAGTTTTTGTTGAAATGAACATCACAACCCCTAACTCTAATGAGATTTGGATTGGTACTCCAACCAGTGGTTATTGGCAGTAGGTTATCATTGAGCAAAAGCCTCATTATTTCCTAAGGTGCAGGATGTTTGGGCACATTATTAACAATTGCTATATAGATAACCCAAAGCTTAGAATAAGGAAGTCAAAATCAACTGAAAATGTTGATGTCAATGCAAAAGATCCCTCCAATAGACCTGATGACAACAACTCTACACCTTAACATCATGTTCATAATACTGTACTAGCTAAAAATGTATCTGCATTGCAGGATCAAACCAAAAATGTCACATTTACTAAAAATATAGTGGAGGATATCCAAGTTGGTAATGTGCCACATGAAGAAACTACTCAACTCCTTTGGTAATTGAAGCAATAACACTAATACAAGCGCATCCTGATCAAACTAATGGAGATTGTGGCCTCAAAGCTCAAACTCAACCTGAAGATGTCCTTTCCTTATCTATCCAATAGTAGATAACCAAAGGTGAAGATTATAATCATACAATCTAGAATATTGAAGAGGAATTGTTGATCCAAAAATCCAAGAGAAATAAGCATAAGGGTATAAGAGAGCTCAAACACATAAATCTAAATGCTACCACCAAATTAGGTAGCACTAAGACAACTAAAATCTAAGCAATTAGGATGACTACTTAGATAGAATTACTACAATATTCTCTAGGGGCCCTAAGTATTCTAAACATGACTAGCCTTCTCATTTGAAAAATTAGAGATATGTTTGATCAAGCATCCTCTAAGAGACTTATGAGTCTCATCAAGGCACATGAACTTAGCATCTTTTCCATCCTTGAACCTCTCATCCATCTCCAAAGTTTTGATAAACTCAGAAGGAAGTTAAAAAAATTCCATATTGTATAGAACTGCAATAATAAGATTTATCTCTTCTAGAAACATCCCTCCCACGTTGAACTTTTGCTAAATGTCCCTTAATTTATCCATACCTATATCACATGTAGCAATTCTTCAATAAATGCTACCTTTGTATTTGCAGCATGCAATAGAGAATCAAGAAAAAAACTTTGGACTAACATTATTACCATTAGTCATAGTTGTCCCAATGGCTTGTTGGTTGGTGGTAATTTTAATATGTTTACCAATGTTTTAGAGAAGAAGGAAGGTAAGAAATTGAACAAATATGTTATGAAGGAATTTGTTGATTACATTGAAGATGCAATGCTTTTTGACTCAGGCTACATTGGCTCCCCTTTTACTTGGAATAGGTGTAGAGTATTTGAAAGGTTGGATAGAATTTTGCTTAACTCCCAATGGTATAACAGCTTTCGCAATAATACTACAAAGCATCTGAATAGAACAGGATCTGATCATGCTCCTTTGCAATTAACCTTCCATCACATTCCCAAACCATCTAACCTTGTATTATGATTTTGGAACATGTGGACACAACACAGCCTCTTCAAGGACTACCTTTTGGATGCTTGGAAGTCAAATGCTTATGATCCATGGTTCAAACTATGGACCCTTCATAGGAACTTAATCAAAGTCCCTGAAATAGCAAAACTGGACTATGTTTGGTGATATTCACAACCAAATTGGGACACAAGAGCTCAAAACCTTTATCTAGAAAACAAATGCATTGAGGACTCCTCTATCCAAACTGAAGATGAACTAAAACTTGCCTGAATCACCCTTAATCAACTTATTGACATGGTGGAGGAATTTCTTACTCAAAAAGCTATTCTAGAAAATCTAAAAGAAGAAGATATGAATTCTAAATACTATCATGTGCATCAAGAGAATATAAATGCATCACAAAGATTAAAACAAACAACACTTGGTTGCACACTAAGGAAGCTATTATTGAAGATGGGATAAATTACTTCAACGCACTCTTTTTGGAACAAAATGTAAATCTAAACATGTTCACTGAGAATCTGCTTAATGCCAATGGTTTAGGAATTGGCCATTTGAACCTCACCTACCTACCAAATATGGATGAAATCTTGGAATGTCTTAAGTCCCTAAATGTGTCCAAGGTTGGATGGTTTTACAATTCATTTCTATTAGCACTCATAGAACTGGAAAGAAGGCTTGACTGTAGCCATTCAAGTTTTTTTCAATGGAAAGGAGATCCATAAAATTTTCAACATAGCTACCATTACACTCATACCTAAATCAAATAGAAAACATGATTGGGATAAGTTCAGACCCATAAGCCTCTCTACTATAATCAACAAAATTATAAGCAAACTCATTGCAAAAGGAATGCAACCTCTCCAACAAAACCTCATCCTGCCTAATCAAACTGACTTTATCATGGGAAGAACCATTTCTTAAAACATTCTCCTAGCAAGAGCTCATATATGATCTTGATAAGAATTGTAGAAGTGGAAATCTGATCATCAAATTAGATATTATAAAAGCTTTTGACACTATTAATTGAAATTTTATCATGAAAAATTTGAAGGCTAGGAGTTTCAATGAAGAATTTTATTATATCATCAATAAGCTCATCTCAAATAACTATTACTCCCTACTCATTAATAGAGAGGCACATGGCTTCTTTAAAGCTACAAGAGGCATCAAACAAGGTGACCCCTTATCTCCTTATCTTTTCATACTAAATTTTGATTATCTTTCTATAATGTTGGATGAATGTCATACATCCAAAAAGTCTACCAATTATCAATCCTAAAGAAAAATCAATATTTCCCACCTAGCATTTGCTGAAGGCATCCTTCTATTTTGTAAGGGTTCTAAGAGTTCCATTAAGCATATCAAGAACATATTGGACTCCTTTGAAGCTATCTCAGGATTGATGTTCAATAAGGCAAAATGTTTCTTTATAAAGGAAAACTATAACACTAATCAAAGGTGGATCAAGGATTACATTGGTTTCAATCAATCCAAAATCCTCTCAAGTATCTTGGCATAAACGTCTTTAAAGGAAGGACCATAGTAATATACTTTGATAATCTTATTAGCTCCATCCAAACTAAAATAAATTTTAGCAAAACACTTTCCTATATACTAGTGGAAGACTTACATTATTATAATGTATTCTTTGCTCCATTTCAACCCAAACAATGAATATACCAAATCAGGTGCAAAAAAGGATTGAGAGAATCTTTAATAGATTCTTATGGAGTGGGCACAAGAACTCTACCCATTGGATTAGTTGGAGGAGGATGTGTAGACCTAAGGTTGAAGGATGATTGGGCTTTAGGTCTCTCTCAGATTCAATCAAAATTAATCAGCTCAAACTCTGGATCAAACTTAGAAAAATGATTCCCTTTAGGCCAAGTTTCTTGCTAGTATATACTGCAGGCATACCCATCCCACCAAGGTACAACCAAAGACTGTTGACTCTCATCACTGGAAAACTTTGCTGAAAAATAGAAACATTGTGAAAAGTCAATTTTTTTGGAAACTGGGTAGAGAGAATAATATTTTTTCTTGTGATCACTCATTCCCTTATGGCTTGCTCTCAGATCTATCAAATCTTCCTATCCCTCACCATCTAGCTATCTATGATTTCTAAACTAATCAAAATTAGGACCTCCCAAAGCTGAGGGTTTATCTTAATGAGTACCTCACAAAGCAAATTAGTAGCATCCTAATCCATCTACATAAGGCTAATAAAGTATTACCAAAGTGTAACATTGGTAATTCATCCCTACCAAAATTCTATCCATTGTCCTTCAATAGACCAGAATTCATACTAAAAAATAGCCTACCTTTTGGAGAGTTGCTATCAACCGTGATTTTCATTCCTTTGCTAAAGATTATGGCACCACCTCCTACCAACTAATGATATATTGAAACTTAAAGGGCTTAAAATCACATCTATTTACTAGCTTTGTGGAAGAGATGAGGAGAGCTTACAACATTTGTTTGTAAACTACTCCATTAGTATGCATTTGGATATAATTGCACTCTATCTACCAAATTCAAACACTAAATAATGGGTCCATTCAAAATTTTCTATAAGCATGGAAAAATTTCAATGCTCATAAAGTTGATCGTAATTATGTTATACCCCTTATTACCATTTTCTTCATTTGGATGGCAAGGAATGTAAACAAGCATGAGAATCAATGTCTTGGATCAAAAACATGTTGATTTATATTAGAAATTTTGTCTCAAAGTAGAATGGGAAAACATTCTCAATGTTCCCCCTCAAAATATCCAAAACACTATATTGGTGCATTGAAGAAAACCAATGCAAGGGTGCATTAAAATCAATATTGATGGAAGTTCTAAGTTGCCTATGGTTTCTAATATTGGAGAAGCATTTAGAGATCACAAGGGCCAATGCATATTCAACTTCTCCATCCCATGTTATGCAAAATATGCTCTCTATGCTAAAACCTTGGCCTACCATATACCTTTAAGTTTAATAGCTGCTTTTCATCTACCTACCAAGCATATTTCAAAAGAAGTAACTCACCCCTAGTATCTCACCCACATTCAAACTAAAATCTATCTTTTGGATCAATTATTTTATTTTCATATCAGTCATATACACAGAGAAGGCAACCATCTGGCTAATATCTTAGCAAGAATGGGCTCTCAATTGAGGGAGCCTATATTCTCCTTTTGTCCTATACCTTAAATTTCCATAGCAGTAAAAGGAGATCTTCTAGATATACCATATATTAGAAGACTATAATTTTGTTTTCTTTTTTTGTTATGGGTTGTACTTTCAAGTTTATCATGTAGAAGTTTATTATGGTTTTCTTAAAAAATTGTTAAGCTTGATTTAATTTGGATTCTACATCTTATGAACACAAGCATTCATATTTAATTACCATTCTTACTACAGAAATATAGCACTCTCTATTAATGTTGGAAATAAGCATATCTCTCTAATATAAATTAGTTTTTAAATGTGTGATGTGGATGACTGTCTAATAGAAAAAGGAGGGTAATCTCGATCAAGATCCCATGGTTCCATCATCCTAAGACTATGTTATTCCAGTCTACCAACATCAGAGGGCTATTAACTGTAATGTCCAAGGAGTTTAATTAGAAATCATGAGTTGACTTATTTTAGATATCTTGAGTAGACTAGAGTTGTAGTGCAAGTTTTAGGGTTATGAGTGTTTATTTATTTTTTAGGTTGAACTTAATTTCTAAGTTTATCTAATAATTTAATGAAGTTTGTATTATAGAGAAACATAGGGCTTACATCCATTAGAATGCCATTAGAGTTTGTGTTTGCATGACAAACATATAGATTGGAGTTACATCCCTTTTGAATGCTAGTTAGAATTTTAGGTGTTCACATGGCAAGCAAATAGATTGGACTTACATCCCTTTGGAATGAAAAAATTATAGGGGCATTCCCATGGAAAACATATGATTGGGCTTAAATCCATTGGAAAGCCAGTTTGAATTTTAGGTGTTCACATGGCGAATAATTGTATTTGACTTTCATCCCTTTGGAATGCATATAATTATAAGGGGGTTTGCATGGCAAACATATGACTAGGCTTACATCCATTGGAAATCTAGTTATAATTTTAAGAGTTATCATGGTGAACAAATAGATTAGACTTACATCTTCCTGAAATGCCATATATTGTAGGAGTGTTCACATGATGAACATATGAATTGGACTTCTATCCCTTTGGAATGTCATTTAGGTTTATATTTGAATGGTGAATAGATAGATTGGACTTACATTACTTTGGGAAACTATTTAAAATTTAGATGTTCACATGGAAAACAAACAAATTAGACTTACATTCCTTCAGACTGCCTTATAGGGTTTAAATGTTCGCATGGCGAATGAACAATTGGACTTCCATATAAGGTTTAAATGTTCCCATGGCGAACATATAAATTAAACTTACATCACAACATAATGCCCTTTAAAAATTAAATGTTCATATGATGAATGAATAAATTGTACTTTCTTCCATTTGGACTCCCATTTAAAGTTTAGGTGTTCATATGGCGACTGAATAGATTCGACTTACATCCATTATGTAAGTTATATAAGGTTTAAATGTTTGCATTGAAAACATATAGATTGGACTTACATCCTTTTAGAATGTCATATGGGGTTTAAATGTTTGCAAGGAGAACATGTAGATTGGACTTACCTCCTATTAGAGTGTCATTAAATTGTAGGGGTGTTTGCATGGCAAATAAAAAGATGTTTTATTTTATATTTTTATTTTATTCTTCAAGGTCAACACCTCACTTTGTAGAAGGCTATAGTGCTAAGTGTCAATGCCATGATGTTGAGACATTGGTGCTTTGGAGCATAATGTTTAGCTTTTATGGAGTAGAGAATCAACACTCCAGTGCCGACAAATGGAAACATTGATCTCAAAATTAGAGATGACAACACTTCAACACTGTAAATCAAACACTACATTGCTGAGGTTGTATAAAGAATAACATAAAGTGGGTTGATTGTTTGATCATCACCTAAGCATTGCCAAAATAGTGCCACAGTGCCAGTTAAAAAGCTATTCAAAGGGCAGATAGGCTGGCAGACACATTTAACAAATCATAAAACTTTTGACTAGCATCATTGCGCTGAGTTAGAACACCATGGTGCTCCATCAATGTCTGACGCACTTTAAAATCTTATTTGTTACAAAACTAATTGTAATAAATGTTCAAAATGCATCTTTTTGATAAGCTTAGTATTCATCTTGACTAGCTGATTGATGCCTAAGTGTTGCATATGGAGCACCATGATGTCAGTCCCATATTTCAAAAACTAACTGGCTAGCATCATGACACTATGAAAGTAGCACCATAGCTCTGGGGCCAACCTATAAATAAGACCCCTAGGTTGTCAAAATTTTCATTCTAAAGTCTTTATTCTCTTAGAAGTTTTTGTATCCCTTTTTCTTCTCACCTTTAGTTCAACTCTAAAAAAGTAAATATGCCAATCAAGATAGTCCAAAAGGGCAAGAAGAGGGCATACTCAAGTGACGCTGATAGATTTGTCAAGATGGACTTGGAGGGGAGGTACCAACACGCTCTCATTAGTAAGGACCTCATTTCAAAAAAGAGTTTCCATAATCTGGCTAGGAGCATGGAGAGGGCCATCAATGAATGAGGTTGGGAGCATCTTTCCTATGATAATACCAATTGCATCATCTTTATGGTGTGGGAGTTCTTTTCCAACATAAAGGATCACTAGGATAACAAAGTTTTTGTATGGGAGAAATGGGCATGTTTCGATAGTATTTCCATTAATGTATATTATAATTTATAAAGTTTTGTACATGATTAATATCTTTCTTACTACAAATCACTCTGATTTTGATGAAATTCTTAGTTATCTTACTATTAAAAATGCAAATGTTCAGTGAAAATGGTGGCAGGAAAAAAATATCAATTTTCTTGTCACTAGATTAACAATTGAGGCTAAAGCTTGGCATTATTTTATTTCCACCAAGTTGATGCCCACTGCTAACATTAATGAGGTGACATAGGATAGAGCCTTTTTAATTTTTTAATTCAAAAGGGCTTCACCATAGATGTAAGGAAGATTATTTATATTTTAATTTGTAATTTGCTTAAGGATAGTACTACCTTTGGGTATGGTCATCCTTCTCTTATTTATTCTTTATGTGTTGCAACTGGTGCATCAGGGGACCTAAATGAAAACGTCCTTATAGAAAGGGCTCCCTAAATAAAAAGAATGATTGAAGGGTTTGGAGAAAAAATAGGAATAGAGGAAAGCTCACACGCTCCTCAATCTAGATCTAAATCCTCCTAAACATTAAATGAGTGACAATAAGAAATTGGTAGATAAGTCTCAGATTTAAGAAAAAGGGTGGGTGAAAGCATTCTTTGGCAGCAGGGACTAGAGAAGAAATTTGATTATCATATGACTGAGAACCAACAATAATTTTATTACATGAACAGGTTCAATTCAACACTTGTTCAAATGTTTAAAATTTACAACTTTAATGCATGCCTGAGTAGAGTTCCTTTTTCTATAGTGCCTCATTATCACCCTTATGTTAGCACCACACTAGAAACAAAAGAAGAAGAATAGGAGGTACTTGACTTTTATGATAGTTTTCCCTCTTTTATTTGTGTTTGTATTTTTTTGTACTATTATAATTTGTTTGGCACATTTTTATATTAAAATTTTATTTTTGTAATAAAATTATATTTGATATTACTTGTTTGTCATCTCATGTATTAGTTGCTATCTCTTGAACTTAATTATAATTTTGATATTTATTATAAGTTATAATTTTAATTAAATAAAAATAATAACTAAAAAACTAGACTAAAAAGTCAACACCTTGGCACTGGGAACCCAACACCTTAACACTAGATAATAGGACTTGGGCTTAAAATCAAAGAAGACAACACTTTAGCTCTAGAATGTAGCATTACGGTGTTGTTATAGTGCCTCAACTCTTTCAGAATAGCTCTGTGGCATTGTAGGTTAACATATTGGCCTTATAATCAAGAAGGCCATGTTGTCGTACCAAGATTCAAGATACTTGGGTCATAGCTCATCACATTAATAGCAAGCGGTGTTGCAAGTGAACATTTTGACTTGCAACCTAAGAAAGTTGTGTTGCATACTTCATAAGCCCCATCTCATATTAGATTGATTTTAATGATAACAAACATATGTTTAAATGCTACTAATCAGTTTAAATTCAAGTTTACAAGAAAATTCTACAACTCCACACTCTTCAATCATTTCAAAAAGGTAAAGTTGTTAAACTTAAACTGGTTGGGAATTTTTTTAGGAATCACTTTATTAACACAAGTGTAAAGCTCATTAAAATAAAATAATTCATTTTAAAATTATTTATATTTTAAAATCTTAAAATTATAATTATTTCTTGAATTATTCACTTTAGATAATATAAACTAAGTGCACAAATTAAGTTCTATTTAATATGCTTTTAAGCAAGATAAATTAAACTCACATTTCATTAAATCATTTCCAAGATTAATCATAATTTTTATTCATATATTTACTGCATAAAAATTAAATTATTCTTAAATTATCCCATTATTATTTTCTCTCTCTCTCTTATTACTCCATCTCTCTCCTATCATTCTTATCATCCTCACATTTTTTGGCTGAATTTTTCATTGTATTTTAGCTAATAAATCATGTGATTTTTATTCAAAATATTTTCATATATAACTCCCTTATTTTTCAAATTTCAAAAAGTCATTAATTTGAATATTTGAATTGAAATTACTTTTAACTTAAATTGCATGATTCTCGCCATATTCATGGAAATTCAAATATAATCTTTTATGGCATGATTTGGACATCCCAGTCATGATTTATTTTAATTATTTAAATTTTAATTAAATAATGTTAATTTATTTCACAATTAAATTCAAATCAATCTTAAACTAAAGACTTTAACTTTTTTTTATTAAATCCATTTAACGAAACTTGTTGGACCAACTTATAGTAATTAAAATTAACTTAATTTAAATAATATTTAAGACTTAATTAATGCATAAAATAATCATCTTTGATTCAAATTAATTCATTGCATTAAATTAAGAATATCCTTATTATGGAAACTAGTTTAGCCAAAAATCCCATTGTGCTTCTAGAAATTATTTTATTTTATTTAATTCACAATTTTTCCTTATACATTTTTGCCTCATTTAATTTAGTATATTTGCATTATGTAATGAATCTAATCTATGTTAGTCCTTGCATAAAATAATCAGCTATGGTTGACCATCCTTTATGGATTCAATTATTCTTGTTGAAATTTGTCTTGTTTAAGTAAATTTCAAAATTATTAAATATCATATTGGATTTTAATTGATTGCATATCTCCTCTCTATCTCTATCTCCCTTTCTCCTATAGATCATCATTGGATAAAATTTTCATTTGACATATTCTCATGCTATGTGAGCCACCTTAATTCCTTTCCATTTTGGCTTATGCCCATTATGTTAAGGAGCCTTATCATTTATTACCTTTGCCTTGGCCGATCCAATGGCTTTACATCGTGAGCTTAATGAACTTGAAATTCAAACTATTGCTAATCAACTTCCATCCATTACCTTCATGCCTTGGTTGATCCTAACTTTTTTTCTATTTGAATGACTTTGAATCTTGAAAAGGTTCTCTTCTCTCTCACTTCTCTTACTTGTTCTCCACTATTGGTGAACCTTTCTATATACTTCTTTGGAGATCTTTTGCAATTTAAGTGCAACAAATTCTCATCATTCTTTTCTTTACCATGGACAAAATATTAAGATGGAAACTTGAGATAAGAGGAAGATACCCTTGGTCGAGAGTTTCAAGAGTTTTCTTAAAGTTCGTGAAGAGATAAACTCCTAATTTTACCTTATTTTTTTCCTTAGACAAGAGATACATAAGATTATTCAAATTATTTTTGGTTTAATCTCTTTGTATAATATTGTTTTCTTTCTTGGCTGAAAGTTACACAAGGTGATTTAATTTATTTAGTGCTTCATCTCTTCATAAAACTTTGATTACAAGCTTGGTTGAAAGTTATATGTAGGTTACTCAAGATTTATTTGTGCTTAACATCATATTTCCTTTATTTCTTGAGTTGGCCAAATACAACAAATTTATTTAAATTAAATTAGTGTGCATAGTTCTTTTTATTTCATTCTCATATATCCTTAAGTGATACTCATCTTGTGTTCTTTTTCAAATTTTATACAAGTGATTATCAATATTTCTTATTGCAATTCATTTCATCACTTGCATATATCATAACTGAAAGAGAATTCAAGAAAATTTGTGATTTAATTTTTATAACAATTAGTTCTTTACTTATGTTAAATTTGGATATAACATTTGTTGTGGTTCATCATTCAATCCTTTATTGTGTTGTATTTCAAGTTATCAATTCAAATCAATTCTATTTTTAAGCTTTCATAAAATTTATATTAGGATAAACTTCTCTGAAGATTTGCTCATGTTGAATATTTAATTGAAAGTTCTATATCAGTTTCAATCATAAGTAACGTGAACTCTCTTTCATTAATTTCACTTATTTTAGTATAGGGTGAGTGAAAAAATCTTTTAAATTAAGAATTAGATATTTATAATTTTCTTTTATCTCTTAGTGGTTTGTGTTGGGGTTGTACTTAAGGGAAAGTATGTGTTGGGTTATACTTGCCTATGTAAGAGATTACAATGTTGTGTTATACTTTCCCATGAAGATGAGTATGGGAGATTTTTTATAATCTCAACTTTGAATGAGTTAATTCCTAACTTTGGTTGCTAAGCATTGATGCAAGTCAATTTTGGGGTTTGGCCGAACCATGTAAGAATCTCTTTGTCCACTTTTTACTTTTCCTACACCTTTACATTTCTTCATTATTATTTATTAATTATTATGGATCTTTAAAGTTATTTTTTATAATTAATTTTTTATATAGCTTTTAAATTAAGTTTTAATTTGAAAATAATTTTGAAATGTCATTCACCCCATTTTAGCCATAATGATAACAATATTGTTTATAACCAAGAAAGACAATCCAAGACCAAGATTTAGTGCCATGATTTGGTCATAGTGCCTTAAGATTGCATCAGATTTTATAATAGATCAGATGTTGCAAGTGAATATTTTCACCTTACAGCCTGAGAAGGTCATGTTGCGTCTCCAATATTCAATGCCATAGCGTTGGTCACAGTACATTGGTGTCGTACAACAATATTTTGGCACTACGAAGTGGAACACCAAAGGTTTAAAATCTTAAGAGCTCAACACCACAGTGCTGGGTATCAACATTGTGATGAATCCATTATAAGGTGATTTTCTTGTATAATTTGATGATTTTCAAAAACTTTTGTCAGCATAATGGCTTAGCAATGCTACAAATACTTGTATAACAAGCACTCTTCTCTCTTATTTTGGATCTAAGATCAACACGGGATGATTTTTCATCTCATGCCAAAACCAAAATCAACAACGAAGGTCTTGAAGTTTTAAATTTGTATTTTAGTGAATTAAACCTTGATTCAATCTTCATTTTGGGAGAATTTTATCTTGATAATGCCTAATATACTGTAATTAACAAGATCATGTTCTTCTACCTTGCTCTGATTCTAAGATATATAGAGGAGGATCATCATTTCACATTGTATCCAAAATTAATGGTGGAAATCTTCAAAAAAAAAAAATCAATTATGTAGAGTGAGGAATTATATTAAAGAAACCTTTCATTTCAAATATTACTTGAAATCCAAGTACTTGGTTTAATCTTGCCTCACATTAAAGAAGGAGAGCATGTAGTGGAGAGATACATGCAAAAAGATCAATAGATAAAGAGAATGGTTAAAAAAGAAGAAGAAGAATCAACCTTAACTTTCCCATAATTGTTACTCTAATTACTCTCACTCTCCTTTTATATGATGGGGTTAAATCAAGAGTGGTTATTTTAAATTCTATAGACTTATAAAATCGTGCTTGCTAAGATTGTGGTAACAACACTCCACGGATACTTTATAGTTTTATTTATCAAACATCAAACTTTGAATTTCATATTTAAATAAAGATTTATTAACATTAAAATTATTTTAAATTTATTAAAAATTAAGTGAAAAGTGATAATCTAAATTAAATATAAATAGTTATCCAAAATTAAGTAATTAAATAATGTAGAAACTTAGGGTTCAATAGTTTGTACATGAAATCTAAGTATTATTACTTTAATTTTTAAAATTAAACTTAGCTAAAACCTAACAAATTTAAAACTTAGCAATTAAGATACATGTAACTAAATAACCTTAACAAAATTGATCTTTAAAATCTTAACTAAATAAAATGATTGCCAATTGAATTAAACCTAATTCAACTAAGTCATTCAAATAAATTTAAAAAAAGGTTAATTAAAGTACATAAGATCTTAGTTTGACTCTTAGAATGAATCTTCATCGTAGGATAAAAATTCTATTATATTAGGATTAGGATGTTGAATAGAATAAGTTCTACCCAAAGTAGAATTTATTTAATTCTTCATTATGTAAAACTTAAACTTAACTTTAATACAAAAATAAACTTGTCAGTTAAAATACATAAATATTTAAATAAAATTATGAGTCAAAATACATAAAAAAAATAAAATTTATTACATTAGTTAATTTCATAACATACCAATCAATATCTTAGGGTTAGGGAGTGAGTCTAGGATCTTAGCTTCCTTTCTTAAATACAACAGCCCAACCATCTTGCAAACATAAGATTGGAATAATTGTTTTAAAATTAATTAGGTGGTGTTAGCTAGCAACCCATCCAGACAGGTAATAAGTCCAAAAGAGCCAGGAATAAGTCTATTTACTCAAATGATAGAAGAGAACTAATAATTTCTATAAATTAGAATAGGTTAAGCCTCTGACTTATGTGAGAAGTGCTTTTAGACTTAGATTTTGATACATCCTATTGTAATAAGTCCTCAGCTTCTAAGAATTTCTGTAGTCAAGTATTGTCAAAATATAAGTCTTAGATTTCTAAGAAAATGTCAATTCAGAATTTCAATAAATTCAATTTCAAAAATATAAAACTCAATAATAAGATAGTCTAAAATTTTTACTAGGCTTCCCAATATCTAAAAGCATTTTATAATTATTCATGATTGGCTTCTGAGAAGAACTCTTCCTCCTTGAAGCATTCCCTTTTAAATTTATGAATTAACAATCCTTTAAAGACAAATTTAAAATATATAAAGATAAAAGTAAATTTATTTAATTGAGAGCATTTTTGGGAAGAATTATTTTCCTTTTAAGATGTAATTAACTATTGGGGCTTGCCCTTAAAGTGAATTGTAAACCCTATAATAAAATAAATCTTTTTCTACATCTCCTTATAGTTCAAGAGAAAGATCTATAGTACATTGAAGACCCATCAGTCTTAGGATTTTTTATTAAGTGATCAAATCCATTATAGGGTAATATGTTTGTCTTTCAAGATAATATATTTATCTTTTAATGATGTATTTGATTAATTAAATAAGTACCCCAAGATCTTTGTGGTGTCATTAAATTTCTCCCCATATTTTTCCAATGAACTCACTTGGAATTATTTTTCTCTCGATCTTTAGATATAGACTTTTGTCTTTATATATACATAATGTACTTGTGTCATTCATGGGTCAAAATTGCCTTTCATTTCATTGGGTACGTCTCCATTTCATTCTTACTAGAGCATACTTATAAAAGAAATTATGGAACCTCTCTATTTGTCAAAATCAAATAGATGGATTCAGCTTAAATTTTGAAAAATTCCAAAATAAATATTTCTTTTGAAAATTATGATCATAATAAAAATTGATGAAAATACTTCAATGAGTCATAAGAGTTTTGACTTTATTATATTAATCAAAATTTTCTTATAACTTATATAATTTTCTTACTTCAAATATAGAATGGTTGGACAACTCATTTTTAATGCTACTTTTGAGATCAATTTCTTTGTTAATTGCATGAGACTGTCTGATGGCTTCATAATAAAATTTAGAGCTGGCTTCGAAGAATTGAATATCACCATTGATGAGGTGATCCTAGCTCATGTTAGTAATGCAGTTGTCTATTGACTCTTCCTAAGTTGCCTTATGAACTACTATTGGCCTAGTTTAACAAGTCTCAAGTAGTTTTCTATTGACTCATGCCATATATTAAGCTACAATTTGTCCAAGCAAAAGCTTCATTTGAGTGTATACTTGGCCCTAACATAAGCCTAACTCAAGGAGCTACGCATTAGCCCATGCACATAGCCAAACTTACTGTGCTATACTTGGTACAAATAGAAATACTTAAAAATTTAGTGAGCTACATTTAGCTCGAGTGTATAGAGTGAAACTTGGTAAATTATCAATCCTAAAACTAAAGAGATGACTCAAGAGATATATGGCTATTAGAGTGTAGTACACACTAATAAATATTTTTAATTGCTCACATTAAATGAATGAACATAATGTGTTAAGGCAATTTCAAAACTTAAAAGAATTAATGTCAAAGTAACTATGGAAAGGCCTGAAAGTATATAAATGTATGTGAGGTGAATAAAGATAAGTTTACACTTGAGATGTACTTGACGACTTTAATGGTTAGTGTTGACCTCACTTTTTGAGTGAGGATTGATCTTCCTCATCTTAAGCTAAGGTACCTTCTAGGCACTAGGATTTCCTTAGTGATAAGACATTTCTAGTGACTATGGGAACACTAATCCCAAACCTAGAGACTTAGGAAGGCATACCTTAAGCTTAGGATATGCCTTAGGATAAATAGGTCTTACCTATCCTATGGATTAAACCATTCCATGCTTATCCACTCATCCAAAATAAACCTCAAGTCAACACAACCATCCTCAATTGAATTTGGTCTCTTATCCAAGCTCCAAGCCAAATTGACTTAGGTCCTAACCTAAGTTCATTCCGCCATGATCCCATGATCCAACTCAAATCTCATTCAAATAAACTACATCCAATTTGATTTTCTCAATCACACCAACCATTCAATATATCATTTTAAACCCTCCCAACACTTATAATCAAACCAATACAATTAAAAGGAATCCAATCAACCCAAGTTAGCCCATTTGACTCAAAAGGTCCAAATAAGCAAAAATCCAATCAAACCCAAATCAATTGTAATCAAGCCCACCAATCAACCCGAAACCCATGGTTGAACTCTTCTCAACACCCAATTTCACCAATTCAACTCAATCAACCAAGTGGTTCATTTGACCCAATATGACCAAAAGGACCAATTTGATTCAAACTTCAATCCAACCCAAATTGGATTGAATCAACCTATCCAATCCATTCAATAATGATTGTTGATCATCTTGGATAGCTCAACTACAATCAATTGAATCAAACCAAACCAAACTAATTTGACCAATTAATCTAAGTTGACCTGGTCAAATTGAGAAAAATCATATTCCAACTCGATTTGATTGAAACTAATACCTCTAATCAATAATAAATTGATTATTGAACATGTCCTAACCTTCACTTGAATCAAATTTGGTCAGCCTAGCCCAATTAACCCATTTAGCCAAATTACCCTAAAGGATCCAATTGAACCAAGTCCTTCCCAAATCCAAATTGATTCAAATCAACATCTACAACCATTCTCAAATGATCAATTGACCTAAACCAACCCTCCACCCAAGCTAATTTGACCAAATTGGTCAACTTAGCCCATTTGGCCTAAATGAAAACATATGAGCCAAAATCAAACCCACTTTAAATTAAACCAAATCAGTTGAATCAATACATTTCAAATGATCAATTGAACATAACCAAACCTTTTATTTAACCTAATTTTACTAATTGGTCAATCTAACTAAATTGAACCCAATTCGACCCATATGGGTCAAATTTAGCAAAGCCCAATCAAACTTGACATGACTCATCCTTATGTCACCATGAGTCTGTCCAAGTGAGCCCAACCTATGGTGAACCTAGTTTGGGTCAAAAACCCCTGAACCAAGCCTTCCAAATGGGACAAAATCCCCATTTGGATGGGTTATCCCACTCCCCATGCCTTGGCAGCCACCTTTGGCACTTCTTGGACATGTGGACCACTAACCCAACCTAACCCAAGGCTATTGGGTTCAACTTTTGGCCATGAGAGGGTGAGCTTACCCATGGCATGCCATTAGTTCACCCCATACCAACCCATGCCACTACCTCAACCTCCCAAGCACCTCCACCTCAGTAGTCCCTTGCCACCTTCAGCCAACTACCCAGGCCAGACGGCTGCTAAAGGTTGAGTCAATCTCAGCCATTAGTTCACATAGGGAGGAGAGTATACTTCTCCCCATCCATACGAACTTCATAAGGAGCATCCCTAGAGTATTTCAACCAATCTGAGGCTTCTCCCCAAATCCCTAGCAGTCCATCATGGCAAGACCAACCACTGAGTGAAACTGAGAGTCCAGACCATCCAACCTCACCAAAACTCCACCAAACCCAAATTAACCCTTCTTAGACCTTCACCACACTTTGGCAAGTCTATCCGAATCATTCCCTGAGTGATTCAATCACCGAAAGACACACCAAGACAAACTATGGTGAGTTTCATGGTGGTGTTAAGTTCATAGAGGAATCGGCGAGGAGGCAGCTCGAGAACTTCTAAATAAGGCTTTATCTCTTCAAGATGAAGCTACCTCAGTCGACAAACCACCAGTCTTTAGCTCCGATGAGGTATCAATCTGTTAACCATAAATTTTTCCCATAGGTGTAGGTCTTTTATGAAATGAAATGTGATTTTATGTGATTTCTACCATAGGATCTTCTTATATCTCCTCCTTGTACATTTGAGAGTCGATCTCACCATCCTACGAGCTCTGGTGAGCTCAAATCAAGTGATGGAAGGTGGATGGTGTCTGTCTTCCTATGCTCTAGGGATGACGAATCATCGACCATCCATTCCATGTGATTTGAATGGATGATTGTGATTTTATCCGCTAAATTTCTCAATTTAATCCTTTAGAAATTATGGGATTAATCTTGGTTATTCGATCTGAGATCGGGAGGCGGGGATGAAACAACGTGTTGTCACTGAGTACCACGTTAAACATTTTAAATAACCTATCACATGGCTCCACGTGGAAAGCATATCATCGGGCTTTATAGTTTGAAAGGTTAATTAAGCATTAAAAATAAGATTAAATTTCCAAAAGTTTGAGAATTTATAACTAATTATAAAAGAATCCAAAATATAAAAATAAACCAATTTTGGAAAGCTTAAATAGAAGACAATTTAATAAAAATAAAATCCATAATATTTGACCAGTGAATAATGCTTAATTAGGGTATTAAGTTTAAGTTAGATATCTTAATTAAGGCTTAATTACTTGACCAATTAATCCCAAATTTGGTGGGTTAATTCTATGGGATGTCCTTTGCCTCCCATAACTTTCTTGGAATTTATTGGCCATGTAATTTAAAGAATTTAAATTCTTAAAGCTAATTACCCTCCTTAATTAATTAACTATTTAATAAAATTACTAAATAGTACCATTAATCACTACAAACAAAAGTAATGGTGAGAGGAAATAATTAGGACCTCTTTCCTAATTATTTTTTAAAATGTATTTCCTTTAGAGGGTTAGTTAATTCATAGCTTAATTAGGGATTAATTAGGCAATTAACATTAAAATAAAATTCAAATTAAAATGATGATTGGTTCAGATAATCAAGTATGATTCATGGGTTCCCCTTTATGTGTTTAATAGCTTAAAGTCCTTAAGGGAATTATGGTTAACCCGTAGGTGTGGGAAAACTATAAGTGCACTTAGCTTAGATTCTTTCCTTAATTTAATTAACTCTTAGGCATGAGCCCAATTACATTAGATCCCCTTAAGTGCATTGTAAATTTTAATTTCTCATAAGCATATCATTGGTGACTCATGGTTAAATGGTTAATTAAATTAAAGAAGCTTAGGGAAGGGTAATTAAATTGATTATGTAATGATTTAAATTTAATCAATTCATGAAATTTACTTAACCACTTTTCCTTAAACACATTAAGTCACCAATGTGGGATGGGGAAAACACTAAGTGTCTTTCCTCCTCTTTAGGTTTTAATATTTCAAACACCAAAATCAAATTTTATAAAATAACTTTGGTTGATCTTAAAAATGTTTATTTGACTTGATTGTACTTATGAATTAATGTGATTGAATGTATCATGTGGCAGTGTCTAGTTATTTCTTTTCAATCATTATAAATTTTTTGACCATTTGTATCATGCATTCATGTTTTCAAACAAAAGCATTAAATGAATATGGTTTTGTACATGTAAGTTTCATGTGTTGAATTAATCTTATTATATGGTGTGGCTATTATAACTAATAAATCTCAATTTATTTTCAAAATTATAAGTCAATGATGAAAATCTAAGTAAATGTTATAAATATTCAATAAAATCTACATTTACTTATAATTTAAGCATGTTAAAGGATCATTCTATTTTTATAATTCATATGTATGTTTACATGTGTTTGAACATTAGCAAGTATATAGTCTAGACATCTCAGAAATATGAGACATTAAGTAGCCCCAATGATGTCTTAGATAATGTCACTTACATGGTTTAAAAATGGCATGTACTTTCTTAATTTCATTCATATGTGTACATATATTAGAATTTGGATAGAACTTTACTTTACATGAATAAATAATTGGTTATAAAACAAAATTTGCATGATTTTCATTCCCATACTTGTGTAGCCTCATATGTATTTAAGATAGTAAGTATATAGTATGGACATACTGGGAACATGAAGCTTTAAATAGCCCCAAGGAGGTTTTAGATTACCTCACTTTCCTAATTTAACAACATCACATACTTGCTTAAATCTCTAATACATGTGTATGTATATTTAGTTAAGGAATGAAATCTCTCATTTCTACCAAAATACATGCATTAACAACAATCATTCAAGTATTCCAAAAATACCTACATACATATATATATATATATATATATATATATATATATATATATTGCATGTATAGAAATGCTAAATTCAATATCATAAATAATGAAAATGAAAACATATGCATGTTATTAATGATGAAAAGGAATGATGGAATTTTATCCATGTGATAGAGATTCAATTTCATTAATCCTAAGATATCTTTCATGTTTGAATAAGATTATTTAAGGGTAACCCAAAGTTAGGCTAAATAAAAATGCTTAATAAGTCATTCACTAAGAAACCCAAAGCTATAATAATACACCTTTAGGAAGTGACTTAGGCTAGGGATGAAGGAGGTGAAACGCTTTCCTCTCTTTATAAAAATTAGATATTAAATATGCATCAAATGAAACAAAGAAAATACAAATAAAAATTAACCAATCCTCTTAATAACTTGAAGTTGAACATCCCTTCATGTTTAAGTTAAACAATTTCAAACTTTAGATAATCATAATCCTAAAGCCCAACTAAGACATACCATACCAAACCTTTGCAGACATATTAGAATACTAAGTTTCCAATTATAGCCTTAGGTTAGGCCAGTGTATGTGATGGTGTTATGTTTTTTTTTTGTGATGTAATATTTTAGACTAGATGTTAGGACTATTTATGCGTAGATTGGATGTTATGTCATTAATAGCCTACTAATGTTTTCTATAGAGGATTGTGCAAAAGGGGCTGCTAAAATAATAAAGAAATGTAAATGTTCTTAGTTTCAAGTTTCATATGCCCCTTAGCATAATCCAATTAGGATAGATGGGCTTGGTTACCCATGTACAGGGTGTTAAGTCCAAAAATTAATCGCTTGGTTTGTATGTTTATTTAGCTAACATCTGTTTTGCTAGTGCAATTAGATTTTACTTTCAATATATATGTAATTTTTGCAAATAAGATTACAATTAGTGCTATGGGATTTAGGATGAGCAGTGGTTAGGAGGCAAAGACTTGATTAGGATTAGTGTTATGAGGTTTAGGAAAAGCAGTGGCTAGGAGGCAAAGATCTGGGAGGCCTAGTTAAGCCTGGAGAAAACTAATCCAAAAGAAGAAAGTAGAATGAAAATAAAGAATGAATACCCTCATAGCATCTATCTCATTGTAATTATAATATTCCTTTTTTATTAATCTGAGTTGTATAAGGGTAGAGCTCGGCTACCCAATTTATTTCTTTTATGGGGTGTACGGTGCTACTCGGCTGCACTAGCATTTTATTCTTCTATGAAATATATGTGTTTGATTATTGTGTTTAAATTATGCAATAGAAATAACATGCTTTTCATAGGTTTCTTAAAGTTTGATGAATTTTTTTTTTTTAAGGAAACCCCATTATACGGGGGTATTTTATTGCCACAAAAAAAGGGTTACAAGATCCTTAAAGAGGATAAACTCTGAATCTACTGCTCAAAGAGCTACAAACCTAAGGAGTAAATCCCATCTAAGTACATCCAAAAGCAAGAGAAAACATTAAAACAATCAAAAGATACAATATGGCTAACATAATAATCGAAAGGAAGATTAAGGCCAATGCTCTGATAGTTGTAAGAGAGCTTGGTAATTTGGAGCAAACCTGCAAGAGAACAAGGGAGAATCACTTGCAAAGTGACACTAGAGAGGAGATTAAAGGTAAAATAATACAAATAGAGAGATAAATGAAAACAATAAAAGCGAGCGATAATAGAGGAAAGTTGATAAAGAAGGCTGGGCTCAATCACACCAAATTGGGGCGATGCAAAATTGAGCATCCAAACTTCATTAGAAGGGTTACATCACATGAGCTACTACCATACCAAAAGGGAGTGAAAACATCACCCATCATAGCCAACAAACTGAGGAGGTAACACCTTGTTGATAGTCTTATGAACTTTATTACCGCAATCCTAAACACAATCATATCTAAAATAGAGAGGTAATTGCAAAGAGCTAAATGGTAAGTTCTCTCATTCAAGAAAGATATCGAATATAGTCATCCTAACATGAGAGTATATAAACATGGGGAATTAGTCATCTTAGCGAGCCTCATATCCAAATGAAACCAAAGATATAAACCCACCACCAAAAAAATAGCAGATGAGATAACTTGCTGCGATCCTGCTAATCAAGTCAATGATCTTATAGTTCAGACCTTCCCATCATAAGATATATAATTGAAACTTGCAGGGCAGGAAACAACCCCCTTTTTTATGTCCATATGAGTAATTGGAGAAAGACAATTGTAAAGAAAGGCAGCATAGCTTAACACGGAAAAAGGGCTACAACCAACCAAAACTAATAACAAGTAAGGACATTTAGAGCTACAGCTCCCATGGCAGCATACCGGGTCAAAATTCAGATAATCCAGCTCAACAGATAACCGAGAGAACAAGACAACAAAAGGCAGCAACTTCCCATAACACCACTCTTTTAGAATAGACAGCTCAAAAAATTGCACAAACCAAACTGGACTGAGATAAGAATAGAGACAATAGCCAGTAATGCAAATTACATTCGTGAGATGATGAAAGACTGTAAAAATAGCGCATCTGAAAGCCAACCCCAACAGTAAAATAAGTAATGCAACAATGTAAAATAGAATGCAAAAAAGATAGGACAATGGTTAACCAAAGAAAAAATAGCCAAGATAGCAACAATGAAACATTTGAGAGGGAAGGACTACAGATTGGCCATAAAACCTCCCAATCGAGTAGATATTAGGCCATAAAAGCGTTATCTTGAAGGCCGCAAATACGCATTTAAATCTCCAAAACCATCACCATCGAGCATCAAGAGCGAAATGTTTGCTAAGCGAAGGACCCGAAATCTTGAGCAATCGCAACAACACATCAACAAGGTAAACCAGAACCCCACACAATCCAAGATAGCCAATAAACAGACAAATTTAAGACCAACCTCGGCCAAGAGGCCACCCAAAATTATATATAAGTAAATGGAAGGATAGATAATGAATAGCACCCCACCCCAAGCAAATTACATTCAGAGAAATCAGATCAGTAACAGGGTGCTTAATCACCATAATCCAACACTGCCAAGGATAGTGATAATAATAACCAATAGGATTGCCAATAATCCCATTATGCTTATAAGATAAACCATTGATGCCCTTCCAGCATAACAAAAAAAGGATATTTAAAAAAAGCATGTTCACAACATAACAAATGGAGAGAAGACCACAACAAGGACAAACAACAATCCGGATGTTGGCATCTTCTTTGGACAAGGAAAAACAGAAAACCAAAAATCAGTGAATACAAAATTACCCATAATCACAGCAAATGCAAGATAATGATCCATTGAGAAAATCCAAGCTTGCGCTAGAAAATAAAACCGAGACCAAGATTGAGAAGCCTCAATGAACCAAATCAGCCTCAAAAAAACTACCACATAAGAAACATTCATAACAGCAGCAATATCCCTATTCAGCCCACAATCCTTGGAGAAATACCCCACAGGCTTGCCAAAATAATAGTCATTGAGAGTATACCAACCATAGTTTATGATCAAGTAGAATAGTTGATAAGGCATAGTGATCACAATACTAACAGCACTAAAAGGGATATTATAGGTTAAGATCGTAGCCTAAACAAATAATCGATAAACCAAATCCATAAACATCCAAAGTCTTAAAGCAGCAATAGGTAACATCAGACTATAGTACCACACTAACAGAAATGGCACTCCAATCCAAGAAGGTAACAAAGACGACCCAATAGATGTAGGATTACAATATAAACAAAGGCGTAGATATGATTCACTACCGAAATGAGCAACCCAAATAGAAATAATCCAGGCAATCAGAGAGTCACTCCCATTAGAGCAACTATTGCAACATAAGTCAGCCATTAAGGGTAAGAAGGTCAGTAGTAACCTATGAGAAAGCCTGCAAAGAACATCGATAGTAGGAGGAAGAGAGGAAGAAAGCACCCCACAGCAAGATCCCACCAAAGAAACCTTGCTGAAACAGGAAATGGCATGATGAATGGGGTCCAGGTTCTAGTAAAAACAACATCGAGGATGATAAGTATCAGCAAAAAAACCAAATGTCCTCTTCATGCACAAAAATGAAGTAAAATATAACTCCCAGAAATAAAAGAAAAACGTCAAGGAGAGTTAGAACACAAGGGAACAGAAAACCAGAAAAAAGAGAGATGAAGAGGAGAGTTAGATTCTGAGGTAAGGAAGCCCGAAATTGTCCAAGTTAACTAGACCACGCAGGTATTTGGGTAATGTAAATTGATTAAAGTGGATGATACTGTCTAATCTTGCACCCAGATTTGCAAGGTAATCAGCACATGTGTTACCTTCACGCCAAACATGAGTGATGGTAAAATTTAATTGAGAGAGAAGAGCCCTAGTTTGCTTGAGGAGGTAGTACAAACAAGCGTTGCTCATATTGGTAGAAGTCAAAAGGTCAATCCGTAGAAGAGCATCCACCTCTATCCAAATATTGAGCCATTTTGAAGACAAATTTCTAGAGCTTTGTGGACTGCCATAAGCTCAAGATAAGGAATAATCTTTGGAAATAAGGGGATAAGCAAATGCACATAGAACAATACCCTTAGAATCCACGAAAATGCCTCCACAACCCGAGCCATTATGAGAGCCAGATCGATAATTTTAATAATATGATCAAGAGGTTTTCCAAAACCATTCTATCATTTTGATAGTAAGAGTCCGGAAGGTTGAGGCCCAGTTTATTAGCGATAGATTTACAGCCTTTAAAATGCTTGTGATGGATTAAATTGGCTTTAAATAAGTCACAAATTTTGTTTTTAGTTCTAACAATATTCCTCATGTGATTCATACGAATCCCACGATGTTTAGCTTCATTTCGGTCCATCCATATGAACCAAATAAGAGTAATGGCGATTATGATTTTAATATGACCTTTAATTGCATTGTCAAAGTAAACTTCAAGAAGTTGATATAAAGTAAAAGAACAATTAAAATTGATAGTGTTGAATAGATTGTCATACCAAATCCAAATTTTAGAGGCAATAGTCCCATTAACAAAAAACATGGTTAACATTCTCAATATGGAAACAACATTGACATTTAGAGGGTAAATAAAACCCTTTACCCCGCAACAAAGAGTCAACAGGAATAAAGTTTTTTAGGATACGCCAAGTAAGAACAGAGTAAGAAGAGGGGATAGTGCTATTCCAAATTTTGGAGAACACAATAGAAGAATCCTGATTGTCTTTAATGTAAATCCACACATTTTTAAGGTTGAAATCCCCATTATAAGATAACTTAAAGATAATCTGATCATGATTGTTAGGAGTGATAGGAATACTAGTAATCATATTTAAGAAAGTGGAAGGAATAGAATCAGTAATCTTACAATTGTTCCACATGTGGTTTTGCGAATGAATTAACTCTAATAGGAGGTGGAGTGAGTGTAGAGTAAGTCATCAATGGAGCCGAACCACTCCAGGTTGTCTTGCCAAAAAAAAGAATTGCGAGTTTATGCCCCAAAAAAATTAAGGGTTGCATCCCATTTGATAGAACAAAGTCTTCTCACGGAGAATTGATTTAAAAGGACAAATGAGAGGATGTTTACCACGGCAATATTTAGAAGTCATGAAATTACCAAAGACTATTTTTGCTCCTAAAGTTCCACCAAAGTTTGTAGGAGAAGGCATGGATAACTTCTTTGATGGATTTACATCCTGCACCTCCCTCTTCAAGAGTACCACAACTATTGGACCGGGATGACGTGCATTCTTTTAGAGGATGTATTGGTTCCCAAGAATTTGTTTAAGAGACGCTCAATTGCTTTATGGTAGAGTTGGTAGGCACAATGGTTTGAAGAAGGTATATGGGCATGGAATTTAGAGTGCTCTTGATCAAGGTAAGCCTACCACCAAAAAAGAGAGTAATGAAATTCCCAAACCAAAATTTTGTTAGTAATTTTTTGAATTAGATCATCAAAAGGTGTGATCTTTTTTGGCCTTTGAAAAGCGAGCTCAAGGTAATTAAGAGGGAGTTGATTTTGCTTAAAATTAGTAATTACGGATATTTGGTTAAGTCTATTAGGAGGAATCTTAGTTGAAGGAATAAAATAGCATTTTCCTTCATTAAGAAAAAGACCACTAACTTTACAAAAATCATTTAGAAGGTTCTTGATGGTTTTAACATGTTGAATGGAACCGTTGCTGAAGATAATGAAATCATCGAAAGCTAAGATGAGAAATAGGGAAACCTCCATGAGTTTTAAAAGACATTTATTATTAAAAAAGATCATTCGTGCTCCTTGACGGTGTATTCAATAGCGATGATAAAAAGAGAAGGTGATAGTGGGTCACCTTGCCTCAAACCATGGCTAGAAGGAAAGAAACCTATGGACTCACCATTCATGATAACCGAAAACCAGACATTCGTGATACATCTTTTTATAATCCGGATAAAACTATCAAAAAAATCAAACAAATTCGGGATTTGAAAGCCCATGAGAGATTATCAAAGGCTTTAGCGATGTCCGTTTGAATAAGATGTTGCCTCCTCTAGAATTGATATCAATGTCATGAACCATTTCGAGAAGAATATTATCCGATATTTTTCTATGTTTAACAAAACTAGTTTGATTAGGGGAGATGATTTTAGGAAGCAAAGCTATTATTTATTAATTTAGCAATGAGTTTTTGAAAAAGGTGCAAAGACTAATCGGTCTAAAATCGCCCCAAGATTCAGGATTGTTAGTTTTGGGAATAAGGATAATAGAAGTGCTTGAAAAGTATTTGGGAATGGGATTGCCATCAAAGAAATCAATAATAGCATTAACTAAATCGGTTTTAATAAATGGCCAGTCTTTGAAAGAAGTGGGTGTATACATAGGCAAGAAGTGAGTGTTCATGTTCTTAAGAGTATTACTAATCTCCTCTTCGGAAGGACACATAGTGAGTAAATGATTATCCTCACTATTAATCATAGAAGGAATAAGATGGGTGTTTGATAAAGTATCTAGCAACGGCTTAGAATTTAATAAAGTTTGGAAATGATGAATGACATAATCCTTAATATCATTATGGTTATCCATTCATTAGAGTTCTTAATTTTCTTAATCGAGTTTAAGGCTTTATTACAAATGGCATGAAAGTACCTGGTGTTTCACACCATCAATATGTTTGCTTGCGGCTTTTTGACGCCAATAGGTTTCTTCCATGTTTTGATAATTAAGCAAGTTATTCTTGGCAATGTTCAACTCCTCAAGTTTACTAGGATCAGTTGAGATAGCATCTTCAAGAGAACAAACCTCTTGTTCCATAGCTTTAAGATTTGTGAAAAGATTTTTAAAAATGTGTTTGTTCCACCAATTAAGATTTTGTTTAAGTCTTTTGAGCTTAAGCCATAGATGAGTCATACCTTTAACAGAATTATCCGGGAAAATAGGGGCCATCCAATTAGTGATAGTGACATTGGTGAAGTCACTATGTTGGGTCCACATGTTTTGAAATCTGAAAGGAGGGGGAGTAGACGGGTTTGGGGGGGGGGGATTATTGAAGGAAATCAAGAGAGGAGCATGGTCAGACAAAGTTCTGCTCAAATGCTCAACAGTGGTAGAAGACCATTGATTGATCCAAAGAGAATTAAAGAGGGCCCTATCAAGACGCTGCCAAAGCCTAGAGTTGTGCCACATGAAGTTAGACCCAGTGAAACCAATGTCGATCAGATTGCAATCAAGGGTCATATTTGAGAAGTCCTCCATGGAATGAAGGTTAGGAGAACATCCTCCCCTTCTTTCAGAACTAGCTATGATAGTATTGTAATCACCTCCAACCAACGGGAAGGTTAGGGGAGGCGAAGGTGCGTAAGTGATTCCAAAGGATGTTCCTACCAGCTCTATTACAAGAGGCATAGATAAAAGAGCCAAAAGCTGATAAGTCACCTAAAGAGATTTTGACATTAACCAATTGGTCAAGATTATCAATGATGGAAATGGTGATGGAGTTGTGCCAAAAGCACCAAATTTTATTATTAAGATTGAAGAAGAAATTATGAAAGCCAAGGGATCTAGCGACAAAAGCAATCTTAGAAGAATTAATGAAAGGTTCAATAAGAACAAGTAACTTGATATTATGAACACGATAAAGACTCTAACATGATTATGACGGAAGAGGCCCACAACCGGATATTCCAAATAAGAAAATTAATCATAAGGGGACAACCAAAAGGGAAAAGTAAAAAAAGAGAAAGGAAAGAGAGGAGAGAAATGATGGCACATTACTGTGGGTGGAAGAAGGAGCGAGTGATTCTAGAGAGGTTATTATTAGAAAATTTTGCTTTGAAGGGTTTTTTGTTTTAACAATTTGAAAGGGTCTCTCAGAATCCAAATTATCTCCATCAGAAAGAGATTGATTTATGGGTTCCAGAATAGTAGAAGAATCTATCAATGATTTAGAAGAGGGGATTTCACCTTCTTCTGTATCGGATAGAGTATATGAAATTGGGATCAATTGGGTATCACTCTGAAGGGAAATAGATGTGGAAGTTGTGGCACCATTCGTAATACAAATATCTTTCTCAATATGTTCTGAAACCATAGGGTCATTATTGATTTGGTCTATTATATGATTCCCATTCAAATTATTTAATTAGGTGTCCAATATGAGGCTACCATTCAGATTTTCAGTAGGATTTAAATGAAGCAAAGAGCTATCATGGAAAACTGGATTATTACAAGTAGGGGTGAAGTTAGGTAAATTACCATTGGTAACATCACACCCCTCATTGGTTGTTTTAGTACCAGATTGTTTGCCAGATAGATCAAGAGGAGGTGTAGGTAGGAGAGGTTCTTTTGAGTATCTTTAGGCACGTATGCTAGAGTATTGGTTTTGAGTTCCATTAATGGTAGTCATATTCTGTGGTAAATTTTTCCTGAGATTAGGATGAAGCACAAAGCAACTGAGTGGTCGTGTCCGTGAATCTGAGTGCAAAAAATAGGAAAATTTTTGAATTGACTTTTGACTATATCCAAATTTTTGAGCCAATCCAAACCTCTTTGGGATATTTCTTTGTGATGTCTATCTCAACGAGAATACGAGCGACAGATGGCCTAGATCTATTAGCCGTTGCTTGGTCTATTTGGAGAGGTCTACAAAAAAGGCCACCAACAGCAAACAAAACTTGATGAGTGACATAATGTATTTGCATGTTAGGAAAAGCAAGCCAAAGAGGGACAATGGGAGGTTCTTCTTTGACATCAAATAGGGGCGACCATTTCAGTAGCCGCATTTGACAATTATGCACAAAATAAGAACGACGAGCAAAAACACGCGAGTAATCTAAATCATTAGAAAGTTGAATAAGAATGTGACGGGGATCGATCAGCCCAATAGAGAAAGAACCCGTTAATTTTAAACTATGAAAGAAAGTGCGAATGTTATCAAGAGTTGGGCGTCTAAGGGAGAATTTACCCACCAAAGTGAACTCGAAGAGCTTAGCAAGTTTCTCAACATCGAGAACACATTCTCAGGCAATCCACGATAAGAAGTCGAAATGAGATTAACTGAAGCATTCGAGCTAGGGATCTTACTAGATAAAGCATCTTTGAATGATTTAACAGTAGTTACATTAACAGGTGCAATCGAATCCAGATAACCTGTAGAGTTAGAGAGAAAAGTCGGTGCCGGCGCGTCGAGAGGCGACGAGCCGGGATTCATAGAGACCAGAGCCTCTGCCATTGCTCTAATCCAAGGACGTCACATACGGAGGGGCCCGAACGTGCGCTCAGGCTGAGAGAAGCACGCAGAGAAGCGGCCAAATACTCGAGAACGGCCAATCCACCGAGGGGAATGTAAAGTCGCCAAAATTGCCAGAGAGGGAGCGCAAGGTGTTTTTGGTTTAGTTTGTGGGGTTTTTGAAGTTTGATGAATGAATGTATGGCTTGGTAGCCTCATTATGATAAAATTAATTTTTTTACTCCCATTAAGTTGGATGGGTTTTAAAATGGTTTCCTTTTGAAAAATATTTTTAGACGGTGACTCCTGTAATGATTGATAAATTAAAAAATAAAATTTTTAAGATATATTTATTTTCATCTACCTCTTATATGTTAGATTGTTTAAACACCCTTTTTATATAATGTTCTGTTGACCTCATTTTTAGAATGAACTCTCAACCCTCCATCTTAGATAAAGGATTTCTCTTAGACTTTAAGAACTCCTTAGTCTTAAGACACTTCTAGTGATTAGGTGGACACTTAACCTAATCCTAGAGACTTAGAAGAGTTAGCCATAGGAATAGGTCATTCCTTAGGGGTGTTAGGAAAATTTGTCTGCCCTATAGCTTGAACCAAATCCTCACTTCCTTCTTTCAAGATGAACTTCAAACTCATATCAACTACAATTATAAATCAAATCTCAAATCAATTCAAAGGATTTTCTTAAATCATGAATCAATTTCAAATGGTTGAAACCCATGATTGGATTCCAAAACCCAAAATATTTTCTAAGTCCCATTGATTCTACCTTATGGACTTAGCTCAAATCAAATCCAAATTAATCCAAATTCAAGAAATTTTCTCATAACCCATTTATATTCTCATTTATATTTACAAATATAAATGAAATATAAATTTAAATCAATCAAACTAAACCTAAAAAACAAATCCAAATTTCAAAATCTTTTCCTAAGTCATTTTGATCTCATCTTATGAACTTAGCCAAATCACTCCAAATTGAAGAAATTTTCCCATAACCCATTTATATTAACATATATAAATGAAATATAAATTCAAATATCCAAAACCAAATCCAAAACTCAAACTCAAATCCAATCAAAATTCAACCTAAGCCTTTCAAGTCAAATTCTTGAGCTTAGCCAAATCAAACTCAAATCAAGCAAAACCCTTGATTTGTCTTCATGATTCAATCAATCCTTCAATCATGAATCCAAATATAAACATAAACTCCAATCACCAAATCAAAACTAAATTCAAAAATCAAACCCAAGTCAAACTCATGTTCACCCATTGAACTTGAAATTGTCATATGAGTCAAACCCATTTGACTTCAAATCTCTTACAAATGGATTTATATTTCAACCATAAGTCCATATATAAGTTCAACCAAATGTGAATCAAGCCTTGATCAAGACAATTAACTCACTTAAGCTCACTTGATCCAAAGTGGCCTAAAGTACCCCCTTTCGAGCCAAATTCTAGGCCTAACCAAATTGGATTGAACTAAGCCCATATAAGCCTCACATTGTGAGCAACAGTCACCATAAGATGATCAATCATTCAAATTGGGTCAAACTAAGTCAAGCCTAAGGGTTGACCAAGTCAGCACTTAGCCAAAATGAAACCTAAACTGGACAAAATCCACCATAAGACAAATTGATTGAGATCATTAATCAAAACCAATTCATGATCAATGTTTGAACTTAACCAAGTCATCATTTGAGCCTAACCTAGGCTAATTGGCCACTTGACCCAAGTTGACCCAACTTGACCTAAAAAGTCAAAATGTGCCAAAACTTGATCTAAGCCAAATCAATTAAAACCAATGGGTCAAATTCATTCTAAAATGATTGTTGAGCTTGACCAAAGCCCCAATTGGCCAACTAGACCTAACCTAATTGACCTTGAACCCAACTAGACCCAACGCTTGATTGCAATCTGATTGACATTGGTTTCACTAGGTCTAACTTCACGTGGCATAACTCTAGGCTTTGGCAGCGTCTTGATAGGGACCTCTTTAATTCTCTTTGGATCAATAAATGGTCTTCTACCACTATTGAGCATTTGAGCAGAACTTTGTCTGACCATGCTCCTCTCTTGATTTCCTTCAATAATCCCCAAACCCGTCTACTCCCCTCCTTGATTTCAAAACATGTGGACCCAACATAGTGACTTCACCAATGTCGCTATCACTAATTGGATGGCTATTTTCGGATAATTGCTCAAGGTATGACTCATCTATGGCTTAAGCTCAAAAGACTTAAACAAAATCTTAATTGGTGGAACAAACACATTTTTAAAAATCTTTTCACAAATCTTAAAGCTATGGATCAAGAGGTTTGTTCTCTTGAAGATGCTGTCTCAACTGATCCTAATAAACTTGAGGAGTTGAACATTGCCAAGAATAACTTGCTTAATTATCAAAACATGGAAGAAACCTATTCAAAAGTCGCAAGCAAATATATTCTTGAAGGTGAGAAAACACTGTGTACTTTCATGCCATTTGTAATAAATGGAAAGCCTTAAACTTCGATTAAGAAAATTAAGAACTCTAATGGTGAATGGATAACCGATAGCAATGATATTAAGGATTCTATCATTCATCATTTCCAAACTTTATTAAATTCTAAGCCGTTAGATACTTTATCAAACACCCATCTTATTCCTTCTATGATTAACGGGATAATCATTTACTCACTATGTGTCCTTCAAGAGGAGATTAGTAATACTCTTAAGAACATGAACATCGATTATTTCTTTTCAAAGACTTGGCCATTTATTAAAACCAATTTAGTTAATCTTATTGATTTCTTTGATGGCGCCCCATTCCCAAATACTTTTCAAGCACTTCTATTGTCCTTATTCCCAAAACTAACAATCATGAATCTTGGGGCGATTTTAGACGATTAGTCTTTGCACCTTTTTCAAAACTCATTGCTAAATTAATAAATAATAGGCTTAGCCCTTTGCTTCCTAAAATCATCTCCCCTAATCAATGGTTTTGTTAAACAGAACAATATCGATAATATTCTTCTCGCCAAGAAATGGTTCATGACATTGATATCAATTCTATAGAGGCAACATCTTATTCAAAGCGGACATCGTTAAAGCCTTTGATAATCTCTCATGGGACTTTCTCTTTCAAATCTGAATTTGTTTGGTTTTCGATAGTTTTATCCGGATTATAAAAAGATGTATCACGAATGTCCGGTTTTGGTTATCATGAATGGTGAGTCCATAGGTTTCTTTCCTTCTAGCCATGGTTTTGCAAGGTGACCAACTATCACCTCTCTTTTATCATCGCTATTGAATACTTAAGGAGCACGAATGATCTTTTCGCTAATAAGCCTAATATGTCTTTTAAAACTCATGGAGGTTTCCCTATTTCTCATCTTAGCTTTGCTGATGATTTCATTATCTTCAGCAACGGTTCCATTCAACATGTTAAAACCATCAAGAACCTTCTCAATGATTTTGGTAAAGTTAGTGGTCTTTTTCTTAATGAAGGAAAATGTTGTTTTATTCCTTCAACTAAGATTCCTCCTAATAGACTTAACCAAATATCCGAATTACTAATTTTAAGCAAAATCAACTCCCTCTTAATTACCTTGGAGCTCGCTTTTCAAAGGCCATAAAGATCACACCTTTTGATGATCTAATTCAAAAAATTTCTAACAAAATTTGGGAATTTCATTTACTCTCTTCTGTAATAGTTTACCTTGATCAAGAGCACTCTAAATTTCATGCCCATATACCTTCTTCAAACCATTGTGCCTACCAACTCTACCATAAAATGAGTGTCTCTTAAACAAATTCTTACGGGAACCAATACATCCTCTAAAAGAATGCACTCGGTCTAATGGTAATAGTACTCTTGAAGAGAGAGGTCTAGGATGTAAATACATCAAAGAAGTTATCCATGCCTTCTCCTACAAACTTTGGTGGAACTTTAGGAGCAAAAGTAGTCTTTGGGAGAATTTCATGACTTCTAAATATTGCCAGGGTAAACATCCTCTCATTTGTCCTTTTAAATTGGGTGATTCTCCTGTGGAGAAGACTTTGTTCTCAAATTTTAAATCCTTAAGGGCATAAACTGGCAATTCAAGACAATTGGAGTGGTTCGGCTCCATTGATGACTTACTCTACCCCTCACTCCACCTCGATATTAGAGTTAATTCATCAAAACCACATGTGGAACACTAGTAAGATTATTGATTCTATTCCTTCCACTTTCTTAAATATGATTACTAGTATTCCTATCACTCCTAATAATCATGATCGATTATCTTTAAGTTATCTCATAATGGGGATTTCAACCTTAAAATGTGTGGATTCACATTAAAGACAATCGATTCTTCTATTGTGTTCTCCAAAATTTGGAATAGCAATATCCCCTCTCTTACTCTATTCTTACTTGGCTTATCCTAAAAAACTTTAATCCTATGACTCTTTGTTGTGGGGTAAGGGTTTTATTTACCCTCTAAATGTCAATGTTGTTCCCATATTGAGAATGTTAACCATGTTTTTGTTAATGGGACTATTGCCTCTAAAATTTGGATTTGGTATGACAATCTATTCAACACTATCAATTTTAATTGTTCTTTTACTTTATATCAACTTCTTGAAGTTTACTTTGACAATGCAATTAAAGGTCATATTAAAATCATAATCGCCATTACTCTTATTTGGTTCATATGGATGGACCAAATGAAGCTAAACATAGTGGGATTCGTATGAATCACATGAGGATTATTAGAACTAAAACAAAATTTGTGACTTATTTAAAGCCAATTTAATCTATCACAAGCATTTTAAAGGTCAATCCGTTAATAAAGGGCCTCAACCTTCCGCACTGCCTTACTATCGAAATGATAGAATTTTTTGAAAAAACCTCTTGATCATATTATTAAAATTAATACTAATGGCTGTCTCATCATAATGGCTCGGGTTGTGGAGGCGTGGATTCTAAGGGTATTGTTCTATGTGCATTTGCTTATCCCCTTATTTCCAAAGATCGTTCTTATCGAGCTTATGGTCCCCACAAAGCTCTAGAAATTTGTCTTCAAAATGACTGGCTCAATATTTGGATAGAGGTGGACGCTCTACCGATTGACCTTTTGACTTCTACCAATATGAGCAACGCTTGTTTGTACTACCTCCTCAAGCAAACTAGGGCTCTTCTCTCAACGAATTTTACCATCACTCATGTTTGGCATGAAGGTAACGCATTGATTACCTTGCAACTGGGTGCGAGATTAGACAGTATCATCCTCTTTAATCAATTTACATTACCCAAATACCTGCGTGGTCTGGTTAACTTGGACAATTCTGGGCTTCCTTACCTCAGAATCTAACTCTCCTCTTCATCTCTCTTCTTTCCAGTTTTCTGTTCCCTTGTGTCCTAACTCTCCTTGACATTTTTCTTTTACTTCTGGGAGTCATATTTTACTTCATTTTTCTGCATGATGAGGACAATTGGTTTTTTTGCTGATACTTATCATCCTCGATGTTGTTTTTACGGGAACCTGGACCCCATTCATCATGCCATTTCCTATTTCAGCAAGGTTTCTTTGGTGGAATCTTGTTGTGGGGTGCTTTCTTCCTTTCTTCCTCCTGCTATCGATGTTCTTAGGCTTTCTCAGGATCTGTGACCTTTTACCCTTAATGGCTAACTTATGTTGCAATAGTTGCTCTAATGGGAGTGACTCTCTGATTGCCCGGATTATTTCTGGCTAGGTTGCTGCTCATTTCTGGGTGGCTGTGAATCATATCTACAGTCTTTGTTTATATTGTAATCCTGCATCTATTGGGTCTGTGCTGTTACCTTCTTGGATTGGAGTGCTATTTCGTAGTGTGGTACTATAGTCCGATGTTACGCCGCTTTAAGACTTTGGATGTTTATGGATTTGGTCTCGATTAGTCGCTTCCTGTCTTAACCGCTATAATATCCCTTTTAGTGTTGTAGCAGTGATCACTATGTCTTATCAACTGTCTACTTGATCATAAACTATGGTTGGTATACTCTCAATGATGTTATTTTGGCAAGCGGTATTTCTCCAAGGATTGGTCAATAGGGATATTGTTGTTGCTATTATGAATGTTCCTTATGTCATAGTTTTTCTGAGGCTGATTTGGTTCCTTGAGGCTTCTGTCAATCTTTCTATCTCTATTTTGTTTTCCAGGCACAGCAAGCTTGGATTTTCTCAATGGATCATTATCCTGCATTTGCTGTGATTGTGGGTAATTTTGTATTCACGGATTTTTGGTTTTCTATTTTCCTTGTCAGCAAGATGCCAACATCCGATTGTTGTTTATCCTGTGATCTTCTCTCCATTTGTTATGTTGTGAACATGCCTTTTTTAAATATCCTTTTTTTGTTATCTTTGGAAGGGCATCAATGGCTTATCTTATAAGCATAATGGGATTATTGGCAAATCCTGGTTGGATTATGGTGATTATTATATTTTTTTTTTTTTTTTTATTATTATCTATCCTTTCATTTACTTATATATAATTTTGGGTGGCCTCTTGGCCGCTTGTTGGTCTTAGTCTTGTTATTGGGCTTGGATTAGGGGTTACGGTTTTACCTTGTTACATGTTGTTGCCGATTGCTTGGACTTTGCTTTGAACCCCTTTTTGGTCTCTTAGTTGCTTATCATCGACTAATGTGATCTATCATATCGCCGCTATTTCTTTCTTCCTCTCTCGATAAACTGATCTGTTTCTGTTTATATTGGATGGGAGGCATTATGACATGCTAGTTGGTTTTTGTTGTTTTGATTATTTCATGTCCTGGAAATTTCCTGGCTTGGTTTATCTGGCCACCCTTGTTGGCTCCTTCTATGTTGGCTGCAAGATTTCTGGGTCCATCATTCAGCAAACAATTACTGCTCTGGATGCTCTGATGGTGATGGTTTTTGGAGATTTCTGTCTGTGTTGCGGCCTTCAAGATAACTGCTTTTATGGCCTAATATCTACTATGATTGGGAGGTTTTATTGCCAATCTGTAGTCCTTCCTTGTCTCGAATGTTGCCGTCTTCATTGTTGCTGTCTTGGCTATTTTTTGCTTTGGTTATCCATTGTCCTATCTTTTTTGCATTCTATTTTACATTATTGCATTACTTGTTTTACGTTGCTTTTCATGCCTAATTTTTACCTGCTTGTTCATCTCTGAATGCTATAATTTGCCGACTATTGTCTCTATTCCTATCTCGATCCAGTTTGGTTTGTGCTATTTTTTGAGCTGTCTATTCTAAAAGAGTGGTGTTATGGGAAGTTGCTGTCTTTTGTTGTCTTATTCTCTGCTTATCTGAGGATTATCGAATTTTGACCCGATGTCGCCATGGGAGCGTAGCTCTAAATGTCCTTACTTGTTGTTAGTTTTGGTTGGTTGCCTTTTTCCATCTTGAGCTATGCCTTCCTTTACAATTATCTTTCTCCAATTACTCATATGGACATGGGGTTGTTTCCCGAAAGTTTCAATTATATATCTTATGATGGGAAGGTCTGAACTATAAGATCATTGACTTGATTAGCATGATCGCAGCAAGTTATCTCATCTGCTGTTTTTTTGGTGGTGGGTTTATATGCTGGTTTCACTTGGATATGAGGCTCTAGCTAAGATGACTAATTCCCCTATGTTTATATACTCTCATGTCAGGATGACTATATTGCTTATATCTTTCTTGAATGAGACAACTTACCATTTAGCAAGTACCTCTATTTTAGATATGATTGTGTTTAGGATTGCGTAATAAAGTTCATAAGACTATCAACAACCTGGGTGTTACCTCCTCACGTGTTTGTTGGCTATGATCGTGATGTTTTCACCCCTTTTGGTATGGTAGTAGCTCATGTGATGTAACCCTTCTAATGAAGTTTGGATGCTCAATTTTGCATCCACCCCAATTTGGTGTGATTGAGCTGAGCCTTCTTTATCAACTTTCCTATTATCGCTCTCTTTTATTGTTTTCATTCATCTCTATTTGTATTATTTTAGCTCTAATCTCCTCTAGTGTCACTTTGTGTGATTCTCCTTGTTCTCTCTGTGTGGTTTGCCATATTACCAAGCTCTCTTACAACCATCGAGGATTGGCCTTAATCTTCCTTTCGATTATTATGTTAGCCATATTGTATCTTTTGATTGCTTTAATGTTTTCTCTTACTTTTGGATGTACTTAGATGGGGATTTACTCCTCAGGCTAATTTTAGCTCTTTGAGCAGTAGATTCAAAGTTTATCCTCTTTAAGGATCTTGTAACCTTTTTTTGTGGCAATAAAATACCCCCATATAATGGGGTTTCCTTAAAAAAAAAAAAAAAAAAGCCAAATGCAAATATGAATCAAATTGATTGGAAATGAAGATACCAATCCATTTCAAATGATCAAGCAAACATAAACTAACCCATGACCTAACCCAAATAGGTCAAATGGGTCAAATTAGTCAACTTGACCCATTTGACCTAAATGAAATCAAATGAACCAAAACTAAATCTAATCCAAATTGAACCAAACCAAAGTTACCAAAACATTTCAAATGGTTATATGAACTTGACCCAACCCTTGGTTTGCCCAATTTGACCAATTGGTCAACTTGACCCAAGTTGACCCATTTTGACCTAAATGGGTCAACATGAGCCAAATCATATCAAACTAACTCCAAATTCATTGAAACTTGGTCCAACTCATCATTCGATCATACCAAACATATTCAAACTGAAATCCATGCTAAATGACCATTTTACCCCTAGGCCATAGGGTAACCTAAAATTGAAACCACTTGGAATTTGGTCAATTCCTTTTCATGGACACTTGGCACCCTCTTAGTGGACCAAATGGTCACTAATGGACATGACTCATTTGGGTCAGCCAAACCCAACCCAAGGTCAAAAACCACGTCACTTGACATGGGAACAGGGGAATCCTTCCTCCACTCATTTCAAGCACATGGGAGCTTCACTACTCCACTCCACACCTAAAATTGAATGCCATGACATTCCTAACAGCCTAACAAACCCATTGAATAGGGTGTATTGGATCAAAATTTCCAAGGGAAGCAAGGCCATCCGATTCACCTAGGGGGAGATATACTCCCCCTAATTCCAATTGAATCCAATAGTGATGCACTCGATTGACTGAGAGAGAGCTCCCTCAAGCTTCCCAAGCTCCTTCAAGTAATCCCCAAGAATTTGGAATTCTCCATTTTTAGTTTCTCTTAAACCGAAAATAGGGGAGCTCAAGTGAAATTCCATCTCATCTAATACACAATATCAAGCCAATTCCTCTTACAGGCTTCTCCAAAAGAATCAATCAAACTCACTCCAAGCTTCATCCAAGTTATCAAGGCAACGGGGAGGGGACTTTAATCAAGGTCGAGCCCAATTGAAGGAGAGCTGGTCCATAGAAAGATCCACTCAACCAAATCACCTCAAATCTTCAACAAGGCCTTGTCTCCACTAGACGAAGCTACCTCAACAGATTCGAGCACTAGTGATAGCCTCATGAGGTATACCCTTAACCCGAGCTTAAAATATCCATGGTGTGGTCAAAGAAATTCTCACCTCATTAGAATTTGGCTGTTGGATGTATCCTCCCTTACATGATGATGGTGTGGGTTTATTTTGAACTCAATCTGAGATCAATCGAGCTCGGATCATGCCATGGAAGGTGGACGGTTCCCCTTTCCCACAGGAGAACTCAAGGATGGATCATGGGCCGTCCATCCATGCATTTTGGATAGACGACCATGATCAAGACGTAAGAATATATGATTTATCCCATTAATACCATGGGCTTTATCTCAACCATCCAATCTTTATTCAGACGGATGGGGAGAAAGCGTGTAGTGTCGCCACTGATGCAGTGCTGTGATGTGACAACTTAAGTGGCCTCTCCCATCGCACCACATTGAAAGCACATGCTGCGTCAGCCTCCATGTGGCACCAACAAGGATTAATCACTTAATTAGCTTATTTAATTAATAGATAATCATGGAAACTTCAAGATAACATAACTAATTCTAGGAAAATAATAAAAATACAAGGTAAAATGCACTATAAAGATATTTCTTAGGAAAATAATTTAAAATTATTTCCAATGGATTTTGAATAGTGTATTTTCATCAATTAAGGTTTTAATAAAATTCTAATAACTCTAATTACTCCCTAATTATCCCACTGATTAATCTTAAACTTCTCATGTGCATTTAGGGGGATGACTTCTGCCTCCTTTAATTTTCTAAGAATTTATTGATGGGATAGTTAGGGAGATTAATTAATGAACCCTTAATTACTCTCTTTATGTAATTAAGGGTAATTAAGCATATGAACAGTGGTTTAATCCCTTTATTAAGTTAATTAAGCCTTGCTTAAGTAGGGAAGAAATTTATGGAATGGATTTGGGGAATTTTCCCTAAGCCATTCCCTAAACCTATCTCCTTCCTTAATCTAAACTTAATTAAGGATTAACACCCTAATCACTTGCTTAATTAACTTCATAAATTTTTTTAAAACATTCTAGAATTTAATCAGTTCATCTTGGTTAGATGCATAGTTGTTCAATAACCTAAGTGGCTTAAGGAAATCAAAATCCAACCCACATGTGTGGGAAGGGTTATGAAAGTACTTAAATTAAATTCCTTAGCTTAATTAACCATTAATTATGAGCTAATTGCATTAGGCCCTTTCTTTCCTAGATGCATTACTAATTTAAATTCCTTATGTGCTTTTATGTCATATCATTGGCTTATAGTTATCTGATTAAATATGTTAAGCCGGTGTAGGTAAGGTATAATTAATACACTTAATTCATACCTTAACTTAACCAAAAAAAATAAAATTCACTGAATCACATAAAAATTAAAGTAAAACATCATACACATGTGAGAATGGATTAGGACCCGTGAACCTTCTCACATTTCTCAAATTGAAATCAAACTCAAAAAAAATCAAACTTTCCTTAAATTAAATTTGATTTACTTTAAATAATATTATTTCTTAGGATTATCTTTAGGAATTAATTAGGGTGAATGAATTTACATAGTTTCATCACTTTATTTCTTTCCTAGCATGCTAAATGTGTATGTCATATGAAATTCACGCATTCATGCTTTTTAAAAAATCAAATTAAAAATGAAATGTTTCCTTTATTTCAAATTGCATGTTTTGGCTAAAGTGAAAAATATGAAGGCTATTATCACTATTAAATCCAAAATTATTTTCAAAAACTACAAATCAAACATCAAAAATGAAAGGTATGCTACTTATAATTATTTATAAGCTTGCATGTGAGTAAAATATAAAGATGTGCATTATGTGTGGCTTTCCATCTCTACTCTTTTAGCATAGTTTTGAATAGGATTTACAAAGTGTATAATTCATTTGAAAATAACATAACACTTTCTTAAATCCACTCCTATTCATTTCTATGTTATTAATTAAGAAGGACATCCACAATTACACATGTAAATTGCATAAACAAATCAAACAAACCAACATAAGCTTTTGCATCTTTCTTTCCATTCATTTCTTTTGTACATGCATATGTATTTAAGGAAAGTGGTATATTAGTCTGGACAACCTCGGGCTTGCAAGAATTTAAGTAGCCCTAAGTAGGTCTTGTACCTTACACCCCTGGTATTAATAATGGTGTTGTACTCACTTATGCCTTTCATACATATAAATGTGCATTTGAAAATTGGATAAAAGAATCCCTTTTTTTCTACTTAACAAAATCATGCATCATAAAACATTCAAATTTCTTAAATAGATTCTCTTAGCATTCATTATTAAGGTGTGCTAAATATTCCCATTTGCATGTATAGATATGCTTAAGGTCCATCCATATGCATGTTACACATGTTGGGAAAGAAATATGGTGTTGTGTGTTTTATGATAGTAATTCACTTTACTTAATCTTAAAATGTCTTTCTCTTTGAATAGGTTTATTTAGAGTTGTTATAAACTTAGGATTAATTAAAACACATAATAAAACATTTACTATACAAGAATCAAATCTGAACCTACCTTATAAAGTACTTAAGGTAGGGAAGGAAACATAAATCCTTTTCTTTTTTCCCTCCCTTTACAACTTAGTAATAAATTGTAGGTTCATTCAAACCTAAACAAATCATCAAATGAAAATCAACTAAATCAATTAAATAATTTAAATGAAACCACCCATCTAAGTTGAACATTTTTATATTTAGAAAATCTAAACCTTAAAAACATAGCTAAGCATTCCACACAAACCTTTTAAAGCACACACATTAGACTAAATCACCATTTCTAGCTTTAAGTTAGAGCGGTGCATGGATTAATGATTTGCTTTTGTTTATGATGCAATGTTTTAGTCTAGATGTTAGTGTATGTACATAGACTGAATGATAGGATAATTTAGTCTAATCATTATCTTCTGTAGGGGATTGTGCTTAAGGGGCACTGTAATAAAAATATAGATGCTTTTGCTGTGTAGGTGTTTATACCTCTAAGCATAATCCAATAGGCCAGGTGGACTTGGTTACCCATTTTTGGGGTGCTAAGTCCAATATAAGCTCATACATGCTTGGGATTTGTATGGTTTGTTTAGCTAATCTCTATTTTGCAAGTGTTAGTTAAATTTACTTTTTCTTTTCATGTAATTTTTCAATTAAGATTTTTGAATGATTGTTATGAGGGATTAGGATGAGCATTTTGCCATAAGATCTCATGCACCATGTGAAACCTTTGGAGCATTCACCTTCAAACCATCCAAAAGAAGGAACCAAAAGAAGAAAGAAGGAAGAAGAAAGAAGAAAGAAGAAAAGAATAAATAAAGACCCCCCCCCCCTTCATAACATGAATTTCCTTGCCTAAATTTTAATTAATTCTTTAGTGATCCAGGTTGTATATGGGTAGAGCTCGGCTACCCAATTTGTTTTTGGGTGTGTGCAGTGGTGCCCAACCACACTTGGCCTCTTATTCTTTTGTGTTAGCTTTATAAAATGTTTGATATTTTGTTGTAGCTTAGAAATGGCACATTTGTTTCTTGCTTTAATGTATGGCTTGGATGACAATTAGGCTCTTAGGGAAAAATAAATCTTCTATCAAATTAATTAACTCAAAACTAAAAATTAATAACTCATAACCTCACCTAAAAACTTATGTTATAAATCAAGATAAAAGAATTAGCAACCCTTAGTTGGATGTTGTCTTTTCTTTCCTAACATCATGCATTAAAATATATTGCTTCACTCTTAATTTGGAGGGCTTCCACCCGGGCTAGAGAACTTGGCTTGACCTTTGAGAGCCATGGTGGAAATACACCTTCCATCTTGCTGATTTTGGCCCATAATTTAATTTCTCATGCATTATGCATAGAAATCCTAAAGCCTGTGTCAAATTGATTGTCCAAAATGAAAATAAAACATATGAAAAATTTGCATTAGATTTAGGTCATTAAATCATGCCCTACATGATCTAGTCTCTTAGGGAGTGTGTTTATGGACTTAGTTTCATTCTAAATAAATAACAACCTTGCTATCTTGCATAAACAGATGACTTGCCTACATGAATTTAAAATCATAGGAGTTAGTTGACGGCCACCCCCAGGCAGTTGTAAGTCCAACTAGTTGGGTGGTTTATCCTTTCATGTGGAGGTAAACCAAATACCCATTTTCACCTTTGATGTAGGTTGTGCTTTTGGCCATCACTAAAGCTTCCTAAATTTAGGTTCAGAGGTTACTATTTCCCTTTAGGGCTACGAGAATAAATTCTCACCTCTTAGGCATTTTTGTGACCTTGTATTATGGAATTATAAACCCAAGCATTCTAATAAAAATTTAACTCAAATAAATCAATTCAATTTCAAAAATGTAAAGCTCAACCATAGGGTAGTTTGGGGTGCTTACTAGGCTTCCTAGTATCTTAAGCACCCCCTACTTATTTTCATTTGGGTTTGATAAGAATTCCCTCCTCTTGATTGATCCCACTTGATTTGTTAAAAATAAACTAATCGATTGATAGTCCTACCTATTAAAATCTTTGGAGACAATGATCATTTACCTTAATTAAGAGCATTCCTAAGGAATCCCATTCTTTAGGATGTAATTAACTATGGGGGCTTGCCCCTGTAGGGAACTTAATGAACCTGGTTTAAAATAAATCCTGCTTTACTTTTCAATGTAAAGTAGGGAAGAATCTCTAGTACAAATGAAGACCCATAGTCTTTTGGAGTCCTTATTAGGTGATTAGGTCCATTATAGGGTGGCGACTTCTATCTTTTGAGATAGTACACCTCTCCTCAATGTTGTACCTGATCATCCTAATAAGAATATCTGCAGATCTATGTGGTGTCCCACCTAAAGGCGTACATTTCTATTTTCATTTATCTTCATTCAAAAGGATAGATGAAGGAAAAAATATATAATTTCACCACATGTTCATGTTTATAATAGATCTATCATGCGTATTAAATTTGTCATCTTATTTTATTAGAGTGTGAAATTATAATTTTTGCACTAATAATATTACTCATTTGCAAGTTATTTTATATTTTTTTTAGGAACCCGTGCGAAATGGTCACCTCGGAATACAGGGTACCTTCCTAACTAAATGGATGATATAAGGGAGGAATATATTTTAGATTATGTTTATATGATTTTAGTTGATGGATAAATTATTTGTATACAAATTTGTTAAATGTGGTTTGGATTTGTAGTGTCTCTTATAAGATTGAAAAATATTATGTACTTTATATTCTATTAGATGTGTTTAATTTTTTTTCTTTTTTCCTTATCCGTCTAATCATCCTTTCCTGCCTTGGTATTCCAAGCTTTCATGTTGGGTTGGGTCAAAAGTGGATTTAAAGCTAGATTTTACATTTAGTGATATAAGTATGATCATAATCAAAGAACCATTAGAAAGTTGAAAAATTTTATGAAGACAATTACATATGATTATGTTAATTGATACATAAAGGCTATAAATAAATTGTGCTTCTTAAGATTATGGAATCAATTTAGAAAGATGCTATAGGTGATAATAGAGAGGCACAATCTACAGAGCAGCAGAATTTGGTGCAACCCACTTCACTTGCTATTGATGCATTTTCTCAAATGATGGAAGTAATAACTCAAATGATATGAAATTAGCATACTCAAGCTAGTGGAAGTGGTGGAAATCTAGTGGACAAATACCTTAAATTATTTCAAGATATGAAGCCTCCTCTTTTCATAGGAACAAGAGGACCTATAGAAGCTGAAAATTAGTTGATGCGGATAGGGAAAATTATAGAAAGTATGTCATGCCCTCCAGAAAGAAGAGTTAGATTAGCATCTTTTACTTTTAAGAGCAAAGATGAGAGCTGCATGAGGACAATTGAAAAATTTGAAGGAAGACCTTGCAATCTTATTTTATGGAAGGATTTTATGAAAGCCTTTAGAGATTGGTCTGTATCCCTCTCAGCTAGGAGATAAATGCAAGACAAGTTCATCATAGATCATTCTATCATGTAGTATGAAGATGAATTTACAATGCTTTCAAGGTACTCACCCTAATTGATACCAAATGCAGAGGTAAAATGTCATAGTTTTCTATCTAGACTGAAGGATGTAATCAGATAGCCCTTGATTCCTCTAAATATTGATGACTATTCTGTACTGGTGGAGAGGGCTAGAAGAATTAAGTTGGATTTACAAGCTACACAGAGGAGGAGAGATATTCAGGAAAGGAGGAATGATGATTGGCCAAATTTGAGGTTGAATGTTCAAATTGAAAAATTAAACTGGAAGAAGCTTAAGTCTAATAATATTGACAGCAGTAATAATGTTATTACTTTCCCAAAATATGGAAGAGCACATAAATGAAGTGCCTCTTAGGCATAAATACTTTTTTTAGTGCCATCAGCCAGGACATATGGCAAAATCTTATCTTACATTGGGTTAGAAACCTTCAGTTGATATTAGGATAAGTGTTCAGCCTCCTCAAAAGACTGTAGATGAAGGATGACTAAATCAACTACATCAATTCCATCCGATGATAGAATACACAGCCTTGAGTATATGCACTCTTACAATATGAAGCAAAAGACTCGCTTGATGTCATTACTGGTATGTCTTTATTTAAACTAGCATTGCTAAAATTTTATGTTGTGGTAGATATTATATATATATTTACACATTTAAAGATAATATCTCTATTCAAAATAAATCAACTAAAGTTTTATTTGATATAGGAGCATCACATTCATTTATATCTGAGAAATGTGTGAGAATTATAGGATTAAAAGATATAAAAATGCTTGTAGTATTAACAGTTGCAATGTCAAATGGGTCTCACATGAATCCTAAAAATTTTTGCTATGTGAACCTGAATATCTATGAAAGAAGCTTGGATGCAGATTTAATAGCACTACCGCTATATGAGTTTGATGTGATTTTAGCAATGGATTGGGTATCTAAATATTATGTTAATATAGATTAATGTAAAAAGATAGTCAAATTCAATATCCCCTTGGGAAGAAGAACTCAAATTGGTTGGGCATAAAGGAATATTATCTATGATGGTGTCCTACTTAAAAGCTCAAAAATAGCTAGCAAAAGGTTATGAAGGTTTTCTTTCTCAAATTATTGATGTTCCTAAAGAAGTAAAGAAGTTAGAAGATATACCATAGTGAAAGAGTATTTAAAAGTTTTTCTGGGTGATGTATCAGGTTTACCTCTAGTCAGAGAAATAGATTTCTCTATTGATTTAATTCAAGTCATAGAACCTGTAGAAAAAGTAACATATAGAATGGTGATCAAGGAATTACAAGAGTTGAAGAATTAGTTGCAAGAACTATTGGAGAAGGGCTTAATTAGGCCTAGCATGTCCCTTTGGGTGCTCTTATATTATTTGTAAAGAAGAAACATGGGAGCTTAAGGTTATGTATAGATTATAGAGAGCTTAAAAAACTCACATTAAAGAATAAATATCCCTTGCCAAGGATTGATGATATTTTTATCAACTAGATAGAGCTTTAGTATTTTCAAAAATTAATTTATGATTAGGTTATCATCAACTTAGAATTTATAAAAAAAGATATATCAAAGACTGCATTAAGTACAAGATATCAACATTATGAGTTTGTGGTGATGCCTTTTGGCTTAACCAATGCTCCAACTATATTCATGGATCTCATGAATAGAATCTTTAAACCATTTTTGGATTCATTTGTGATTGTATTCATAGATAAAATTCCCATATATTCTAGAGATGAAGTAGCTTATACAGATCATCTTCACATTATTTTGCAAACTCTGAAAGGAAATGAATTATATATAAAATTTTCAAAATGTGAATTTGGGTTAAATAGCATCATATTTTTGGGGGATATGATTATTAGTGAAGGTGTTTTAGTGGATCAGAATAAAGTCAAAGCAATAGTTGAATGACCCAAACCAACCACTATTACAGAAGTCAAAAGTTTCTTAGGATTGGCAGGATATTATAGAAGGTTTTTGAAGGTTTTTTGAAGGATTTTCATGGATTGCTATGTCATTATTAGACGAGATGAAGATTATCATAAAAGGAAATCAAGTTTGAATGGTCAGATTAGAGTAAGGAGGCTTTTCAAAAATTGAAGAATTATTTAATGACTGTACCAATATTAACTATTCCAGTTGGGATAGAAGGATTTCAATTTATTGTGATGCTTCATTAGAAGGTTTTGGGGTGTGTACTTATGCAAAATGGAAGAGTGGTTTCTTATGCCTCAAGATAATTGAAAAATCATGAAAAATATTATCTAGCTCATGACCTAAAGTTAGTAGTAGTTGTATTTGCATTGAAAATTTGGAGGCAGTATTTATATGGAATAAAGTTTGAAGTTTTCACACATCATCAAAGCCTAAAATATATCTTTACTTAGAAGGTGCCAAATTTAAGGCAAAGGGGATGATTAGAACTCATTAAGGATTATGATTTACATATTAAATATTATCTATGGAAGGAAAATGTAGTTGATGATGCTTTAAGTATAAAAATATTTGGTAATGCAAATTGGTTGATCTCTCAGTAAGAGGAGTTGGTTCAAGATTTAAAAAAATTAGAAATTTCAATTATTAAATCCATAGATGATTATGTTTTATTGTAAAATAAAATGGCTATACAATCAAATTTAAAGGATAGGATACGAGATGCTTTATCTTAAGATATTGAATTTTAGAAAATTTTAAATTTGGTAAAATTAAGCCATATAGAAGATTATGAAGTTAATGGGGACGGAATACTAAAGTATAAGGCCAGAGTTTGAATTCCAAACATTGGAGATTTAAGTAGAGATATCTTACATGAAGCACATCACTCTAATTATACAATTCATCAAGGTAGTAGCAAATGTATCAAGATCTTAAGGAAATATTTTTGTGGCCAGGGTTGAAAAGATGAGTAGCTGAATTTGTTTACAAGTGTCCATCATGCTAGATGGTTAAGGCTTAACATCAGAAGTCAAGTGGACTTTTACAACCCTTGCCAATACCTGAATGAAATTGGGATGATATTACCATGGATTTTGAGGTTGGCTTACCTAGATCAAGAAGAGGTTGTGATGTTATTTGGGTTATTATTGATCGATTGACTCTATACACTTTATACCTATTAAATAATATGATATTATTGAAAAGTTAGCAAGAAAGTATGTTGATGAAATTATGAAATTACATGGTGTGCCAAAATCTATAGTGTCTGATCAGGATGGTCGATTCATATCCAAATTGTAGAAAAAAATTTAAGAAACTTTAGGTACCAAGCTTACTTTTAGTACTCTATTTCATCCATAAATTGATGGCCAGATAAAAAGAACAATTTAGACACTTGAAGATCTGCTTAGACTTTGTACATTTAATTTTTTGGGGAAATTGAAATTACACTTGCCCTTGATTGAGTTTTCCTACAATAATAGCTTTCAAAATGGCTCTCTATGAAGCATTATATTGAAGAAAATGTAGAACACCACTTTGTTAGGTGAAAATAGGTGAAAGAAGAATCTTTGGTGTAGATGTAGTAGATGAAGCCACTGAAAATATTTGATTAAGCTGTTCAAGATAGGTAGAGGAAATATTATGATGCTAGACATCGACCAATAGAGTTTGAAGTGGGAGAGTTTGTGTTTCTTAAAGTTAGCCCCATGAAAGGTATTAAACATTTTGGCAAGATTGATAAGTTAAGTCTATGTTATATCGTCCATATAAAATCTTGTAAAGAATTAAAAAAAAGTGGCTTATAGACTTGTTTTACCTTCTAATATGCAAGGAGTGCACAATGTGTTCATATTTCTCTCCTATGAAAATATGTTATTGATGAAGCCAACAAAATTATTGCTGATCCTATTGATGTTCAACCTGATCTCACATTTATGGAGGAGCCAGAAAAACTTATAGACTATGATGTTAAATATTTCAGGAATAGAGAAATTCTATTTATCTATGTACTATAGAAACATGGATCAAAATGAAAAGCTACGTGGGAGAAGGAATCAAAAATGCAAAGGCTTTATCCTTATCTATTTAATCAAAGGTATGTTTATTCCTATTTTGCATTAAAATTTGTAGACAAAATTTTTATAGGAGGGAGAGATTGTAATAACCACAAAAAAAACTTATTATTATTCTAAACTGACGCATCGGTTGGCTACAAATAGATTAGTCAAGGGAGCATGGGCACGATTTGTGTGAACTTTCAATACACAAGAGAGAGAGAGAGAGAGAGAGAAGGGTAGGGAAGACTCTACCCTTGCGGTCATGCCTTCATCGAATGAGATGAAGCCGCTATTGCTAATGATAAGCCCCCCACGAACCACCATCAATGCCACTAGACCATTGGATCACTTGTAGAATCCCATGAGTGTGTCGTCGAGGAAGAGGAGAGTGACAGAAACCTAGAGCCGAAGATAAGGAGGGTCAAAAGCATGTATTTGTCCCAGGAGAAGGCGAAGTGGGTATAGGGCATGCCGAACTAGGCTATAAGAGGAAAGTGAGATTTATTTTTTGGTTTTTATAAATTGAGGAAATGCATTTATATTTATATAAGATTTTAATTTTAAAATTTCAAAAACCTAAAGTCCATTTTAATATACAAACTTCTACACAATTATTTTATTACACAGTATATGTTTTAATTATATCAAAGGTTATGAAAATAAATCATAAACATGTTGAAAATTTTATAAGAATAATTAAATTGAAAAGCAATAAATGAAAATGTTAGATTTAAAGCTTATGAATGAAATGCAATAATATAGACTATAATCACAAAGTTTATGAAACCATAAACTTATGTTAATTTTTACAACCTCTAATTAAAATTAGAATTAATGTTAGATTAGTAAGAATAATTATCAACTAAATTTAAAATTAAGTTTATTTATATTAAGTCACTTTAACACCAAAAAATTTTATATTAAGAAAAATAATAGGATTTAGAGAGTATTATTGGGCATGTTGTACATGTATAAGTAGCATTGTATTAAATGAAGTAAATGTTAAATGAAAAGAATTATGAAAAGAAATATTTAATTTAAATTAAAATAGGAAGATTAGGTATTGACTTAAAATAAATAGAAGATGTTGTGTATCTTACATAAACTAATAATTAATTAAAATAAATATGATGATCAATATTACTATTAATTTTTAAATTAACACTATTTGAAGATAAACAAGGAAATTTTAATGAATGTGTGTGTTAAATAGCAAAATACATACACTAATATCATAGACAAGAAAATGATTAAAATAAAATCAATTACTTTCAAATATTAATCAAATCAATATATTTATTTTATAGGTACTCAATTTAAAGAAAGAAGTTTTAAATGAAAGGAGATTCAAAAAGAAGCTTCACGTTAAAGTGGGTAATTATATTTTTACAATTTATGGTAAAAGGTTACTTATTTTTTATGTGATGGAATGCATTGGTATGTAGTTATAAATTGTCTCTGTATTTCAAATTGTGATTTATTTTTCATCTTCCCATATTGAATGAACGGTCTGAATGTTAGATCATGTTGTTACTTATATTATTGTATAGAATTAACTAATTTTTTCTTTGAGCTAATATGGATAGCTTCATAAATTCTATGTTATGAATGTGTATGCCAAAAATGGAGTTCACTCTCTTACAGTACGAGTTGGGGACATAATGTACCCATGCACATAAAGGTAAATGAAAATGGTTACTTATCCTTTGGATGGGTTTTGGAAAAGGTTTCCTTCTGGAAAACATTTTTAGATGATGACTCATGCAATAATTGATAAATTCGAAAATAAAATTTCTAAGAAATGTTCATTTTCATCTACCACTTATATAGCAGATTATTTAAACTCCTATTTTACATAATGTTCACATTTATAGTAGATCTATCATGCACATTAATTCTATCATCTTATTTTACTAGACTATAAAAATATAATTTATCCACTCATAATATTATTCATTTGCAAGCTATTTTATATTTTTTTAGGTAACCTTCCTAACTAAATGGAAGATAAAAGGAAGGAATGTGTTTTCAATCGTAGAGGGACTTCAAGAGATATGTACTATGTTAGTTTATGTTTTAGATTATATTTATATAATTTTAGTTGATGATAATTTATATTTGTAGATAAATTTGTTAAATGTGGTTTGGATTTGTAGAAGCTCTTATAAGATTGAAAAATATTATGTTGTTTATATTCTATTAGATGTGTTTAAGTTTTCCTTCTTCTTTTTTTCATATCCATTTGACCATCCGTTCTCGCCTTGGTTCTAGGCTTCTAGGCCGGGTCATGATAATAGGGAACCATGAACCCAGTTTAAATTAAACTTTGTTCTTCTTTCCATGTAGTTCAAGAGAAAAATCTTTAATACAAGAAAGACCCATTAGCCTCATGAGTCTTATATTAAATGATTGAATCAATTATATAAAAATATATTTATCTTTTGAGATAATATGTTTATTCTTTAATGATGCATTTGTTCATCCAAATAAAAAATTCTTAAACTCTATGTGGTGTCATAAATTTTATCATCAACTATAACCTACTATAGTACTGCCCCTAAGCATATTACAAATAGAATTGTAAATTATATTTCCTATATTTATTATAAAGCCCTTTTGAATTATGAAATTCAAAATTTCTCGATCATTGGTCACTTCACTGATATTATCAGTGGGCATTAGGTTAACGGAAATGAAATAGTATCAATTCTTAGACTCAATAGTGAGACTAGCAGCAGGAAAGTTGGTGATCCCTTCCTCCCACCATTTCTATTAGATATTGGCATTGTATCTAGTGAGAAAACCAAGAATTTCATTAAAATTTGAATGTTCATTTAAATAGAAAAGATATTGGTTATATGCCACATTTGGGAACTCGTAATATGCATTAATAGCAGTACTATCAAAATCTACTAGTTTCTCTTGGATGATGCTTTATTGTCCTAGTGCTTCTTCGCATTGGTGAAAAACACCCGCACCACAAGGACTACGCATGCTCTCATAGGTCAACATTTTCCAACCATAATCAGTAATTTCGCTCTCCACTTTCCCACTCGAGTTTTCGAAGCTCCTCCCTAGGATGAGATGCTTGTAAGTGGAGCATGTTGATAACGTTCCTCTGCTATTGAGCTAATAAATTTGTTTAACTTCTTCTGAGGAGGTGGCTCTCCTCTAGCCAATGACCAACTTGAGTGGCATGATTACCCCATTAATAGGGGAGAAGAGCTAAGAGAATGAGAGAAAGAGAAACTCAAAGGAATGCAGAATGAAAATTTTTACTACCTAAAGGGTCTATTTATAAACAAGGCCTAGCGCTCAGGTGCTAGTCAGCTGGTCAAGTCGGTTACTATGCTGGTTAAAAAAGCATTCATTACTATTAAAATTTTAAACTGAAAAGGCATGTCACATTGATGTAGTGTCGCGACTCCTAGACATAGCACCAATGCACTGATTTAAAAGTTTTTCTTACACCCTTAAAGTTCTTGAACTCCTATCAATTATTAAAAATTGACTTTTAATTAGTGTTATACCATTACATGGCCAGCACAAAATCACCATGCAAATAGTCAACATGCCAATAATTATATTGCCACGGTTCCAACCATGCTTCGCTATGGTGCGATATAGAACCTAGGATCCATATTCTCGATGTTGAGGTGCTAAGTGTAACAAAAAATGAATTATCTACATGGGTCATGATGCAATAACAATTGCCAAATTTTATTGCTTAAGCATGCTTTGCAAGTTAATTCACTAGTTAGGTCTTATGTCTGGGTCTGGGTTACTAAAACCTACTATATCCTTGATTATGGCCATACTGATTGTAAAATTCATCCAGAGGGGTTATGAATAAATTGAATGAAGTTCATCATTCAATATAACTTATGAAAAATAATCATCCATCCATCCATCATTATTTGTCAAAGATGATATGCTAAGAAAACCTTCACTCATAAAGAGAAATGTCAAATAAAAATATTTATGTTCATACTCAAATAATCTTATACCAGTAAATACATGGCATGTGTCATTTATTTGTATAATTTTGCCACTTAATGACATCGCATGAAATGTGGTTACGACCAGAATCCTCTGACTGGGTGGCTTGGCATCTATACAGCTCCACTATATTTCAGTCACAATAATAACCCATATGTTTCTTAATGCCTTTACTCCTTGAGCTATAAATCATGGAATATGTTTGATAGGCCAAAAAGCCTTCTATTCGCTAAGATTGACTTAAATTTTTTCCCTCAAATAAATATCACTCAAGGTCTACAAAAACACCTTGGATGATGCAACCCATTATTAATGACAAGGATTCATCAATCAAGAATAATTTCCTTCGCTAAGTAGACTAGAGACCACGATCTCCTAGGATGACAAGACCATGGGATGTTGATGCATGTCATCATCCCCCCCCCTCCCTGCAATATATGCTTTAAGTTAAATAATAACTTCACTCATTATTCACTATTTCACAGTATACTATATGTTAGCATCTTATATTTTTCATTACGCAAATATTTATGTTATGTTCTAGCATTCCAAAAGGATGCAACCTCAATCTTTTTATTTGCTATGTGAATTCTACATGATAGTCATCAATGCCGCACACGCCTCTAAGAAACCAAACGGATATCAAATAGATATGCTTGTTTCAAATCTTAATCAAGAGTGCTCTCTTACTATAGTAAGAGGGGGTAATTAACTATGGAGGCTTACATCTATAGGAAGTAGAACTTAGATCTAAATAAACCTTGACATGATGTTAGAGGAAATTTGGTTGAATATATACCAATCCACCTCAAAAAAAATATACTCTTACCCATCTTTCGAAAGATGATGAAGTGCATCCTTGAAGGTGTCTTTTCTGAATAATTAATAAAATATTTGTTTCATCTAATTATATATTTATTATTATCAAAATCAATTGCATAAGAAATGAGACTCATGTAGTTAACACATTAAACATATCATCATGCTTAAACTTGGAAATTATGGCTTTCTAATCTACAACCATTGAATCTATTATTTATAAGGATGTTCAAATAAAAATTTCTCCAAATAAAATCATTAAAATTTAAGTTCCACTCACCATAACTAAATTTGGTGGGATGTGGTTCCAAAAAGAAGAAGAAAGAAAAAAAATCTAAACTAAGCATTCTCAATAATTGATGCCTTTTTCTCTTACAATAGAGAGAGACATCTCTTACAGCACAACATGCTTAGCCAGTTCATTCAAACCATCACTATGGCATCTAGAAAGTTGATATTCTCATTTGCCACTAAATTAGATCTAACCATGAATTAGGCTTGTCTAACCAACACTCGGTTCATTAAATTTGGATTGGGTTTTTAGGATCTGAAGGTTTCTTATGATGGTCTAGCATTCATTGTAGTAGATCATCAAGAGGTTAAATATAAATGAGGTTTCCACTAAACCACTACCATATATCGTCTCCACCAGTAGTAAGGTTGCTAGAGTTGATGCTTCATTTTGGATAACACCATCCTCTAAAAGGAAGGCCAAAGTAAAGCTAGTGGATGTCCTATCTATCTCGTCTATCTTGGAGGTATGTTATAGCTCCCATCATGTTCTTCTCACTAAGACTTTAAGAAAGGAAAAAAATTTTTAAAAAAAAGAAGTACTATGAGAAGACATTTTGAGGGATAGAGATCTTATTCAGGTTGCTGAAGATGGGTTCTCGTAAGAGAGCTCTATCCTCCTTAGGGGTAGCAGGTTTAACCCACTCTCTATGGATAAGGGAGAGGATGACATCCACCATATAGTAGCATCACCACCACACCCCTTTTAGTATGAGACACCAACTAGGTAGAGGAGAAAGCCTTATACTAGTCTGAGATCAATTATCAAGAAGGTTGAGAGAGTCTTTGAATAATCTAAGTCTACCATAGTTCAAGACTTAAAAGTAGTTATCCCAGTGCAAAGTTAGATTAGAAAATAAAGGGACTTTGAGGCCAAAGTTGCAGTTCAAGCAGGCAGGAGAAATAAGAGATTTTCTAAATAATTAAAAACCACGGCATCGATGAATAGACATCTTAGTGCACGACAACTAAAATTTCAAGAACTCATAATCTCAATGTCTATGAAAAAATGATGGTTCAAAGGAAAATAAAAACTATCAATTTAAAGGTTAAGAAATACAGGTCTTACGGGCTAATAAAAGATGTCAGCTTAAAGACCATAAAAAGTTGTCTACTCAAGGGATGAGAGGAGTTGTCTACTTAAAGGTTGAGAGAATATGTCTAATAAAAATCCAAGAAAAGATATAAGCACAAGGAAGTGTTGAGAGGCTATGACAGCTAGGAGAGGAGGCTAACTTGAGTGGTTTATAAAGTTTTAGGTTAAAACTTAATTTTGACCTTTGCAGAAAAGTTAGTTGCAAATATAAATTTATTTTTTAATGATAGAGCAAAGGAAACAAACAACCATGTAAGAAAATTAAAAAGAGGAGGCACAAAGATTTTTATGTGGTTCGACCAAACCCAAAAATTGGCCTACCTCCAAGCCTAGTCACCCTAATTAGGAATTCTCTAATCAAAATAGGATTACAATAAATCACCCACATCGACAAGAATAACCCCAACAATTTACTTTCCTACAGGATACATATAACCCCAAATAAGTTCAAAAAAATAATAAAAGAAAAATATATATAATTTGAATATCTAAGTCCCAATTTTTAAAAAATTTACACTCAAGCCCACTAAATAATATTAAAAAAATAAGAAATAGCCAAAAATATATTATGTTTTAATTATTTTGAAAACATGTAATGAACTAATCAATACTTAAAATAACTTTATAAAATCTTGCATGAAGCGATAGTTTAATTATTTAAAAATATGAAAAGTAAGAAACAATCTTTGTAAAAGCCTTATGAATATGATTTTAATCCAATCAAATAGAGAGAGAACTTTTCAAATCACTTGGAATAAGAATGAAAAGATCTTAGCGAAAAACTTTAATAATGGTGCATATAAATCTTTTCATTCAAATTAAACAAATAAAATTGAATATTTAAAAGATTAAAATGAATAGAACACCCTTACCCAAGTTATTTATATATATGAACAATGAAATAAGACATGATGTGAATTTTTCAAAGGCTTGAAAGAAGCTTGAAAAAGTTGAAGAAGAACTTCACTTAAATGTTGTTGAAGGAGTGAGGAAGAGAGATGAGCTTTAGCACTTTGACTTCAAGAAATTCACTAGCATAGGTTTGTCCAAGGCCGAGACAACCAAGAAGATGCTAAGTCATGAGAGTACCTCTTTAAATATATTTATAACCATAAGAATTATATCTAATGAAAGAGAGAAAGAGAAGGAAGAAATTAGATGAAATTGCATAAGGAAATAATTTGGATTTTGAATATTTAAGCACATGAACAAAATTTAAATAAATTCAAATTTAAGGTTATGTGGCTAGCCAAGAAAATGAGAGGTAAAGATTACTTAATCTAATTAAGCAATCACATGACTAAAACAAGCTAAGTAAGATTTAGCTAAGGAGAGAATAATTCAGGAGAGAAAATTATTAAGGTAAGTCATTGACATTAGAATAATTAAGCACTTGCTTTAAAGTTTGAATTCAAGTGAATTTAAATACAATGTAGCTAGCAATGCAAAAGTGTAGGGATTATTTTTAGTGCAATTAACATAAATAAACTCTCTTTAATTAATTAAGGAAGTGATTCAAAACAATTTGTATTTAAATTAAATTAAGAATCAATGAAGCATGGGATGGCCAGGGGTTTCTAAAATGAGTTCAATAATGATTTAATGCAATATATATGAGAGATTATTTAATTAATTAGGTGGGATTAAATAATGCAAGCAAGGAGAGCTAATTAAAGTAAATCAAAGAGAAATATGGGATTTTCGATCAAGATAATTCCAAAAAATAAATCAATCTCCAATTAATGTAATTAATCAATCTTAAATTATGGGAGATTATTTAAGAAGTTATTTTAATCATGCATACAATTTAAATAAATTAAAATCAATTTAGGGAGCCTAGCCTAGATTATTTCCAAAAGTAAGAAATTCATAAATGAAAATTGCAATAAATTTAAGGTCTATTTAAATTTGAGTTTCAGTTAAACTATATCAGCTCAAATGACCCCAAATATAATTGATTAAAGAACAATAGGGCTACTCAAATCATGTCATAAAGAAATGAAATACATTTGAAAATAATTTATGGCAAATTACTATTTAAAATTTAAAAAAAATACTCCAATTCAAAATTCAAGTCAATTTGAAATAAAAAAAATCATTAAATGAGGGAACATAATATGACATTATTTAGATAATTCTCACAAAATTGTTCATGCCAAAATCAATCAAAATTTTGGTCAAAAATAAAAAATAAAATAAAATTATTGATTAGAGAGAGAAAATAAAAGATAGGAGAGAGAAATAGAAAATTTTGGATAATGAAAGAATAAATTAATTTTCATGCTAAAATAAAGGGACAAAAATTAATCTAAGAATGAAAATGAGTTAATCAAGTCTAAAATAAATTTAAGTCGCTTTAAGATGCAATGGATAAGGCTTTAACTCAAGCAAGTAGTTAAATTATCAAAAAAAGGATAATTTCAAGAATATTAAAAATGTTGATCTAAATAAAATATGAAAAACATATTTAGAAATCAATATATATGATATGAAAATATTTTAACTACTATTTTCATGTTGTTGAGGTCTTATTATTTGTCTTATATTATAAAACTTCGAAAGATTTCCAAATTGCCCTAGTCTAGACTGATCTTGACTTTCAAAATTTGACTGAGCATACTGAGTTTGGTGAGCTTTCTAAAACACTTAAAATAAAATATTAATTTCATCCAATCATATGTTTTCTATCATTAAAATCAATTGCATAAGCAATGGGGCTCAAAGAGTCAACAAGAAGAAAGATGTCTGTTTAGTGGTCAAGAAAAAAATGCAAGCAACTGTGGAAGCCATTAGATAAAATTTATCATTAGTGTTGAGCCAAGCAACCAAAAAAGGTATTTTAAATTATCAAAGGATAACCTAAGTTAGATAATCACAAAACTATCATAGAGCTAATATGTTTCAACAACGCTCAACTTTCATGTTTAAGATAATTCGGTCCAAAATAATTTGAGTAATGATAATCTAATGTGATTAGAACAATAATAGAGTTAAATTGTTTAATCTAAGGCCACTAAAAGTTGAACTTTGGATGATACCGCTTAATACAAAGTGATATTGAAGGATCAAACCTGTTTTAGCATAAAAAGGTCTAACTAGAGAATAATTAGGTCATAACTAAGTTAAATGTGATTTTATTTAGACACAAAAGTCATAAGATTGATCTAAAAAATCAAGGGTCACAAAATTCTAATCAAAATAGAGGTCAAAATTAATCATGCAAAGTATTTTGCATAGATAGTGTGTAGAATCTTCCATGCATTTTGGAATTAGGAGGTATAACTAATAAGTGGGGCTTTAGATGGGAGAGGAGCAATGATGGAAATGAGGATGAGCTTATGTAGCACATCAAGGGAGAAAAGGATCCATTATAAGGTCTCAATCATGAAGACAAAGCTTATGAGACTTTATGATGTTTTACATGTATTGTAGTATTTTATAATCACGATTCATATATTCTATTATTTGTTAGATGATATGTTTTATCATGTTTAAGTGTTGCATGTGCATCGTGATTGAAATCTTATGTTAGTTTGTAAAAGTTATCCTAGCACCTTGTGCCATTGCCCCAATATTTATTGTCTATGGATAGAAAGGCAATATCATGGAGCTAGTTTCTGGAACCTAAGTATCTCAAGATGACAAGTTTCATTTTTATGTCAATTTTTAGTGGTTATCCTGAAGGGACACATCCTTTGAAGTTTTATAATCTATATAAATGTTTATTTTAGTGTAATAGAGGACTTTTGATTATTTTTTGTGAAAACTTGAGTAAAGACCTCTTGGTTTAGAAGTTGGTGGGCGATCTTCTTGTGAGATGTAGTTGGAAATTCTTACACACTCCTTCTTCCCTTTGTTGTGACTCGACGCTACTACACATTTGGTATCAAAGCCTAAGATTCGAAGGTATGGAGAAAGTGCTTATAAGTAAATTATATATATATATATATATATATATAAAATCTATGCAATGTTAGGTTCTTTGTTTTAAATTTTATGTAATTTCCTTTACAAATTTTAGTGATTTTACTTAGAAAACTCATGCTATCTCATGTTGTAAGAAATTCTATGAACATTTATTTTACTACTAATTAGATATCTTCATCTATACCTAGCCTTCACCTACTTAGAACTTACCTATAAACCATGATACTTGAGTGACTACCCAGTAAGGAGAGTTTACTAAAATAGCTAAATCTAGGATATGAACTTAAAAAAAATGGTTGAACTCATATTCTTAAAAACCTTTTACTTGTTTTTGATGACTTACCCAATGAATAAACTTTTAAGGGATATACAACATACTATAGACCTAATTTCTAGTTCTTAGATACTTGATTTACCATATTATATGATGAATCCAACCAAGCATGCATAATTAAAATGATAAGTCAATAAACTCTTGAAGAAGAGTTTTATCCAAGAAAGTTTTAGTCCTTGTGCAGACCAACTCTTTTAACCCCTGAAAAAGATGGAACTTGTAGAATGTGTATTAGTAGGAGAGTAGTAAATAAGAACATGATAAAATATAGGTTTTTTATTTCTAGGCTACTTGACATGCTAGATCTTATTTTTATTTTATCTATATTCTCTATGATTGATTTGAAAGTTGGATATTACCATAGAAAGATTAGATCAAGTTATGAATGGAAGACAACTTTCAAAACTCTTGATGGTCTTTATGAATGGTTAGTTTTGTCATTTGGCCCTTCAAATGCACCCTATCGTTATTGATGAAAACTATCCAAACTTTTTCTAATTTTAGTAAAACATTTAAAGTAACTTGTGATTCTTCAGGTGTTGGAATTGGTGGAGTATTAAGTCTAATAACCCACCCTGTTTCTTTCTTCAATGAGAAGTTAAATGACTCCAAACAAAATTATTCTACTTATGATCATGAATTTTAAGCAATCATTCAAACTCATAAACACAGGCAACATTATCTTGACATGAGAAGTCTATTTTGAATATAGATTATTATGTTCTAAAATTTATCAATTCTTAAAAGAAATTGAATCATAGACATGCAAAATAGATTTGATACCTTCAAAAATTATGCCTTTGTACTTAAACATAAGGCATGAGTAAAAAATAAACTAGTAGATGCTTTATCTAGGGTCTCCCTAATCATCTCACCCTTAGAATTTCAAATTCTTTGATTTTATATGTTGAAAAAATTTATAAAGTTTGTCTTGATTTTCATTTAATTTATCTAGAACACAAACCCAAACCATTGACTTTTCATAATTCATTTTTCATTATTAATGGATATCTTTATGAAGGCAAGAGATTATTTATCTCTAGAACATCCATGAGAAATTTTCTTATCTCTGAACTTCATTCAAAAGGTATAGCAAGACATTTTGATAAATCAAAACCCAAGAACTCATTAAGCAAAAGTTTTTCTTAGTCATCATTATGAAGGGATGTTGAATGTGTCATAGGACAATGTTATACTTGTCATCGAGCTAAGCCTATAAATTAAAAGAATGCCATTACTTCTCATTACCTATTCCTTCGCAACCATGTGAAGGCCTATCCAATGGTTTTCCTACTATGATTGACATGAACACCTTATGGACGTGATATTATATTTGTGGTTGTGGATAGATTTTCTAAAATTGTACATTTATTACGTTGTTTATAATAAATGAAGCATCTCACATAGCAATGTTATTATTTAGTGAAATTATGAGATTTCACGAGATTTCATCCACCATAGTTTTGATAGAGATGTTAAATTTTATCTTATTTTTGAAAAAAAAAAAACTCTATGACAATTAATGGGAAAACGATTGAAATTCTCTTCTGCATTTCATCCACAAATCGATGGACAAACAGAAGTCATCAATAGGACCATAGGGAACTTATTGAGATTTTAAGTTAGGAGGCACTTAAGAAACTTTGATTTAACTTTAGCTACATATGAATTTTCTTACAATAGTACCATTTCTCAACCCATAAATTGCCTTTTGAGATAATTTAAGGGTACAAATCTTAGATGCATATTGATCTATCTAGCACACCTACTCATACATTTTCTTGTGATTTTCATAGCCTTTAGAAGACATTAAAAAATAACTAAAAATATAAAATGCTAAGTATGCTAAACAAAATAATAATAATAAAATTGTTAAGGAATATGAGATGAGTGATTATATGTTTGTATGTATCCATCTTGAGAGATTAACTTACATGTAATATAAAAAGTTACAATTGAGAACATGTGGTTCATTTAAAATTATTAAGATGCTTAGTATTAATGCTTATGTTCTTGAATTACTCCCTCATATGTTTGTTAGTCATATTTTCAATGTAGAAGATCTAATATCTTTTAAAGGAGTTATTTAACCTCCAAATTTACAAAGTGATATTTTTATAAGAGGAAAAATAATCATTTGTAGTTATTTATCTAGTAAATATTCTTTTAAGTGGAGGATGTCATCACATTTGAATCACCATCAAATGATAGCACTACTCAGAGGTTCCTAAATAGGTGGAAAGACCCTCAAGTGATGATACTTGGGAGACATTGGAGAAGTCGTAGAGCTTTGCCCTAGAGTTTCTTGAAGATTTCAAGAATTAAACTCTTTAGAGAAGAGTTCCTTAGATCTTGGGGAATTGAATACATCAAGGTAGAAAATGAACAATTATAAGGTCCCAATCCAAGATACAAAGCTTATTATATTTTATGTTGTTTTTCATGTGTTGTATTATTTTATGATTGTGATCCATGTGTTATATAATGTGTTAGAAGATGTGTTTTATCATGTTCAAGTGTTGAATGTGCAGTTGAAATCTTACATCAGATTTTAAAAGTTATCCTGGTGCCTAAGCACTAGCACCACGGTGTTGGTTTTTGGCACCTAGACATCGCGAGATGACGAGTTCTAGTTTTTTTAGTGATTATTTCGAAGGGATGCACCCTTTGGAATCTTGTAATCTGTATAAACATTTATTTTAGTGTAATAGATGACTTTGAGACTATTCCTGTTGCTGACCTTTCCAGGAGATTTGGTGATTTCTTGTGACACTTCCACTCAGATGAGTGAAAGTTTCTACACATTTTTTCTTTGTCCCTCCACTGTGACTTGATGCTACCACATCATGTATAAATATTGGTGAGTTCATAAATTTAGTGGGTAATATTCTTTAAATGTTATATTATACTTCAATCAATAAAACCAAAATGCTCATGCTCAATGCTTAAGGGATTGATTACATGTTGTTTCTATAGTTATACTAAAAGAAACATGTGGTTGAAGGATGTGTATAGTGTCTTTTGTAGGAGCAAAGAATATATTGGTCTTCAGATATCATATACACAAAAATACAAACGAAAAAAAAAATATACTTAAGTAGTGATGTTTGGAAATATGATAGAGAAATTGAAAAGTACCTGTTTTGTCTATGATATCATATTGAATTAGTGTGAATTAGGCATTACCCTTTTCCCATTGATTGCTTTGAATATATACAAATATTAAGCAATTGCTTGTGACAACCAAGTCGTTAAATTGAGAGAATTAAAAAATTATAGAAGTTATATATAAATATAAGAAAAAAATTGAATTAGAGAAAGATTGGATATATATCATATTATTCTTATTTATTTATATATCTATCATCTAATTATAATAATTACATATATAATACTTAAATCTTTAACATTATAATAAAAAATCACTATCATTAATAATTTTTTTAAATAAATTATATTTATATATAAAAATATTATATATATATATATATATATATATATATATATATATTTATATAGTAATTAAATTTCTTATGACATTTACGTAAATTTTTTTATAAATTAGATGAGTCATCTTAAACAAATTTTCCCAGTTGATATTTTAATATGTAAATTAAAAAAGAGGAGTTGGCTGTTTGAACAGGCGAGTTCCATATGGATCTTTGTTGAAGATTTTACAACGTGATGACGTCTGCTGAATGTAGATTGGATTATGCTATAATTTTCTTCTCTGGTGAGATCCCTCATGTTTTTTTTTTGGAAAAATATTGAGGGCATTTGTCTAATTCATTCCAAAATGTTAAATGATTACATGTAATTAACTAATCTAAAAAGCAATAATAAGAATGACCTGCTAACTTATCTAACATTTAATCAATGAAAGACAGAAAAATGGTATTTTCTTATGGCTTTATTTAACTTTCTGTAGTCATTATAAATCCTCCATCCTATGACTATTCTAGTATAAATGATTTCATTATTTGCATTAGTAACTATAATCATTCCTCTTTTCTTAGGAACAAAATGGATTGGACTAATCCATGTACTATCGATATATGATATATAATTCTTGCATCCAACAACTTTAAGATTTCCTTTTTTTACTACTTCTTTAATGATAGGATTTAGTCTCCTTTGATTTTTTATAAATGATTTAGTTTTTTCATTCATTAATATTCTATGCATACATATCAAAGGATTAATTTCTTTAATGTCTGCTATAGTCCATCCAAATACTTTTACATGCCCTTGGAGAACTTCAATTAATTTTATCTTCTTAATTTTTTTCTAACTCAACTAAGATGATTATTGGTAATGTTGATTCTTCTCTAGGTAAGCATATTTCAAATGATTTGGCAATGATTTTAATTCTAATTATGTGGCTTTTATTATAGATGGTTTGAGATTCTTTCTTTATATAAATATTTCTAATAGTTCAAACTTTTCTTTAAACTGATTGGGTGGCATTTTAGGGAATTGAATATCATCATATTCTTCCATCATGATTTTGCATTTTATGCTATAAATTCATTTATGATATAATACTCCAATTTTTTATACTTTACTTCACAACACAAACCTATAAAATTCTTCATTTCTATCATCAAAAACTTAATAGTGTTAAACACACTAAATTTAATTTTTTGATCATTTACTCTCATTATTAATTCCCCTTTTTGAACATCAATCCTCATTCTTCAAGTAGTTATGAAAGGTCTCCTTAAAATTGAAAGTTGCTTCTTTATCATTTTCCATATATAATATGATAAAATGAAGAAGGAATATAAATTAATCTACCTTAACAAGAACATCTTCAATAATACCCTTAAGATGTGTCACAGATCAATCAACTAATTATATAGTCACACTGATAGGTTGTACTTTACATAATCCTAATTTCTTAAAAATTGATAAATACATTAAGTTTATACTAGCTCCTAAATCACATAATTGCTTTTAAAAAAAATTATCCCTTATAATTCAAGGAATAGTAAAACTCCTAGGATCTTTAAATTTTTAAGATAACTTTCCTTGAATTATTGCACTACATTCTTTAGTAAGGGATATTGTTTCATTTTCTTCTACTTTTCTTCTTTTGTATACAATGTCTCTCATAAATTTAGCATATGAAAGAATTTGTTCCAAAGTTTCTACAAATGGTATATTTATGGATAATTTCTTAAATACTTACATAAATTTAGTAAATTTATTATCCATATTTTATTTTTGAAGTCTTTGGGAAAATGGAAGTGTTGGTCTTTCTCTCATTTTCTTGAATACTTCTCTTTATGGTTCCTTTTTCTTTTCTTCAATTTATTTATTTTTCATTTTCTTCCTTTTCTTTTTCTTTGCTTAATATTTGATTTTTTCCAATTTCATGTTTTAGCCCTATTTCCTTACATTGTTCTTTACCTTTATGTTTAGGATTTATTTTTTGTTACTAGGTAAATTCCCTTGTGATTTGTTTTTAAGGTTATTAGCTAGTTGCTCTAATTGCATATCTAAATTTCTATTTGAAGCTCCTTGGGCTTATAATTGAGTTCCCATTTGTATCACTAATTCTTTTAAGGTGGGTTTCTTTTTCTTAGTTATATTTTTTGGAGGATATCTTGACGGAATGATAGGTCTAAAGTTATAAATTTGAGGGTTATTAATTCTTCTTGTTTCAATTTCTCAAATTTTCATTTTGATTATAATTTGCATTATTATTCTATGAAAAGTTTGGGTGATTCCTCCAACCTTGATTAAATGTATTTGAGTAAGGATCATTTGGTTTATTTGATATATAATTAGGCATTTTCAATCCTTGATTAGTTTGATCCTCTGATACACTAAATTCACTAATTTTCCCCCTTGAATCATATTGTTAATATTTTGACTAAATCATCTGTCTAATTTCTTAGATAGGAAAGCTACTTGTAAAGTCAACATTACAATCATATCATTATTGTTAACACTAGCTACTTTCTTAAGATTTAATCTATCAAAGGGCCATTGAAAGTTATTAGTTGTCATTCTTTTATTAAAGCATACACTTCCTAAAGGGTTATGACATTATTAGCCTTTTATTAGGCCATTCTAAAATGATTAAATGTTTTATCCAATCAGGTAATGAATGATGAGGGCATTTTCTTAATAATTCTTTACATCTTTCCCAAGCTTCATATATAGATTCATTATCTAATTGTATAAATGATATAATATTATTTCTTAACGTTGCAATTTTAGATGGTGGAAAATATTTTGCTAGAAATTTTTGACCTAATTCATTCCATATTGTAATAGACCTTTGAGGCAGTGAATTCAACCACATTTTAGGCTCATCTCTAAATGAGAAAGGGGATAATCTTAATCTAATAGCATTGTTAGTTACCTCATTGTATTTAAATGTTAAACAAATTTTTAGGAAACGATAATATGTATAATAGAATCTTCCATAGGTGAACCCCTAATTAAGAATTTTGCATTATTTGAATTATAGACAGTTTTAAATCAAAATTATTGGCTTGAATAGTTAGTTTAGCAATACTTTGATGTGTTTAATTTACAATTGGTTGCATAATCTCTAAGAGGTCTAGATGGTTCTCCTACTAGTTGATTGTCCATTACTAATTTTCCTACAAAGACATTCGATTTGTAATTTCAATGGCACTATTTTTATAGTTTTGTCTCTATGTGTATAATATTTAGAAATCACAACTTTTGTTCAAAAACTAAAATAATAATATACTTAACAAGTACAAAGATATTTCACACTTAACACAAAACACAAATATACATAACAAAAATATTGAATTAAAAATAGTTTAGTAATACTAATATTAACTTACTGCAAATTACTTTTTTACTTCCAATGCCCACTAATGGTGACAAAAACTTGATTTATCCTTTTTACCTTTATATGCAAGTTCACATGTCGAATAAAGCAATCTAGAATTTGTAGAGTATCATTCCCACATGGATTAGAGCAAATGTGATATCAGTATATATCTTTTTAAAACCTAGTTTTTATTGAACTAAACTTAAGTGCTTAATTTATAATAAAACTCTACTATTTTATAAAATATTAAAAAGATTATTTTTTATATTTTTAGATTTTTATAGAAAATAAAGTGCATTTCTTAATTTTAAAAGTGAAAACTTATGAAGCTTTTGGATTATGTATTATATTAAACTAAGTAGTGGATCAATTTCAAACTTATAGTCTTAATGAGGAGTACAAATTTTATACTCTCTATGTCTAAACAAGTATAACTAAACTAATTCATTTATCTAATTGTTTGCTTAGTGTTATGTAACTTTTGATTGGTCGAATTACCTATATTTCCCATTAAATGATTGCAAAGCATAAAATAATCATATGTTTAGTGGCTATTTAGTGCTTCTGGACTATCTAGCAAATTAATAATTATTTATCATATTTTTTCCCTTTTCCTAATTATTCTTCTAGGATTCCATTAATATCTCTAGATCACACTTGATTTTAACTTTGTAATTAACTAGATCATAAGTAAATGAAGAATGGAGAAAAGCAAAACACAATTTCATGTAAAGAACAAATAATTTTCTTATATTAATCCTCAAAATATAGTCTAATAGAACACTCACATCTATATCTCACATAATTTCAAAAACACTTTATAGATTGGTGCTTGTTGACCTCACTTTTGGAGTGAAGATTGACCTTCCTCATCATAGGGAAACCTTATGGGCACTTAGATTTTTTTAATGATAAGATACTTATAGTGACTAAGGAACACTAAGCCTAAGCTTAGAGACTTAGGAAGGCATACCCTAAGCTTAGGATATGTCTTAGGACAAATTGGTCTTACCTATCCTATGGCCTAAACCAACCCATGCTTATCCACTCATCCAAAACAAACCTCAAGCCAACACAACCAACCTCAAATAAATTTTGTCTCCTATTCAAGCACCAAGCAAACTTGACTTTGGCCCTAACCTAAGTTCATTCCACCATGATACTCTACATATAGAACACTCAATTAAACACTCCCCATGCCTTGACAGCCACCTTTGGCCTTTCTTGAACCGTGGACCAGCAAACCCAACCCATGCTGTTGGGTTTCTCCATGAGAGGGTGAGCTCACCCATGGCATGCCATTGGTTCACTTGAAGGAGGAGATACACCCCATGCCCATGTCCTTTGCCTCTCAAGCACCTCCACCTCGAGTCCCACGCCACCTACCTGGGGATGGGCCAAAGGCTGAGCCAATCTCAACCCTTAGTTCACTTGGGGAGGAGAGTATACTCCTCCCCATCCAATCAAACTTCACAAGGAGAATCCCCAGAGTATTCCAAGTAGTCCGAGCCCTCTTATAAACTCCATCACTGGAAAGATCAACCACTGGGTGAAACTGAGAGTTCCAACCATCCAACCTCACCAAAACTATACCAAACCCAAATTAACTCTTCTCACACTTTCACCACATTCCGATGAGTCAAAATAAATCATTTTCCAAGCAATTCGATCACCAAAAGTCACCCTAAGAACAACTCCGATGAGTTTCATAGCTACGTTTGGTCCATAGAGGAATAGATGAGAAGGAAGCTCAAGATCTTCTAAATAAGGCTTCATCTCTTCATGATGAAGCTACCTCAATCGACTAATTGCCCATCTTTAGCTCTGGTAAGGTAAAATCTAGCAACCATAGATTTTTCCCTTAGGTGTTGGTCTTTTTTGAAATGAAATATGATTTTATGTGATTTCCACCGTATGATCTTCTTAGATCCCCTCCCTGCACATTTTGGAGTCGATCTCACCATCTTACGAGCTCTAGTGAGTTGGGATCAAGCAGTCAAAGGCATCCGGTGTTCATCTTCCGGTGCTTGGGGATGATGGATCACCGATCATCCATTTTTTGTAATTAGAATGGATGACGGTGATTTAATCTACTAAATTTATCGATTTATTCTTTTGGAAACCATGGAATTAATCTCGATTGTCCAATCTGAGGTGGGGTGGTGGGAACAAAACAGCGTCCATCGCCACTGAGTTAGTTGCCATGTCAGACATTTTAAATGACTTATTCAATGGAGCCACGTGGAAAGCACTGTTGCATTTTAAATAACTTATCCCTGATGATTTAGGAATGGTAATTAAGCATTAAAAATAGGATTAAATGGCCAAAACTTTGAAAATTCATAACTAGTTGTAGAAGAATTCAAAAAATACAAAAACATCAATTTTGGAAAGGTTAAACAAAGAGAAATTTAATAAAAATGGAATTCCCATTGTTTGATTAGTGAATATGGGTTAATTAGGATTTGAATTTTTTGCAAGGGATTGTGCTAAAGGGATCATTGAAATAATAAATAAATATAAATTTTCTTGCTCTGGAGTTGCTTCTGCCCCTAAGCATAATCCAATTAGGGCTGGTGGACTTAGTTACCCATGTGCAGGGTATTAAGTCCAAATATATGAAATATAATTGCTTAGTTTGTTTGCTTGTTTAGCTAACATCTATTTTGTTGGAGTAGTTAGATTTTATTTTCCATACACATGTAATATTTGCAAATAGGATTTGAATTAGTGTTATGGGGTTTAGGATGAGCAGTGGCTAGAAGGCAAAGACCTGGGGCCCCTATAAAGCCTGTAGCAAACTAATCCAAAAGAAGAAAGTGGAATTAAGATAAAGAATGAAGACCCCCATAGAATCAATTTCATTATAATTATAATATTCTTTTTTTTCTAATCTGACTTGTATAAGGGTAGAGCTCGGCTGCCCAATTTTTTTCTTTTTTGGGGTGTATAGTAGTACCCGATCGCATCAACCTTTTATTATTTTATAAAATATATGTGTTTGATTATTGTGTTTAAATTGTGTAATAGAAATGACATACTTTTCATAGGTTTCTTAAAGTTCGATGGTTGAATGTGTGGCCTGGATGTGGTAGGCTCTTTAGAATAAAAATTAATTTTCCTACCCCCATTAAACAACTCATAATCAAATATTAAATATAACTCACAACCTCACTTTAAAGCCTATGTGTATAATCATAATAAATAAAAGATTTAGCAACCCCTTAGCTAAATGTTGAATGTTATATTATCATGCATATCATCTTATTTCACTCTTGAATACGGAGGGTCTCCATCCTTGCATGATAGGGGAATGCTTGACCTTTGAGGGCATCCCTTGTAGTGGAAAACACCTCCTCCCACTGATTTAGCCCACAACTCTATTTCATCATGCATATAACCATAATTGTCCAAAGCATTAGTACAAAATGAATGTGTCAAAACTATGTAAAATATTATAAAATTATGCATTAGTCTAAGTCATGATTTCATGTCAATCATGATCTAGTTTCTTAGAGAGTGAGTCTAGGACTCTAGTTTCTTTCCCAATTCAATAACAACCTAACTATCTTGCATTTACATAAGGCTAACCCACATTATTTTGATGCATAGGAGGTTTTAGCAAGTAGCCACTCTAGGCGATTGCATGTCCAAAAGAGTAGAGATGGGTTTATCCTCTCTTATGGAGGTAAAACATTATGTCCCATTTTTTTTATTAAACTTTAGTCATGCCTTATGCTAAAGAATCCTAGATTTAGGTTTCGAGGCTACTTATTTCTTTCGGGCTATAAGTATAAGTCCTCACCTCTTAGATATTTTCATAATCTTATGTTGATTGACTGTAAGTCCTAGCATTCTAATAAAGATTCTAACTTAAACAAAAGTAAATTCTCTCTTTCAAATATGTAAAGCCTCTTTATAGGATAGATTGAAGCACTTACTAGGCTTCCTAGTATCATGGGTGCTTCCTACTTATCTTCCTTTGGAATTCATAAATAAGCCTTTTCACTAGAACTCTCCCACTTGACTTTCACAAATACCCAATCCTTTGATAATCTAACTTTGAAGTCTTTAGGGATATTTATTGACTACTTAATCGAGAGTTTTCTTAGGAAATTCTCATTTCCTAAGATGCAATTAACTATGTGAGCTTGCTTCCTTAGGGAACTATAGAACATGGTATAAAATAAACCCACTTTACTTTTCCATGGAAAGTGGGAGAAAGATCTCTGGTATATCTGAAGACCCATCTGCTTTAGGAGTCCTTATTAGGTGATTAGGGCCATTGTAAGGTAATGTTTCCATCTTTCGAGATGGTGCATCATACTTTAATATCGTACCCCCCTAAGATCTGCGTGGTGTCTCAATGACTCCAAATTAAAACACCACAGTACTCCATAATAAAAAGAAAGATAAATGAAATCATATTAAACATAGAAAATAAGATGTAGGATAACCTGAGAAGAAAGTAAAAACACACTAAGTAGATCTTCTAAGTTTGCTCCTTGCAATCTTCTACTGCTTCCTCATGGTAATATCCAGCATCCCCTGTAGAAAATCCTTGATTGTTGATCTTCTTTTCCACTTCTTGGTTAAGAAAACACTCTTTCACACTACCATTATACATTTTCACAATATTTAGATTGTCACTCTCCAAATGCTTTATAAACAACACACACACACACACACACACACGCTCAATCTCTTGCCAAGAAAAATAGAAAATTTTTTTGAAAAAACAAATTCTCTTTGAAATGTCCCTATATATAACTTAGATACAACCCTAGTCGATTGTCTAGCTATTCCTCAATAATTGCTTGAAACCATCAGTGAACCTTTAATAATCTATTATATCAGGCTATAGCACTGTGGCACTACTGATCCAATGCTATGATGTTATGCTTGCTGATTTCATTTTTTTCCTATGGTACAACATTGCAACACTGAGTATGTAGTGTCTAGGCATTGTGTTTGCTATAACACTGTACTAAAATAAGTTTGGTCTAGCTTTATGATGCTGATGATATAGGTCCTAAGCTCTAGTCTTGTTGTAAAATTATCTTAATTTAGGTCATTTATAGCACTGCGATGCTGGGTCTAAATTTTTTATTTTTTTATTTTTGATAATTTCCCTATTACAACATAAAATGTACTTTAAATAAATATATTTTAACATAAAAATACATGATAAATGCATTAAAATTACATGAAATTTTTATAATTTTAATACTTATTAGTTTCTTTCCTTATGAATGTGGCTAGTACTGAAATTGAGTAGCCATAGGAGCATATGTATCTTGTTGAGTTTGTCTCTTAAGTACCTAGGGTCCTTTTCACCATCACAAATAATTTTAGATAGATTTTTGGAATCAAATTTAACCCAAATATATGTGAATGCAAAGAGAATGGCAAATTTTTGGACTATGTGACAAGACGATGTTTCAACATGCAAAGCATTCATGGCAAAGAGAATAGAAATAGGCATTTGCCATGGTGATTCCTAAATACCACCCCACACATACCCCCCACCACAATAGTAGCAGTTTGAGTATCATTAATAAAGCTACCATCAATGTTGATTTTAATGCAATCAGTTTGATGTTTTTCTAGGCATATAAAGTAGAGAATCAAGGCAGTTGAAATGACAACTAGCTTGGGAAGGATATAGGAAAAGACCATCAGCTGTGATTTTTCCAACATAGCCTTTAATATTGGCTAAGAAATTCATGGCATTCATTTTCCCTTCCTCATGTTTGTTGGAGTTGTGAGTCATCATAATAAGCCTAAAAGTAATAGAGGTAATGATGGATAGATGACAATCTTTATGGATAGGATGTGAAGTGAGCTTCCAAGATTTGATGTAACCAAGTATAAAATCTTTATTTGGTTGACTTTTTTGAAACCACATTTCATTGGCAGATCATACTTATTTGTTGATTAGACATGAAATGAAGAGATGAGCTAGATGTTCTCCTCATTCCTACATAAATACCCAATTGGATGGTAATTTAAGGCCTTGAGTTTCAAAAAATCATTAGTGGGTAAAAGGTTATGTAAAAGTCTTCATGAGAAAAAGGATATAAAAGGTTTGATAGCAGCATGCCAAACTAAGGTACACCAATCAATGATCCTGAGGGGAGTGTGGGTCTTGGTGAAAATAGCTTTAGATAATGATATGAACATATTGTTACATTTTAGTAGCAATATGTTTTTATGTTGAGGAGTTATGGGTATACTAGTAATAGATATCAGTAGGTAAAAATTTATTCAATTTTCACCATTCCAATTGAAATTAATCTACAAATCAGAGATAATGGTTGAATTTGGAATGGGTTGAATGGTGAAATCAGACATCAGACCATCAAAAAACCAATGATCAAGTTTAAAATTTAAATTTCCTTGACCAAGGTCCCAAAACATCAATTTTTCAGCCATCTCTCTATGTTGTAGCATGTGTTTCCAATAAGAGGAGTCAATAGGCCTTGGGGTGACAATGGCTAGATGTGTTTTGTCATGGTATTTGCTATGTAGGAATTTAGCCCATAAGGAGTCATTCTACTTGAATTTAAGCCAAAGCTTTAGTTGATTGATTTGAAAGGAATCATCAAGAGATCTGAAGCCAATCCCACCTTTACAATTTTGTTTGCATAATTTCTTCTCACTAGCCCAATTGTAGCTATTATTTTTTATATAGCAAATAAATTTATTGAAAATTTTCTTTATTTGAGTTTATGTCTTAGATGGCATATGCATAGCTTGGAGAGTGTAGAGGGGGGTAGAGTTGAGTATACTTTGCACAAAAGTGAGTCTACTACTAAAGAAAAGATATGTGTATTCCCATGAGTTGTTGATACATTTTGGATGTTGCCAAGGATTTCATCAAAATAATAAGATAATTGCCTACCCTTGTAAATGTTGACTCGAAGGTACTTGAGGGGGGAGATTAGCTTTAGTGAATCCAATGTATTTCTGATCTATCTCCAATCAGTTTTAAAGTGTTAACTCATACTAAATAAGCATTTGGTTTTATTGAAGGTCATGCCAAAGATAGCCTTGAAGGATGTGATGATATCCATGAGTGTTTTAATAGAGTTTTTATTTCCATTGCAAAAGAGTATAATGTCATCAAAAAAAGCTAGGTGAGAAATGTTGATGTATCTTTTAAACTTATAGTTCAATTATCTATTAGTCTTGTGATTAAAATCAAGCATTCTAGAGAAGTAGTCAAATGCAAGTATAAATAAAGAGGGTGAGAATAGGTCACCTTGCTTAATGCCTTTGAGTGCTTTAAATAAACCATGTACTTCCCCATTAATGAGAAAAAATAGTGATTATTAGTGAAAAATCGCTTAACCATGTTACAAAAACTATCTTGGAAGCCTCTAGCTCTTAGTGAGGTCAAAATGAAGTTCTAACTAATGCTGTAAAATATTTTTTTAATGTCAAGTTTGATAACGATGTGCCACCCATAAATTATTTGTCCAAATCAATTATAAGCTCTTATGCTATAAGTATATTCTTAGAGATAATTCTACCTTTAACAAATGTAGTTTAATTTTTTGATGATGAGGTCAAGTAAGTAAGACTAGAGATGGTTGGATATAATTTTACTTATGGTTTTGCTAATGATAGTGTTGAGACAGATGGGTCTGAAATTATCCCAAGTATATTTGTCATTGATTTATGGATTATTGTGATGGTATAAGATCAAAAAAACTTATGCATATCATTCCTTTGAAAGAAAGTTTGCATAGCTAAGGTGACATCTTTTTTAATCCATTTCTATGAGTGCTAATATAAGTGGGCTATGTATCTATCTGGACCAACAATTTTTGAGCTATTGAATAAATTAATGGAATCTTAATTTTTTACTCCATAGGAGTGAAACTGAGATCAAGTTGTTGTAGTTTATTTTTGCAAACAATAAGCAAGAAATCCTAAAAACAATTTAGGTTAACCATGTTCTCATGGATTAAGGATTTGAAGTAATATGATATCTTCACAGTGGGTAATCTAGTTATGGTAGATTTTGATTTTTGTATTGGCTTTAAACTCTCTCCTTCTTTTAATGCAAGCATGATAATATCTAGTATTTCTCTCACTCTCCATGAGATTGGTGATGACTACTATTTGAGACAAGAATTCTTCCTTTATGGAAATGAGTTTAGAAAGCTTGGTTTGAGCTTATTCTAGTTCAAATTCTGCTTCAAGGGTGTATATGTTGAGGCATGCGTTTTCAAGAAGACTTGTTTCCTATTCAGAGGACATAATTTTTTGATGTATATCTCCAAAAACATTTTAATTCCAGTTTTAAGCTTGTAGCTAGGTTTTTATGGAACTTCTAAAGCCCGAGCCAAGGGTCAGTGATGTTGGAATGCCAAACTTTCTTAAGATAACTGGAGAAGAGGTCAAGTTTTGTCCACATATTCCAAAATTTGAAGGTTTATGAATAGCATGGTTTGAATAGGAAGGATTCAATTGGCTAACTACAATGTGATGGAAACTATTGAACCACATAACATTCACCAATATCCTTTCAAGCCTTTCATATGTTCTATCTCTATTCCAAGTTTTAGGGGAACCACTAAAACCCATAATAATTAAACCAGCCTTGTCTATATACTCAACAAATTCTTGCATAACTATAATTTTAGGTTTCTTACCTCCTTTTTTTTGAAGAATTTGTGATCATATTAAAATCTCCACCAACAAGCCAACTATCTTGACAATTAAGGTCAATGGTGTGAATTTTGGTCCATAGATCTCTTCTAGAATCTCTAAAATAGGAGGAATAATTGATAGTAGCTTGAAAGTTGAAGTTACAATGGCTAACATGAATGTAAATGAATTGGGGATCATCAATGATGAGATACATAAGAAAGGGGCTTCTCCAAAATAAAAAGATTTTGTTCCTATAAGTTTGAATTAACTTGAAGTTTTTATACTTATCTTTATTTTGTCAATGTTTTGAGGCTGAATGAGGGGTTCCAAAATAGAAAAAGCATCAAGGTTGTGGGAAAATTAATGTTGGAAATGCCTCTAATGTTCCAAAACATAAAATTATTCATGGTCTGGATGCTTAGAGCCCATAAAGGCACTAATAGCAATCATATTATCCCAATTAGCTAATATTCTAATTATAGAATTTTTTTTCCAAAGATGAGGCTACTTAGGATTGGTGCTCCTTAATTCTCTAATGCCTTTGTGCTTATTTCTCTCAGACTTTGGAACTAACCATTCTTCTTATAGGTCTTGCATTGCCTGATTGATTTCTTCAGTGATTAGCATGGTGTTTTAATTTGGAGTCATAGGAAAACCACATCGATATAATGAGATACTTATTGAAATGATCAAGTACAAAAATCAAATGAATGATGTCCTATCTCGAAAGATAGAAACATCATCCTAAAATGGAATCAATTGTCTAATAAGGACTCTTAAGATAGATGAGTCTACATACATACTAGAGATCATTCTCCTACTTTACATGGATAGGTAAAATAGGATTTATTTTAAATTGAGTTCTTTAGTTTCCTATGGAAGCAAGCTTTCATTATTAATTACATTCTTGAAAATGATAATTTCCTAAGAACACTCTCGATTAAAGTAGCCAACTAGTGTCTCTAAAGATTTCAAAAGTAGGTAATCTAAGAATTTGTCATCTTGGAAAGCAATCGGAAAGAGCTCAAATAGGAAAAGTTCTTAGAGGATTCTAAAGGAGAATGAGTAGGAAGCACACATTATACCAGGAAGCCTAGTGAATACTTCAATCTATTATATATTGAGGCTTTATATTTTTTAGGAAGAGAAATTATATTTATTTAAGTTAAAAGTTTATTACAAAGCTAGGACTTAGATTCTAATAATATAAGGTTGTACAAAATGCTTAAGAGGTGAGGACTTATACTCATAACAAAGGAGAAATAAGAAGCCTATGAACCTATATCTAGAGTGATCTAACATAAGCTAAGAGCTCGACCTAATACTACTCAAGGGAATGAGATAAATATGTTCACTTCCACTAGGGAGAGTGGATCAATCTCGACTTTTCTAGATTTATAACCGCCTAGACCAGCCAACTAAATCCTCTTACAATTTTAAAACATGTGGGATAGTCATATGTAAAAACAATATAGGTTGGCTGTTATTAATTATGAAAGAATCTAAAGTACTAAACTCACTCCCTAAGAGACTAGATCATGATTAGTATGCAAGTTATGACCTAAACTAATATAGTAAAATTTACATATTTTTACTTAATTTTTACTCATCATTTTGAGCTCAATATTGGGAGAGTTTATGCCTAAATGCATGATGAAAATTAGTTATGGGCTAAATCAGAAAGAAAAAGGTTCCCCACTATAAGGAATTGCTCTCAAAGGTCAATCTTGTTCCTTATCATGCAAGAGTGGAGATCCTTTATTTTCAATAGAAAAATAATATGCATGCATGATATTGTAACATATAACCATATAAATAAGGGGTTGCTAAATCTTTTATTTTCTTGATTAACATCCTAGGATTTATGTGAGGTTATGAGTTTATTAACTATTAAATGAAGTTATTAAATTTAAGATAAAAAAACTAAATTTTTTCTAAAGATCCTATCACATATAGGCCACACATTGAACAATCAAACTTAAAGAAATCTATGAAAAGCATGCCATTTTTATTATGAAACTATGTAAACACAATAATCAAATAATCAATTTTGTAAAAGAATAAGAGCCTAGTACAGTCAGGTACCATCGTACACCCCCAAAAAAAAAAGGGTAGTTGAGCTCTACCCTTATACAGCCCAGGTTATAATTAAATTATAATAAAAGAAAAGGCTATGGGGGTTTTCAATTCTTCTTCATCTTTATTTCTTAGATTTGAATGCTCTAGGCTTCACAGGGCTTCCTAGGTCCTTTCCTTCAAGCCACGGCTCATCCTAATTCTCATAGCACTAATCCTAGTCGTATTGCAAAAATGAACACTTGTAAAATAGTTGTTAGCTTAATAAACATATAATCCACATAGTTATATTTCATACATTTGGACTTAGCACCTCACCCTTGGGTAACTAATCCCACCTATCTTATTGAATCATGGCTAAGGATTTAACAGCACCTACAAGTAATAAGCATTTATATCTCTATTATTATAAAACCCTTAAGCATAATCTCCTATGAAAAACATCATTAATCTAATGTTGTCATAACATCTAAACTATGCACAAATAATCCTTACATCTAGTCTAAAAATATTACATCATAAAAAAAGATCACACCAATACAATCATTAGCTTAACTTAGTACTAAGATCGGTGGTTTAGTATTCTAATGTGTGTGCTAAGGCCAAGTGTGGTATGTCTTAATTGGACTTTAGAGTTAAGATTTTCAAATGATTGAATGTTTAAATCCCTTATTAAGGTGGTTATTCTTTAGGTTGTTTATTTGGATAAGATTTCAAATTATATATTTTTATTATTTGTTCCTTAATCATAATTTAGTATTATAAAGAGAAGAAAGAGAGTCAATTCTCTTTAATCCCTACCTTAGATTGATCAAAAGAAAAAAAAATTTATGACTTTTAAGCCTTTTAATGAAACCTTCATGAATTTTAATTAGACCTATGTTTGGATTTGACTTAATGACTCTTATTTAAACATGAAAGACATCATAAGATTAATGAAATCAATTCATAATCAAATAAGCAATGTTTTGTTATCTTAGCTTAATTATCAATATACAATACTATATTTTAGTTTGCTCCATTTTTAATTTCATACATGTATATATATATATATATATATATATATATATATATATATATATATATTTTAATGTGGTGTAATTTGGAGTAAACACCAAATCTTAGGGGTACTTATTAAAATAATCGAGTATGACATCTAAGGGATAATGTACTATCTTGAAAGATAGAAACACCACCCTACAATAGACTCAATCACTTAATAAGGTCTCCTAAGGTGGATGGGTCACTTAATGGGTCTACTTACATCGATAAGTAAAGTAGGGTTTATTTTATGTCAGGTTCTTTAGTTCCCTATGGAAGCAAGCTTCCATAGTTAATTACATCCTAGAAAATGTGAATTTCTTAAGAACACTCTTGGTTAAAGTAGTCAACTAATATCTCCAAGGATTTCAAAGGTAGCTAATAAAAGAAATGGTATTTTTGGAACGCAATTGGGAAGAGCTTAAATATGAAGAGTTCTTAGTGGATTATGAAAGAGAATATGTAGGAAGCACCCATGATACTAGAAAGCTTAGTGAGTGCTTCAATCTACCATGTAGTAAGGCTTTACATTTTTGAAAGAGAGGAAATTATTTATTTGAGTTGAAATTTTATTAGAATGCTAGGACTTAGATTCTAACAACATAATATTATGTAAATGCATAAGAGGTAAAGACTTCTAATCATAGAAAGGAGAAATAAGAAACCTCTAAACCATTATCTATAGTGCTTTAGCACAAGGTAAGAGCAAGACATAATTCTACTCAGGGGAATGGGATATATTGGTTCACTTCCACTTAGAAGAGTGGACTAATCTAGACTCTTCTGAACTTACAATTGCTTATAGTGGCATTTGGCTAACTCCTCCTCTGATTGAAAACCATGTGGTCTATTTTATATCAGTGAAAGTTGGTTAGACTATTATTAATTAGGAAAGAATTAGAAGACTCATTCTTTAAAAGACTAGATCATTATGGGTGTTTAAATTATGACCTAAACTGATACAATAAGCTTTACATATTTTATTTTATTTTTGACTCATCATTTTGGACTCAGGCTTGGGAGAATTTATGCCTATATGCATGACAAAAAATGGTTATGGCTATAACAAAGAGAAAGGTGTTCTCCACTAGAAAGGATTACCCTTACAAGTCAAACCTATCCCCTATTATGCAAGAGTGGAGATCCCCGATTTGCCAACGTGAAATAATAAACATGCATGCTATTATAATATATAATCATACAGCTAAGAGGTTACTATATCTTTTAATCTCTTGATTAACTTCCTAAGCTTTAAGATGAAGTTGTGAGTTGCATAAATTCTTTTTTAGTTAGAGTTGTTAAATTAGGGTAGAATATTAATTTCTCCTAAAGAGCCTACCATATTCAGACCACAAAAAAATAATCATACTTTAAGAAACCTATAAAAAAGTATGCAACTTTTATTGTATCAATGTAAACAAAATAATTGAACATTAATCACGTAAAAGAATAAAAGGCCAGTGCAGCCAGGTACTACCGTACACCGTAGAATAGAAAAAAAGTTGAGTAGCTGAGCTCTACCCTTATACAGCCTAGACTACAATTCATAATAAAAATAGAACTATGGGGATCTTTAATTCTTTTTTTTTTATCTTCACTTCTTGGGTTATAATACTCCAACTTCACAGGGCCTCCTAGGTCTATGCCTTCTACCCACTATTCATCTCACTGCTCATCCTAAACCCTATAACACTAATCCTAATCCTATTACAAAATTATATTTTAGTAAAAAAAATCTAACTACATGGACAAAATAAAGATTAGCTTAACAAGCATGCAAACCAAGTAGTTATATTTCATTCATTTGGACTTAGCACCTTGCCCATGGGTAACCAAGCCCACCTATCCTAATGGATCATGCTTAGGGACTTAAGCAAATCCTACAAGCAAAAGCATTTATGTTTTATTATTATTACAATGGTATCCTATGCATAATCCCCTATGGAAGACATCATTAGTTTAATATCACCCTAACATCTTATCTAAGCATAAATAATCCTAGCATTCACTCAAAAATATTACATCATAAAAAAAAATTCATCACCACAATAATCATTGGCTAAACTTAATATGAAGATCGGTGACTTAGTATTCTAATGTGTGTGCTAAGGCCAAGTGTGGTATGTCTTAATTGGACTTTAGAGTTAAGATTTTCTAAAGATTGAATGTTCAAATTCTTTATCAATGGTGGTTATACTTTAAGTTGTTTAAAGTTTAGATAAGATTTTAAATTATATGTTTTCTTATTTATTTCTTAATTGTTATTTAATATTATGAAGAGAAGTAAGAGAGTTGATTCTCTTTAATCCCTACCTTAGGTTGATTCTAAAGGATAAATTTTCATAACTCTTAAGTTTTTGAATGAAACATTCATGAATTTTAATTAGACCTATATTTGGATTTGACATAATGAGTGTTATTTAAACATGAATGACATCTTAAGATTAATGAAGCTGAATAATAATCAAATGTATAATGTTTTGTTATCTTAACTTCATTATTAATATACATCACTATTTTACTTTACTTCATTTTGTTTGAATGCATATACATATATCCTATATATCGATATAATTCTTTTACACACTTGAAGTATGAATATGCATGAATTTTATAGCAAAATGAATTTCATTTCACATTTATAGACATGTATAAGAATGTAAGCAATTATACAAGTATGTGCCTTTGTTAAACCAAGAAAGTGAGGTTATCTAGGACCTTTTTAGGGCTACTTAAAGCCTCATATTCTCGGGGTGTCCAGACTATGTACTTGTTACCCAATATAGATATACACATATATAACTATAAGGATAAAATTATAAAAAGTTGCAAGTTATTATTATTTTAAGCATGAAAGATGTGTAAACTTTATTTTTCTTTATCATTTATAATAAAATTTGTAAATACAAAGCTTATATCTAAATTATTTGATTAACAACTAGCATTAGATTATTTATTAATGAGAGAATAATTTGAAATTTATTAGTTATAATAACCACACCATATATTTATATCTTTCCACATCATGAAATTAAATTCAATATATTCTTTTTAAATTTAAAACATGAATGTATGAAACATATGGAATGAAAATTTGTGATAATTGAAACAAAATATTTACATTATCAAATAATTCATTTGGCTTCACTAAAACTTAAGGACAATCACATTAAATAACCATAACTTAAGCCTAATTAAAGTTTTTTTAAGATATTAATTTTTTGGTTTTAGTTATTTAATCCTAAAGAGGAGAAACAATAGTTAGTTTTCAACCCATATCCATGTTTGCTTGTTAATAAATTTAAAGAGAATTTAAGTGGCTTTTATGAATTAATTAAGTTTGGCCCATTAATAACCCATTTAATTACCCTCCCAAAAATCACTTAATTTGATTAATTATTAAGCAAGAGCCCAAAAATCATGATGATATGTTTGAAAATAAAATTTGTAATGTCCGTTGATCTCATGTTTAATAAATAACTAGATTAAGAAGATTAAGCTATTACTTTTATAATTCCCCACACCAATAGAGAATCATAATATCATTAAAGATCTTTATATTAACTAAGCACATAAGGAGGGTCAATTAAACATGTTTTACTAATTGGTTTGGGTTTCAAAGTTTGAGTTTGTTTAACCTCATGTATTTTGATTGATGATATTGACTTTAGATTTATTAGACTTTTGTTTGATTTGATTAGGTTTTGATAATTCAATATCCTTTGAATTAATAACTGATTCTTTTCTTTTGGGTCTTAATTTCAATTATATGTGATTAGTATTGATTTGTTTATTTTGATGTTGTTTAGGTTTATTAATCTTATCATCTCATTTAAGCTCGATTTGGATCGATGAATATATTTCAATTTAATTGACTTATGAAAGTTGATTGGGGTTCTCTTTCATTTGGGTTCCAATTAAGAGTTTAATCATATATTAAGTTTAGTAATTTGATCATGCATTGATTATTTTAGTCTAACAACCATTTAGTTTAGTTTGCTCTTCATTTAGTTGATTTGAATGATTTAATTCATTTGACTAATTTGATTTATTCAAGTTTTATGTTAATTGATTTACCTTTTTGTTGTTTGTAATTAATAGTAATTTGATATAATTTAATAACTTTGGAGTTTATTTTTTTTTTTATCTTATTTGATTATGATTTATTTGTTCATTGACTTGGATTAAATGAATTAAAGGCTCACTTTGGTTTCAATGAAATTTAATTGTTTATAATTAGAGTTTCATTTTACCTTATTCACCTATTATGTTTATCATAGTTTGATTAATATTTTAATTAAGATTTCAAGTTTTAATTTGGTTATTAGACCTATATAGTTAATGGTTAATTATTTCAACATGTTCAAATATGTTAAATTAAATCTTAATGTTGAATTGATTAAAGCCAATCTTAACCACATTGGATTTGATTTGGTTGGGGTTTAATTAGATTAATAAGATATTAATTAATAATTTAATTAATCATGATTGATTAATTTTGATAAATTTTTATATTTAAGTATTCAATTTAGGTTAAGTTTGATTTAAGAATTATTTTAGTTTGTCTTGTTCAATCTAATTTAGTTTAATTGAATGGTTGATCAATCTATTTTGAAATTTCACTATCTAATTAATTAAGGATTGATCTTAATTAGAAGTTGATGGGTTAGTTATAATTAATTTTTTTACTAAGATTTTTAATTGAGATTAGATTAATAATCAATCAAGTTTGGTTTCAAATTAAATCATTAATTTGGCTAGACAATGGGTACTGAGCTTAATTGAGGACTACTCAACTAGTTTGATTGAAGATTAACTAATTTGTTTGTGATTAGCTTAATCAAATTTTAATTATAAGTTGATCATACTCTTTTATCAATTTAATTAAGATTTAGGTTAATTTGTTATTAAATTTATTTTTTGTTTTTTTATTTGGCTTTATGTAAATAGTGTAATTGATGATTTGATGATTTAGGATCTTTATCAATTCAAGTTGAAATTTAATTAATATTTATATGAGTCTTATTAGTTTAATTAAATTCAAGTTCATGTTGGATTTAATTTTAATTTAGTCTAAATGAAAGATTATGTTATATTTGCTTTATTTAATTTGGGATTTGGTTAATGAGGTTTATGTGTTATTTTATTCATGAATTTGGCTTAATATTTATTTATTTTTTATATAATTTAGTTTTGATTTATCCAATTGATGTTGATTAATTAAAACCCTAATTTTAAGTTAATTTTTAGGTTCATCAATCTTTAGAAGATTACTTTATTTTCTTAAGCTTCTTTGATTTTAATTAAAGTGATTTAACCTATTTTAATGATTTCTATAATTTTATATGCTTTTAAATTAATTTTTTCATTAAATTAAGCATCTAAAATTTGATAAATTTTAAACTATTCATCATTTTGGCTTGAAATGTTTATGGTACATATGATTCTGTTCCAATTTCATCTCCCTAAAGTTTCATCATGATCAGAAGTGTAAATTTAGATTAATTATGATTTTAATGTTTTAAATAAAAATCAAGTTAAACCCAATATCTTATGAACTAATTAGGGCTTTAAATTTTTCTTGATTCCTCTCTAAAAGGAAAATTAAAAGAGGGTTTATTTGAAATTTTTGGGAATCTAGTTGATTTATTATGGTTTTTTTAAGTTAAGGACAATTAATTGATTTATTTAAGTAGATTAATAACTTAATTAGATCATTTTAAGGTCTATTGAGTTTCAAAGGATATTAATATTTTTATAAGGTTCATTGGAGTCATTTATAATAATTTGAAATATTTTCATCTTTTTTCCTTATTTTCCATCAATTTTAATTAATTATGTTACAAAAATAGATCTTTGAAATTTGAAATTCAATAACATTTAATATGCTCATCATTTAGACCTAAAATTTTTATGGTAAATGTATTTTGACCTAAATTTAATCCCCTAAAATTTTTAGATCAATTTAATAATTATTCTAGATTAATTTAAAAAAAATTGATTTCCACTAAACCTAAATTAAGCTCAAAACTACAAATAAAAATTGGGCTTTATGAGCATTAGATTCTTCTCAAAAAGATGAACCAACAAGTACTTATTTGCAATATTTATGATTTTTTGAAATTTTAGGTGATTTTTAGTATTTTTAAATTCAAAAAATCTTAGATTTTCTTACTTACCTAATCAACATTGATTGGGTCGTTGCTCATGCATGTCAAATGGTCATTGGTCTAGCCGATGTTGCTTTTTTTGGTGAAATTGTGGGTTAATGATTTTGGTCCATCCAATCAGATCGATGGTCTAGGTTATACCCATTTATCCAAGGGTGAGAATCAAATCTTAAATTTTCTTTTAATTAAGGTTTTTCATCCCATAAATAGAGATCGGCCAAGGATCTTCTTCTTCATAATGGGAGGATGGGAGATGGGATTCTTGTCCTGGGGATGTAGTTTGAACCTCAATGTTTTGGTGAACTTGTCAGAAATCAAGTCCATTTGCATCATATGGCTAAGAGAAAATAAATGTATGGGAAATCTAAGGGATTTTCTTAGAATTGCATGTGTATTTACACAAACAAAGAACCTATGGGTTTTTTATAATTGAAGAAATTACCTCACAGCTGATGTCCGATGGATTTCTCAATTTAGGTATGTTGGAAATTACCTCCTAAATTTGGCCATAATTTTTTATTTTATGCATGGAAAGTGAGGGGGGTAGTATGGTTTTGATCAGAGGAGCTCTAGGAATTATCTTGAGCCAACCAAGATGAAAAATGGGCTCTTTATCCCCCTCGTTTTAGTGGTCACCAAAAATCACCATTAAAGGTGGTTGGGGAGGAGATGGCCATCTAGGAGGAGGCATGGAGATGTCAAATTTGGTGGTTTAGTTACTGTAGATCCTGCTAGATGTCAGCCAAGTGGACATATGGCCTATGTTTAAGTGGATCTTATATTTTGGCATCTTGCCATTGATTTTCCTCTCTCCCATAGCCTCTATTATTGACTTGAAGCTCCACTCAACATGGACTGAAGTGTTAGCCTCTATGTGATAGGTTTTGGGTGTGGCTTGAGTCCATTCAATTTGGATTGATTTGGTTTGAACCTATCTTTACCCATTTGACTCAAGCGAGTCAAGTTAGGTTAAATGCACCAATCAAGCTCAATTGGTTTCATTTTGGGTTATAATCATGTTTGCTTAAGCATTTGAAATGATTTATAGCAATTGGTTTTGATTGATTTGGAGTTGGTTTTGATTCATATTCATTTTGACTCAATTTGAGTTAAATGATGGAATGAGTTCATTCGAATCAAATGATCTATATAACTCAAATTTAAGTGTGTTTAAGACATAGTTACACCTAACTAAGTATTGGAAGTGATTTTAAGAAATTTTTTTTGATTAATTTGTATTTAATTTTGAATTCAGCCCAATTTGACCTAAATTGGGCTTAATGGGTCTAATCGAGTCATGTGGCCAACTCGACCAAATTAAGTTTAACAAAGAGTCAAATTGTGTTCAAATATGATTTTAAAATATTTTAGAATGCTTAATTTGAATAAATTTTGATTTATTTTGAGTCTTAGTTCAACAGGGTCCGTTTGAGTTCATTTAGATTAGGAGATTCGATTAGGATATTTTTGTGATCATTGGTTTCAGACTTATTTAGTATCATTTTCTATTATGTTAATTTAATGAATTTGAGTATTTATAATTAATTAAATTAACCAAATTTTGATTAGTTTAACTATTGACTTGGTGGGGCCCATAATGGTCAACTCTAGGTCAAGCGACTTGATTGACCACTTAAAATCCCATATGTAATTATTTTTGGGATCAATTATACTTATGTATTGATTATGTGATTATGTGCTTTTGGTTTGGTTTGATTTGATTTAATTTTAATTTTATAGAATTTTCTTAAATTTTGATGACTTTGAGCCCAAATGGGTTAATTGAGTTAATCAAACTCAATTACCTTAATCTAGGTTCAGTTGAATTCAAATTTTATTTTAATTTTCATTACTGCTTTAGTTGAGGTCATGCACTTAGTCACTAATCACAATAACTTAAGTGCCAAATTAAGAAGTTCATAATCTAAAGTTGGAGATCCTAATTCACTGAGATTATGGTGATTATTAACCTCACTTGAGGTTAATAGAACCTTAGTGCCTAAATTAAATCCTAGGTCTAAGAGGAGGGTTGTTAACCTCACTAAAAGTGAGGTCAGCAGAAAGATCACTAATAGGAGTGATGTAACTGATAAGACACATCGCACGTATTGGCATTGATTGAGCTAGTCAACTAGATCCATGGTATTACATAGAGGTGTTTTAAACTATGCCTAAAAAGGTAAACAAATTCAGCAGAAGCTACTATAAAGATTCACTAAAAATTAATATTCATAGGAATTAAGGATTTTGGAACATGTGTAAAAGATGCACGGAGCAAGTTAAAAGTTTGAAACTCATAACTGAAGTTCACCAAAGCTCAAGTTTGGAGAGAATAGGGGAAAGTCCCCTCAAGGTTGATTGAAGTTTTATTTGGATGTGTCAAAGACAAAAGGGAGAGGTTTCTAAGATTAGTTTGATTCAATTTGATTTGAGGAATTAGGGAGAAGCTCCCAAAAGATTGATTTTAATTTAATTTGATTTGAAGAGCTAGAAAGAAGTTCCTTAAAGATTTGTTTGGTTTGGTTTGTAACGGGTTACATTAAGAAGTGGCTACGATTTGATCTTTGACAAATATAAACCCAGTCAACTCTCTAGTTGACCTTATTCAAAATGATGAGGTAAATATAGGGAAAGGATGTGATCTCTACCTAATCACTTTTGCAATGGTAGAAAGAGATTATTCAACATATGTATAATCTTTCAAAATCACAAATGAAGAACAAAGCATGAATATCGGCCAGATCCTATTTGAAATAGCAAGACAAAAATAAATCAAATATCTGCTTGACCTCATTTGAAACAACAAGTGATGAACAAACCATGAATGTTTGTTTGACCTTATTCAAATTATCAAGATAGAAATAAATCAAACATTTGCCTGATCTTAGTCAAAATAGTAAGATGATGTGGAGGAAGAATCTAATCTCTACTTGACCATGTTCAAAAATAGTAGAGATAGATTCTATAACACATGCTTGACTTTATTCACAATAGCATGTGAAGAACAAAGCATGAATCTTTGTCTGACCTCGAAATAGAAAGACAAAGATAAACAAAACATATGCCTGACCTTATTCAAAATAACAAGATGAACGTGGAAGAAGAATCTGATCTTTACCAAAATAGTAGAGATAGATTGTTTAACACATGCCTGGCCTTATTCGAAATAGCAAGTGAAGAACAAAGCATGAATGTTTGCCTAACCTTATTCATAATAGCAGGATAAAGACAAACTAAACATCTACCTAACCTTTTTCAAAATAGTAAGATTAATGTGGATGAAGAATCTGATCTCTACCTGACCATGTTTGAAATAGTAGAGATAGACTGTTCAGTACATGACTGACCTTATTCAAAATAGTAAGTGAAGAAAAATGAATTAATGTCTATCTAACCTTATTTTAAACAATTAGACAAAGATAAACCAAACATCTGCCTAGCTTTATTCAAAATAGCAAGATGAATGAGAAAGAAGAATTTGATCTCTACCTGACCATGTTCAAAATAGTAGAGATAAATTATTCAACACATGCCTGACCTTATTCGAAATAAGTGAAGAACGAAGCATGAATGTTTGCCTGACCTTATTCAAAATAGCAAGACAAAGGAAATATATTCATAAAGTTAAAAATGATTTAAATTTAGATTTTACGTTCATAAGTGGTTTTGGAGGAGATTAAGAAAATGAAGGTTTCCTCAAGAACATTGACCAATTGATATAAATATAGGCTTGACTTGGAAACATAATCACAATGATAAAATTTTTTTTCAAATATAGCCATGCATAATACTTCTTCAAATAAATCCCATTTACATGAAGCATTGGGTTCTCACCTTTATAATTTATTAATTGATATGACCCCCCTTGATAGGCTTTTTCTATAATGAAAGGCCCCTCCCATGTTGGTTCAAACTTACCACCCACCTTGCGATGGGCTACAATTGGTCTCTTAAGAACTAAAATAAGCTCACCAACTCAAAAAGTTCTTTAGCAGACTAGCTTGTTGTGAGCTTGAACCATCCGTGTTTTATATAGCTTGAGGTTTTGACAAGCTAAGAGGTTTTTCTCCTCAAGACCTTCAAACTCTTCCAACCATAGACTAACATTTTGCTCAATCATAATCTTATTGCTTATAGCAATCCTTAGTGATGGTAACTGAACTTCTAATGAAAAAATGGATTTAGAGCCATACAATAAGAAAAAAAGGAGTTGATTGTATTAGGTTTTTGTATGTGGTACGGTATGCCCGTGGCTTCGACTAACTGCTTGTGCCACTATCGCTTATTATCATTAAGCATTTTCTTTAAAATTTGGACAAGAGTCTTACTGAAGGCTTATGCTAGCCCATTTTTCATAGGATAGTATATGGTGGAGTACCTCCAATCTATGTAATGTTATCTCGCAAAGCTATTAATATTCGTGCTCTTAAAAGGGTGCCAATGTCAGATATAAAATGGTGGGGTACACTGAATCTATAGAGGATGTGACTCTTTACGAACTGAAGGACATGATGAGTCTTGACTTCCCTCAAAGGGGTTTGCCTTTGCCCACTTGAAAAAGTAATCTATTGGTGCAAAGATAAAGAGATGACCCTTGGAAGATGGAGGGTCAATTGGACCCACTATATCTGTACCCCAACACTCAAATGGCCATGAAGCTGTCATTAGATGGAGAGTATTAGGAGGTTATTGTAGGACCACTCCATGCATTTGACATTGGTGATAGCGATGTGCTATATCTATATAATCTGTAATCATTGTGGGCCAATAGTATCCAAGTCTCTTAATTTTAGCTTCTATCTTTCGACCGGATTGATGTATTCCACATAGTCTAAATGTACCTTGGTCATAATTTTTCAGGCTTCACTTTTGTCTAAACAATGCAACCACATGTAATCAAATGACTGTCGGTATAGAGTGCCATCAATTAGAGCATAATATTGTGCTCTTTATTTGATTTGATGGGCTTGTGATTTCTCTTGAGATAGTTTGCCTTTCTTCAGATAATTGATAAAGGGTTCCCTCCAATCTAATTCTTCATCCTTTTGTAATGGTAGCCTTCCCTTTAATAGTATCTTTATCGATGAGTTCAACATCAGTAGGGGAAAGGACCTAGCAATTACACACTTCTATCGATATGAACTCATCATTCAAACATGCCATCTCTTTGGAAAGCTTGGTTAAAGCATCAGCTATGACATTTTCTCCCCGAGGGACCCTCTAAATGGTAACCTCTAGGATTTGGGCCAACAAATCCATAGTGTACTTATGGTAGTGATGGATTTTAGGTTTGAGAACTTCATAAGTCCTAGTGATTTGGTTGACCACTAATTATGAATCTCCAAAGATATTAATATCTTTGATTTCTAACAAAATAGCTAGCTCTTGACCTGGGATCAGAGCTTTGTATACAACTTCATTATTCATACAAGGATCTGATAAATGATATGAGAATTGTAACATTCTATGGTATGAGGTTAAAAAGACTAACTCTATTCCAACTTTGCCTGAGAGAATAGACTATGGTTCATCTCCTCTTTGGGAGGAGGTTGCACCATCAAAGTATAATTTCAATGTTGTTATTCACATTCTTCAAACTCATGGTTTTCTCATCAAGGAGATCATCATTTAGAGGAGAATATATCAGGAGGGGGTGGGCTATTAAAAAGTCTACTAAAGCTTATCCTTTCACAACATGAAGTTGTATTTAAGTGATATAAAACTATAAAAAATCATGGACCATTGTGCCAACCATCCAGATAGTGTTGTCCATGTCATGAGATATTGAAGTGAATTTGCTCTAGAGATTAGGTTAATCTTATGAGAAAGCATATAGTGTCTTAGCTTTTGTGCAGCAAATATGAAGGCTAGGCAATGCTTCTCAATGGGTGGATAGTTTGTTTCTATAATAATTAGGTGATGACTCAAGTAATAGAGCATGCTCTCTTTTCCTTCATCATTGGCATGAGCTAATAATGTGCCAAGTGAATTGTCTTGTCATATGAAAAATGAGTGGCCTACCTGGGATATGAGCGACAAGGTTTTGGAGGTGTCATCAAGTATTATTTAATGCTTTCAAAAGCATGTTGGCACTTATCATCCCATCAAAACTTGGCATCTTTCTTTGTAAGTGTAGCAAATGGTTGACACCTATGAAATAAAATTGATATAAAATGTCTTAGATGTGCCAACCTTCCTTGAAAAGACCTGAGTTTGGTTAGGCATATAAGAGGTGGCATATATCCAATATTTCCTCAATTTTCTCTAGATTTACTTGATCCCATGGTGTCATACTATAAACCCTAGAAACTTCCCTATGGTTACCCTAAGGGTTCATTTTTAGGTCATAGCATATAACAGTTCAAAACTGCTCTTAATCATATAGGTGGTCATTTCTTTTCTTTACTTTGACTATGAGATTATCAACATAACACTCAACCTGATGATCGATGAGTTCATCAAATATTTTAGTCATGACCCACTGATACGTGGAACCAACATTCTTAAAGCCAAAAGGCTATAGCAAAAAATTCTAATCGAAGTTTTAAATGCAATTTTCTTATCATCTTTAGGTGTCATCTTAATTTAGTTATAACTAGATGACCCATCCATATTAGAGAGAGTTGCCTTATATGGTTTGGCCACATAAAGCGTTGGCCATCTAATGACTTGGTTAAGAGAGTAGATGCATTAGATTTCCTTATGTTTAGAAAGGTAGAGGTAGACCTAAAAAGACATGGTTAAGATGTATAAAAATTGACCTTCGTATACTTGAATTAAATGAGAATTTGACACATAATAGGTCATAATGGAGATGAATGATTCATGTAGCCGACCCCACTTAGTGGGATAAAGGGAAGTTGTTGTTGTAGATGACCCATCCATGAATAAGAAGATTATGTGAGAGGAGGCTATGTCTACCATCAGCTTCAGTATAGGTAATAGAAACTCGTCTTTGGGACATTCCTTATTTAGATCCCTAGAATCAACATATATGCAAATTTGGTTATTTTTCTTCTTAACTATGATGACACAAGCTAACCAAGTAGGATATTATTCCTCTCAAATAAAAGCAACCTCGATTAGCTTCCTAACTTTAGAAATGATCTGTTGTTCCATATCTAATCACTTGCATCTAGAAGCTTGCTTAATGGGAATTGCATCAGGTTAAATTTATAGTATATGAACTATAATGTCAGGAGCTATTCGAGACATTTCTTCATAACTCTAAGAAAAAGAATCCTTAAACTTTGAAATAAACCCAATCAAGTCATTAGTTTCAGATTCACTAAATAAAGAACTAACAAATATTATACATGGATTATTTTTGGTACCCAAGTTGATTTCTTTCAATTCATTAATGATTAACTTTATTTCTTCTTCCAGTTTCGGGGGTGTATCCCTAACTTGGAGGTCATCTAGATTATCTAAAGGTTTTACATATACTTCTTCATATGAATTGGTGTAGTTTAAAAGAACTTATCAGACTCAGATTATTGGTGATGACTAGACAATATTCATCATCATCTATATGGCCAACTCTACCAAATCCTAACCCTACAATTGATTGTGCTTTCTTACATTTATTTCTCCATATCTTCTTGAAGTAATCTGACTTGTACCAGGGCCATGCATGTGGTATCAATCTTTATTTTATTAAATTTTGAACATAAGGAGAGTACCACCTAAAAGATAACTCTATTATTTCTTCACATTATTCATCCTTAATTTTACATTAACTCTTGAACTTGAGGATGATGCTTCTAAGTAAAATTTATGATGCTTGGAGTTTTCATCCAGTTGTGGTGTAGCTTTAACTATTAAACCCTTAACATTCTATAAGGATAGTGGAGTTGGAGCTAGAGTGCCCACACCGGTTGATCCACTCATATAATGATAATTTAGATACATAATCGCTCTACACGAAGACATGGCTTAGACTAAATGCAAAACTTTACAATTCTTTATATCATTTTTGACCCAATCTTTTAGACTAAGGCTGACAATTATGCCTATATACATGATGAAATAAGGTTATGGGCTAAATCAATAGGAGGAGGTGTTCTCCACTACAAGGGATGCCCTCACAGGTCAAGCATTCCTCTATCATGCATGAATGGAGACCCTCCCTATTCAAGAGTGAAACAAGATGATATGCATGATTGTTATAACACACGTTATTTAGATAAGGGTTGCTAAATTTTTTTAATATCTTGATTATAGCCTAGGCTTAAGGTGAGGTTATGAGTAATATTTAAAATTTAGTTATGAGTTGATTAATGAGGGTAAACAAAATTATTTTTTTCCTAAAGAGCCTACCCCATCCAGGACACACATTCAATCATCAAACTTTAAGAAACCTATGAAAAATATACCATTTCTATTACACAAGCTATACATGATAATCAAAAATTCATAAATTTCTTAAAAGAAGAAAGTCCAGTGCGGCCGACAGTGCGGCCGGGTACCACCGTACACCCAAAAAAAAAAAAATTGGGTGGTCGAGCTCTACCATTATACAACTTGGATTACAAAAGCATATTTGTGGTGTTTATTTTTGGATGGTTCATGTGGACACCATGTAGATCGTAGGGGGCAATTACCGAAGTGATCGGGTATGACATTGAGGTATGATGTACTATCTCAAAAGATAGAACATCACCATACAATGGACCTAATCACCTAATAAGGACTCTTAATGCATGATGGGTCTTCGTATATTCCAGAGATTCTTCCCCTACTTTACATGGAAAGGTAAATCAGGGTTTATTTTATGTTGGGTTCTTTAGTTCCCTATGGAGGCAAGCCTCCATAGTTAATTACATCCTAGGAAATGTGATTTCTTAAGAACACTCTTGATTAAAGTAGTCAATCAATTATCTCCAAAGATTTTAAGTTTAAAATTATGAATAAATTGATATTTTGGAAAATCAAATGGGATTGTTCAATTAGAAGACTTATTTTGGAATCCAAAGGAAGATAAGTAGGAAATGTTAATGATAATAAGAAGCCTAGTAAGCACTTAAACATATCCTATGGTGAGGCTTTATAGTTTTAAAAGTGAGAGGATTTATTTTGTTTGAGTTAAATTTCATTGGAATACTAGAGCTTGTAATCCATCAATACAAGAATATGAAAATGCCTAAGAGGTGAGGATTTATGCTCGTAGCCCAAGTGAAACAAGCGACCTCGGATCCTTAATCTAGGGAGCATTAGCACAAGCTAAGGCATGGCTTAAATCTAAGCAGGGAGGAGACATAAGGATTTACCTCCACAAAAGAGAATAAATCCATCCGACTCTTCTGGACTTATAACCGCCTAGAGTGGCCGCCAGCTAACACCTCCTATAATTCAAAACCATGTAAGCCAGTCTTATGTAATTTGTAAGATGGTTAGGCTTGTTACTTAATTTGGAAAGAGACAAGAGTCCTAAAATCACTCCCTAAGAGACTAGATCATGACTAGAAGGAGTATATGACTTAGTCTAAAAATGCAAAAAATATCCAATTTTTATGTTATTTTGACACATTCATTTTAGACAAAGGCTTTAGAATATCTTATGCCTAAAGGCATGATAAAAGTTGGTTATTGGCAAAATCAAGAGAGAAAGAGGTGAATCTCCACCATAAGGGGCCTCATAGGTCAAGCGATCCCTAAAGTGCAGGAATGGAGGCCCTCATTTTGCAAGAGTGATAGAAGATTTCATGCAAGATGTGAGACCATACAACATTCAGCTAAGGGGTTGCTAAATCTTTTAGTTATCTTGATTACAGCATAGACTTTAGAATGAAGTTGAAAATTATTCAAAATTTAGTTATGAGTTGTTAATTGGGTAAAAATAATAATTTTATCCTAAGAGCTTACCGCATCCAGGCTACACATACAATCATCAATCATTAAGAAGCTATAAAAATCATGTTGTTCTAGTAAGCAAACTAAACACAACAACAATCATTTTATAGACTACCATGAAATAATAAGAGGTCGGTGCGGTTGGATGCCGTTATACATCCCATAAAAGAGAAAAATTGGGTAGCCAAGCTATACCCTTATACAACATAGAATTACAAAAGAATTATTACAATTGAAATTGAATACATGCTATGAGCGGGGTCTCCACCTTCATTTCTTCTTTCTTCTTTCACTTAATTTGATTTGCTCCAAGGCATCACAGGACACCCTAGGACTAAGCCCTTTAGCCACTACTCATCCTAAACCCCATAGCACTAATCCTAATTCCTATTACAAAATTACATTTAATGGAAAAAGTAAATCTAACTACACATGCAAAATAAATATTAGCTAAACATACATACAATCCCAAGCAGTTATATTTTATAATTTGGACTTAGCACTCTGCACATGGGTAACCAAGCCCACCTTCCCTAACTTGGATTATGCTTAGGGGCATAAGGAACCTGTGAGTAGAAGCATTTATATTAATGATTACATCAGCCCCATAACTAGAATCCCTTGCAGAAAATAATATTAGACTAACGACCTAATATCCAATATATGATCTACATTCTTAACATCCAGTCTAAAATATTACATCACAAAATAAAACACAACACTAAACATACACCATCCTAACTTAGGATTAGAAGTAGTGGCTTAATTTTAATGTGTGTGCTAAGGCCTTGTGTGGTATGTCTTTAGCTAGACATTAGAGTCATGATTTTCTAAATTTAGGATTATTAAATTTATCATGATGGTTGGTTTCATTTCAAGTTGTTTAGATAACTTGCAAATTTTTATTTATATTTTATTTTATTTTATTTTATTTAAACTTAGCATCTAAGTGTTATAAAGAGAACGAAAGAGGTATAACCTCTTTCATCCCTATTCTAAGTTGTTTTCTAAAAGCATGTTCTTATGATTTAATTTCTTTTAGTGAATGATTTATTAAATATTTTATTAGTCCTAAGTTTGGGTTAACTTTAAAGAATCACATTTAATATGGAAGGCATCCTAAGACTAATGTAGTCGAATTACAATCACATAGAACATGTTATACCATTCTTTTTTAGCACCCATGACATGTATATGGTTCAAAGGTTAACATAACAATACATGCAATAAACTTTGGCACACTTAAATGATTATGAATATATGTATTTTTAATAGAAAAGAAAATCTTCATTCATTAGTCAAATAAACACACTTGTATAAAATTTTTAAGCAAGTACGTTTCATTGTTAAACCAGAGAAGTGATAGATAATCAAATGAGCTCCTTGGGGCTACTTAAAGCCTCGTATTCCTAGGATGTACAGATTATATACTAGCTATCTTAAATACATATGAATGTATACATAACTATAGGAATGAAAATCATGCAAAAGATTGTATTTATTTGATCAAATTATTTATTCATGTAAATTAAAGCTCTATCCAAATTCTAACACAAATATACATAAAAATGAAATTAAATAAGCATGTTCCTTTATTAATCATGGAAGTGAGATAGTCAAATGACCTCCTTGGGGCTATTTGAAGCTGCGCATTCCTAGGATGTTCAGACTTATTCTTATTATCATTCAAACATATGTAAATCTATATATAGGAACTTAGGAAAGAAAGCACTACCTTCACATGCTTAAGCTATAAACACATGCAAATCTTATATATATTCATAACTAGTATCATGCCAAATGTTATTATCAATTTATAGCTTTTGAAAAATAAATTTATATTTGTTAGTGATAATAGCCACACATATAATAAGATTAAGCCAACACATGCAATTTTACATAAGTAAATTCCATTTGATTTTGAAAATATGAATGCATGATGTCACATGGCATACAACATTTAAAGTGATTGAAAAGGAATATCCAAACATCTCCATATGGTTCATTCAACTACACTAATTCCTAAGGACAATCACATTAAATAAAACTATTTAAAGAAAACCAAAGATTCTTATTAATTTTAATTTTGGGTTTTAATTAAACTTAAGGAGGAGAAGTCATTTGCTATTTTTTATCCCATTCCCATGTTGGTAATCTTAATTTTTTTAAGGAAAGATAATTAAGTGATATTTGTTATTTAATTAAGTTAAACCATTAGACAATATATTTAATTACCCTTTGTTATGCTTCTTTAATTTGATTAATCATTTAATCTTGAGCCACAAATGATATGAACATGAGGAAAATAAAATTGCAATGCTCTTAAAGGACCTAATGTAATTGGCTCATGATTAGAGATTAATTAGATTAATAAATCTAATTAAGTACTTTTATGATTTTCCTACACTTATGGGATAATCATAATTTCCTTAAGGGTCTTTATGTCATTGAACACATAAAGAGAAACCCTTAGTTTAAATATTGATTATCTAAAGTGAGGAGCATTTTAATTTGATTTGATTTGGCCAGTAATTAATTAATTAATCTCTTAATTAAACTTCACATTAATTAACTCTCTTTTAATGAAATGAATTTGGAAAAATAATTAGGAAAGAGGTCCTAATCACCCTCCTTCATCATCTCACCGCTAATCAGTGATTAATGAACCTTAATTAATTTTCACTATTTGGGATTTTAAATAATCATTGAATTAATTAAGAGAGTGATTAAAGCTTGAATTTTAAATTCTTCTAATTACATAGCCAATAAATCCCTAATAAAATCACGAGAGCTAGAGGTCATCCCATTAAATCAACATGCCAAGTTTGTGATTAATTTTCCAAGCAATTAGGGTTTAATTAAGCTAATTAAAGAAATATTCAAACCCTACTTAAGCTCTAATCACTATTCAAAATAAAATAAAATAATTCTTATTAAATTCTCCAATATTTTACATTTCTAAAATGTATTTATTTTTTTTTGATTTTTTACAATTAGCTATGAATTTATGAAGTTTCAGACAATTAATTGTATTTTTAAACCTTAATAAACCCCTAATCCCATTGGTGCAATGTGGGCGGTTGATGTGGTAGTGCTTTCCACATGGCACCATGGGATTGGCCACTTAAACGGTCTAATGCGGCGCTGATGTGGTGGCGAGGATGCACTTTCCTCCCCACCATTTGATCTAAGATCAGACTGTGGGGATTAATCTTGTGATTCCTATAGGATTAAAATAAATTTATGTAGCAGATTAAATCACGACCATCCTTTCTGATCATGTGATATGGATGGTGGATGATCCTTCTTCCCCCAAATGATGGAAGATGGACACCGTCCACCTTCCTCCGCTTGATCTGAGCTAGCCAGAGCTCGTGAGGCATAGGGATGGATCCCAAAATGTTCACGGAGGGGATCTAAAAGGATCCTTAGTGGTGCTTAGGACTAGCGGCTAATCGATCGGGGTAGTTTCATCTTGAAGAGACAAAGCTCTATTGAGAAGCTCGTGCCTTGAATCCTCACCTTGGTGGCTCCATGGATCAAATGTTGTTAGAATCCTCACTAGAGTTTATCTTGGATGGGTCTCTAATGCTCAAATCAAACATGAATCAATTTGTTTCACCTCACTGGAGCTTATTGAACGTGTGGGTGAAGTTAATATGAAAATAGAGAAGATTAAAGGAGGTTGGATGGAGATAGGCTCTATCCTATTTTGTGCTTGGTGTTTCCGCAATGGGGAGGCTCAATGAACTCAAGAAAATCTTGGGGGAGTTTATTTTGACTCTCTGTGCTCTAGGAATGCTTTGATGTGAGTTTGAATCAAATGGGGAGGAGTATACTCATTTCCCCATGCAAATTGACAACTTGGATCAATTCTACCATGGAAAATGTCCAGAGACAGTTTGCTGGGAATTATTGAGGTGGCCCAGTTTGAGTGGCCAAGGGAGGGAATTGGGTTGCCAAAGGCTAAGGTGGCTGCCCTTGGTTTTCTATGTGTGCTAATGGAAGGAAGTGGGTTAGCTCACCTCCACTTGGCTCATGGCTGACCCAACGTGCTTTAGGTCAGGGGAGCTAGTGGTCCTCATGTCCATTTTGAGCTTAGGGTGGCTGCCAAGGGTAGGAGAGTGGGTTTGACCATCCAAATGTGGTATTGTATCATTTAAGAGGATTTACCCAATGGATAATGGGTTAATTGGGGTTGGACTTAGGTTGGGTTTAATTTGGGCTGACCCAAGGATGGGTCATGCCAAGTTTGAATGAGTTTTGAGTTGATTTGGTTGGGTTTGGCTCAATTTGACTCATGTTGATCAAATTGGGCTAGGTTAGGTTAAGTTGACCAATTGGTCAAATTGGGTCAAACCATGGGTTAAGATAAGTTCAAATGATGATTACAGATGTTTAGGATCAAATAGTTTGATTTGATTTTTATTGGATTTGAATTTGACTCATATGGGTTCATATGGGTCAAATGGGCTAAGTTGATAAATTTGGTCAAATTGGCCAAATTGGTTTGGGCTAGGTGCTGGTTTAGGTTCAATGATCATTTGAAGATGATTTTAGGCTTTGATTTCAATCAATTTGGATTTATGAATTATTTAGACCAATTTGACCCTTTAGGTCAATTTGGGCTAAATGGGTCAGTTGGGTTGACTTGGTCAAATTGGGTTCAACCTCATGTTCAATAATCAATTTGTAATGGATTCGAGTCTTTGGTTGTAATCAATTTGGATTAGAATTTGAATTGCCAATTTGGCCTTTTAGGTCAAATTGGGTCAACTTGGATCAAATGACCAATTGGACTTGGGTTGGCTCAATTGATAGTCAAGTCATGTTGAAGGGTTGGTTTATGATTTATTGGAATCATTGGTTTCAATTGATTTTCTTTGGAATGTGATTTGGTTTAAATTGGTTCAAGTAGGTTAATAGGGTTAACTTGGGTCAAGTGGTTGAATTAAGTTGGTTTGACCCAATTGATTGTAATTGATCAATCAAAGATTATCAATAATTATTATAGGAGGTTTTGAATGCATTTGCTCAATCCAATTTGGGTTGGGTTGGAGTTTAGCTCAAATGCGTCCTTTAGGTCACTTTGGGTCAAGTGAATGTAATGGGTCAATTAAATTGATTTTGAGTTGAATCATGTTGAGTTGGGTTTGATGATTGAATTGGGATTTAGGGGATGTTTGGTTGCATGCATTTAGAATGCACTGCATTTCAAATGCACGTATTTTAACTTTTTGGTTGTTAGGTTGGAAGCAAAGTAAATTTCTAATGTAATGTAATGTATTCCAAATACATTAGAAAGGCTATTTTCAATGTATTTGGAATTCACCTGATTTGGGGGAATTTCAAATACACCGACCAATGTAAAGTGATGTGATGGCCTCCCACCGCCCGCCACTCCACCCCCCGCCACCCGCCAGCCTCGCCCGACCGCCATACACTCACGCCGTTGCCGCCGAATCGCCACCCGTCGCCGCCGCCGGGCCAGCCGCCAGGCTATTGCCATCTCGCATCAAAACCTTCATATTACTTTACATTATATTTTTTCAACCAAACAGCAAAAAGCAAAGTCATGAATTTATATAACTCTCAACAAACAACTATAAAGTAATCCTTTTATACTGCATTCCCAATGCAGGCAACCAAACAGCCCCTTACTGAAGGCTTTGATTACAATTAATTTGGGTTTATTTAGATTTTAGGTTCATTTGAACAATTTGGGTTCAAATGGGATAGCTTAGGTTGATTGGATTGATTTGGTCAATTAGCTTGATTGTAGATTTTGGAAGAGTTTGGAATGGAGATTTAGAATGTTGGAGTGCTTTTGTAAAAATCAATTGAATTTTGTTTGATTGAAGGAATTTTGGTTATGTCCATAGAATTGGATTAAGCTAAAATGGGTTTGGGTTATGGGTTTCAATCATTTGGCTTGGAGCTTGGAGATGAATTGGGATTGAATTAGTTTTGGTTGGATTAATTCAAGGTTTGGTTTTGCATGATAAGATAGGCATAAGTCATGGGTTAGGCCATATGATAGGTAGGCTTCCTTAGATCCCAAGGAAACTCCTCCTAAGGCTCTAGGTTTGGGTTAAGTGTCCACCTAGCCACTAGAAGTGTCCTGTGACTAAGAAGATCAGTGTCTAAAAGACTCCTAGGTCTAAGATGGGAGGATTAAATCCTCACTCCAAAAGTGAGGTCAATAAAAGGATCCCCAGTAGGTGTTGTGTAATTGACAAGATACATCACACATTTTCCATTGACTTAGGTGATCAATAATGTCAAAAGATTATAAGCACTAACGAAAACTATCTATACCTAAACCAAGAGGTGGATAGAATCATGATCTTAGTGCAATGCAACTCATCTCATGCCAAGGGAATAAGAGAGCCAAGAAGATTTGGTTTGAATTGGTTGAAGATTAATTTCATGTCAAGGACATCAAAGAGATTTGCTTAGAAATCACATATGAATTGGATTAGATTTTGGGATTAATTTATGCCAAGGGAATAAAAGGAAAATTCATTAGGGATTGTGGTTTGTTTTGGGTTTATTTGATTTAGTTTGGGATAAATCCATTGGGGATATATATTTTATTGAATTTGTTTTGATTTGTTTGATTTGATTTGATTTATGGAAGGAAGATCCACTAGAGATATAGATTTCAATTTATTTAATTTGGTATGTTTATTTAATTTGATTTGGTTTTGATTGGGCTCCACTAGAGAGGTTATTTTGATTGATTTTATTTGATCGAGACTTAACTCTAGTAGGGAAGTAAGTTTGGATTTGAATTTGAATTGGACTATGTCAGTTTGTAATGGATCGCAAGAAGGGGCCATGTAAGCCTGTGCCTATCTTAGATTTATCATTCCAAAGAGGTAATCTACTAGCCAAAGGGTAGGACTATCCGACCTAGGGGTTGCCTTTGGTGTGCAACAGCTGTGCGAGGAAGAAAGCATGGGGACTTACATCTTCCAAAGTGGAATTAGCCGCTAGGGTGACTTATTGATGACACAACAAATCGAACCCAACCTAGGGCAACTATTGAGTGATTTGATGGGGATCTTATCTCAACTCAAGAGTAGTGAAGGTAATTTTTATAGGGATTTTTGCTGACACTGCCTAAAAGATAGTATGCCTGCTTGGAAAAAGGTGCCACTGGGGGCATTATCCTAGTCCACAAGAGATTTGTTATATTATATTTTTTTATTTAGCATGGACCCTATTATTTTGTGAGGGACCACACTAAAAAGGAGTCACCTATCTCAGATTTATTGGCCCAAGGGATAGTTGGTACCTCTACAGTACATAACTTCCAACCACAGGGGTGGCTACTAAGCAAGGGAAACTATCCAATCCAGCAGTAACCTGGGCAGTGTCTAGATGGGGCCACAAAGGATATGATCTTAATAGAATGCCCACAAGAGATGCCTCTGGGGCATTATCCTGATCCCTAAAAAATAAAAGCCTATAAGTATACGGTGGCTAGCTCAAGGAGAAAGTGTAGGGACTTACATATGCTTGAGCAATGTTATCCACCAGGTGGATCGCTGTCAGCAAAGCAAACACCAACCAACCTAAGGTGCTCATCGGTGCGACGATCAATCTAGGAAGAAAGCATTGAGGACTCACATCTTCCTAAGTGAAACTAATCATCCGGACAGTCTGTCATCGGCTAGACAACTATTATTCAACCTAGGGAGACTACTAAGTGGGAAGTCACAAAAAAGTATTTGCCCCAAACTTGAAGTTGTCAGGAGGAAAGGAGCCTCTAGGGGACTTATCCTAATTCTAAATGATAAACTCAGACCCAGTGCACGATGGCTAGTTCAAGAAGAAAGTACGGGGACTCACATCTTCTTAAACAAAGGTGACATCTGGGTAGCTCTTTAGTCATGCAATAAGATATACACTAACATAATGCTCATTGGTGTGCAATGGTTAAGCTAGGAAGAAAGCATAGAGACTTACATCTTCATGAGCAAGAGGCCACTGGGAAGACAGACTAACTAGGTAGTGGATCAAACCCGACTTAGAGCAACTACTGAGTGAGGGCCGCTGGGGGCATTATCTCAAATCAAAGTAACCCAAAACAAAGGATTTGTGTTTGTTTTGTTTATGTTTGTGTGTAATTTTATCTTCGTGTTGTGTTAATGAAGGATAAGATGCCAATCGGGTTCTCTTACACCTATCCTAAACACATCACGAAAAGGTTTAGAATGACTCCATGGGCCATGACTCCACTAAGGGAGGATGTCATTTAGGTTTCTTATAGCTAACTTAATTATGCTAGTCGAAATATGATGCCTATTGGGTTCTCTTACACCTATCCTAATGGCACAATACTAAAAATTTGGTAATCAAAATATATTCAATTTGGAGATAGTTTGATTTAAAATGAAATTTTATTGATGAATGATTTTTTTGAACATTATTTTATGGATAATATTTCTTAAGGTAGAGCCCGTTGGTTCAAAGCATCAGGCACTCTCCTTTGTGGTTGATGAGTTGGTATGATCCACATTGGTAAGCCTTCTCTATGGAAAAAGGGCCTTCCCAAGTGGATTCAACCTTGTCTCCCATCTTACGATGGGCAATAATTAGTCACCTTAGAACTAAAACAAGCTCTCCTACTTGAAAATCTCTAGAGTAGACCAACTTGTTGTGAGCTTAAATCATTTTTGCATTGTATAACTTAAGGTTCTGGCATGCTTGTAAGCATCTCTCCACCATACCTTTGAGTTCTTCTAAAAGTACCTGGCATTTTGTTCGGTTGTAATCTTGCTACCCACATCTATCCCTAGTGATGGGGTTGGACTTCTAATGGTAGAATGGCTTCAGACCCATAAACTAAGGAGAAAGAGGTAGATTGATCTGGAGTTTTGTAGGTGGTGATATGTCCACAAAGCTTCAACTAACTATTGATGCCACCATCATTTGTTGTCATCGAGTGTCTTCTTTGGTATTTGGATTGAGTTTTATTGAAGGCTTCTGCTAAATAGTTCACTTGTGGGTAATAGATGGTAGAGTATCTCCAATCTATGTTGTGTCTCTAGGCGAAGCTATTAATTTTGGTGTTCTTGAATGGAGTACCATTATCAAATATAATTTTGTGGCATACCCCAAATCTATATACGATATGATTTTGAAAAACTAGAGCACATGCTGAGCTTTGACCTCCCTGAGAGGAATCATCTCCGCCCACTTGGAAAAGTAGTCCATAGCAGCAAGGATAAACCAGTGACTCTTGGAAGAAGGCAGAGCAATCAGACCTACTATGTCAGTACCCTAACACTCGAATGACCAAAAGGCCAAAGTTAGATAGAGTGTTGGGTGGTTGGTGTAGGACCCTCACTCCATATACTTGGCATTGGTGACATCGCTTAGCTACGCCCATGCAATTGATGATCATCGATGGCCAGTAATATTCAAGTCTCTTGGTTTTGGCTTTCATCTTAGGACTAAATTAGCGAGCTCCGCATAATCTCTAATGGACCTTGGTCACAATCTTATGGGCTTCATGCTTTTCTAAATAATGTAACCATGTATGATCGAAGGACCACTAGTATATGACACCATCCATGAGGGCGTAGTAAAGTTCCCTTTGCTTCACTTAATGTGCTTGGGACTCTTGTGGTAGTTTGCTTTGTTTAGGTAATCAATGAAGGTTTGCCTCAAGTCCAGTTCTTCATCATTTCTAGAAATGACAACCTCACCTTTAAGAGATTTTTTTTATGAGTTCAGTATCAATAAGTGAGCAAGAATTGCCTATTTTGGACTTCTATTGATATGGACTCATCTTTTGAACACACCAACTCCTTGAAAGCTTGGCTAAGGCATCTACAATGGCATATTTTCTTCAGATCTTTGATACCTCATGACTTGAGGACAAAATCTCCAAAAAAAAGATGTTGATATTATGGATGCTTAGTGAAATGGCTAACTCTTGACTGGAAATTAGAGCCTCATATTTGGATTCATTATTGGTGCAGGGATTGGATAGATGAATGAGAATCTCATCATATTGCAGTCTGGAGTTAGGAGAATTAATCCAACCCCTGCCTTTCCTGGAAAAGTAGATTGTGGTTTTTCTCCTCTTTGAGAGAAAGTCACACCATCGAGTACATCTCCCAATGATAAATGCTAGTATTCCCTAAGTTCATGATTTATTCATTGGGGAGATCATCACTAAGAGGAGAGTTAGCAGGAAGTGGGTGTGCTGCTAAGAAATCTGTGAGTGCTTATGCTTTCACCGCATAGAGGGGTACAAAAGTAATATCAAACTATGATAAAATCATGGACCATCATTCCAACCATCTGGATAACATCAGCCATGTCATAAGATATGATAGTTGATTTATTCTAAAATTTAAGTTTATTTTATGAGAAAGCATGTAATGTCGTAACTTTTGGGATGTAAAAATTAAAGCTAAGCAATGCTTCTTACTGGGGGATAGTTTTCTTCAGTAGGGATTAGATGATGGCTAATATAGTAGAGTGTGTTCTTTTTCCCTTCATCATTGACTTGGGCCAATAAAGTACCAAGAGAGTCATCTAATGTAGTAGTGTAGAGTATAAGTGGCTTGCTCGGGATAGGGGTGGATAGCGGCGCATCATCGACGCTTGATATTCTCGGCAGTTGTCCCACATGAACTTGGCATCCTTCTTGAAAATGTTAAGAATGGTTGGCATCCTAATAGATTTGATATAAAGCATTTTAGATATGCCAACTACCCTTTGAATGATTGAGTTGAGTTACACTTTTCGGGGGTGACATCTCTAATATCGCTTTAATCTTCTCTGGGTCGATTTCAATTTTTTGGTGTTGGACAATGAACCCAAGAAACTTCTCTGAAGCTACTCTGAATGCACACTTCAGAGTGTTCATTTTGAGGTTATATTATCTTAACTACTCAAAAACTACTCTCAAGTCAAAGAGATGGTCTTCCTTTTTTTTACCATGAGATCATAGACGTAGAATTCTACTTGGTGATGAATGAGTTCATCGAAGATTTTCATGGCCCACTGGTATGTGGCACTGGCATTTTTAAGGTTGAAAGGTATGACCTTGTAACAATATATTCTGATCGGGGTTCTAAAGGTTGTGTTTCTTTCATCTTTAGGTACCATCTTTATTTGATTATATCTAGATGAACCATCCATGAAAGAGAAGACTACATGAGATGAGGCAATGTCCACCATCAGTTCTGGTATTGGTAGAGGAAATTCATCTTTCGAACATTCCTTATTAAGATCCCTAAAATTGACACATATGTGAATTTAGCTATTCTTTTTCTTAACAGAGATAACACTAGCCAATAAGGTAGGGTATTTTTTTCTCCTAGATGAGACCAACATCCATCAGTTTCTTGACTTTAGAAATGACTTGTTGTTTAATGTCTAATCGCATGCATCTAGGAGCTTATCACTAGCTTATAGATAGCTATGTTAGGACCCAATCTAGGCATTTCTTCATAACTCCATGCAAAGCAGTCCTTAAACTCAGTGAATATCATAACTAAGTCATTGGTTTTAGTTTCATTCAATAGGGAGCTGATGTACGCCATGTGTGGATTGTCTTTAGTTCCCAAGTTGATATCTTTGAGTTCATCGATCATTGAATTATATTCTTCTTAGAATTCTAAATGTGCATCCTTGACTTAGAAATCATCTAGATCATCTGAAGTTTCTAAGCACCTCCTCATATAAGTTAATCTGATTTTAAAAGAACTTATCGAATTCCAAATGATTGATGATGACCAAGCAATAACCATCATCATTGACTAGGCCTACTATACCAAAGCCTAGTCCTGGTCTTTACTAAGAGCTTTTGTATTTGTTTTTCCATAGCCTTCTGAAGTAATTTGACTTGTGCTTAGACCACATATGTAGAATCAAACCTTTCTTTGTTAAGTTATGAACACAAGGCGAGTACCAATCAAAAGGAAATTCTATTAATTCTTTATATGAATGATCCTCAAGATCTAAATCAACTTCTTGAGTTCAAGATGATGCTCCAAGATAGAACCTCTTCATGGTTGCCCATATTTTGGTGGCTGCCTTAACTACTAAACCCTCAACCTTTTTGTGAGGAAAGTGGGGTTAGAGCTAAGGTTCCCAACTGATGCCTAATAGTTTCATATAATATAGACTTGGATACACTTATCCTTTGCTTAAGAATTCAGTCTTCATCATTGTCTGGCTCGAGTGTCACCTCCAAAGGGATCTACTATTGAGAAGAGTTGGCCAGTGTCCTAACCACATAAGACTCATCCTCTGAACTAGATTCTAAGTCTATGTGGATAGCAGGTGTACTCTTGGTAGCTAGGATAAATCTTCTAGCGTGGTAAGTATGGAAACCTTCCACCTCGGGAACTCTCACTGGACTTGGCTCTTTCTTGTCCTAGTAGAGGTCGGGTCATCCTCATCACTTGTTCAAATGGAGTAAGAAATTATGGGTGAAATCTAATCTCAAGCTCCACTTCCTCCCTAAGGTCTATTTCTAGCTCCTTCTCTTTTCTTTTTTCTATTTCTATTTCTTTTTTTTCTTTCTTTTCCTCTTTCTTTTTCTTTTATATTGGGATTTTTACTAAGGTCACGAGAATAGACATTGTGCTTCTTAGGGAGGTAGTAGGCTGCATCCTCATATCCCAACCTCATGAACTACAAAGGGCTTGAGATCTCCTTTAACACAATATTCGATTCCACCTCTTAGGAACTTGATGCACTGATGTAAACAGGATGGAACCATATTATTCTCACATATCCACGGTATCCAAAGAAAAGAATTGAAAGATGTATATGAGTCTATTATGTGAAACTTGGTCTTCCAATCATCTATTTCTAAGAGCAACATTATAGAGCCTAAGGCCCTCTCACCTTCTTCATTGAATCCTTTTAAGATAATCCTCTATGTATGGAGCTTAGAGATGTTAATCCTCAAGTAGTCAAGGGTTCTTAGACTCATAATGTTGATGCACCTGGATTAACTAGAACTCTGGATAGCTTGAATTTGCCAACATCCACTATAATGTTGAGGAGATGATTGTGCTCGATCATTCCTAGAAGTATGTCTTCATCTGTAAATGTAACTCCTATGATCTCCTTTGAATAGCATGCTTCCTCTCTAGTACGGTCAGGTGAGCTAAAAATATCTCTAGATCAAGCAAAGCTTTGATTAGAGATCCCCAATATCTTTGGATAAGATAAGGGCATCATATATGCTTAACTTAGTTGGCAACTTTCTAAGATGTTCAAGGATGTTGTAATCAACTTTGGACTAGTCTGGACTAGTCCTCCATAAGCATATCTATAGGTAGAGCATTATGTGGTGAGGGGAAGGTGGGGTGGGGTTATTTGATCACTAGAGCTAATGACTTATTTACCTTTATCCTAAGGTGCTACCCTAGGAGGTAGAACTTTGCATTGTGGAGGTTGACTTCAGTGACTTCTTGGAATAAGAGGTTTGTGGTAAGTTTTACCTGCTTATCGGGTATACCTATAACTTCTCCAAAAGGATCCTCAGTCAGATTACTCAAAGTCAATCTCAAGAGGTAAACCCTGCTAATTCATAAAAGGGAAGTCCATTTCTGAATCAAATTAGGATTGATCGAAATCATTTATATTATTACTTTGACTTAGAGAGCTTTCAATTGGAATAAAATTGATAGGAACATTAGAAGTAGAAAAGATGTAAGTGAAATCAGATTTTTTTCATTGGTTTCTTTAATTTTGGGGGAGGTACATAATAGAAATCAAGTAAAGTAAGTGGGATGAGGGGTTTGGTTCCCTTGTCCACATATACAATGCTCCTACTAGAGGTGGAGGAATTAGTGGAGGTGGTAGTAGCTGCAATGGTGGAATGAGTGCTAGACTCGGACGATAGTTGTGCTACTGATCTATCCCGGGTAAGTGGGGTAGGCTACTGCTACTGCTGGGCTACCACCCTCCCTGAGTTGTCCCTCACAACTAGTACAACTTCCTTGGTGTTAAAAGTTTGAGCTGATTCAGGAACCTACAAAGAAAGTTTCTTGATTTTAGAAATTATTTTCTTGGAGGTTTGGCATAAGAAAATATCCCAACCTTCTTTTTTCTTGGGAGGATCAGAGGTATCCCTAAGGATTACTCTAATGGAATCGAATGGTTGTTCTACTAAGTATTCCTTGGGGATAATAATAACTTCTAACTTGTAGCTACACTCAAGCTAATCCTTGAAGGTAATGCAATCCTCTAAGATGAGGCATAACATGCAGTGGTAGGGGCAGTAGTTAGGATCATCACTCCTGCCCAGTTCCTATGGCTTTATAGGTTTGGGTAGCTAAAAATTAGGTTTCTTGAAGAGATTCTTAAAGATCTTCCTGACTAGCTCCCTCTTGAAAGAATATGGTTTGTTGTGTTTTTCAATAAGACTAGGTGAAAAATAGCTACCTCGGGTGGTGGATACTTGTACAACTACTGAGTAGGTTGTTGTGGCGGCGGTGGTGGATATTGTGGCAGCCGAGGTAGTGGAAGAGGAGGCGGTAGTGGAGGCTATTGAAATCTGGGCCTCTCAAGCTGAGCTCTAGCTGCTTCCCCTTATCGATTTACACGAATATCCCAAGCTTCTTCTCAAAGACCTTCTAAAGCTTTGGTTTGGATGACTGGTCTAAATAGGGCAACTGCTTGGCTTCTTGTAGGTTAGCTGCCTTGTTGATTAGCTCCTCAAATGCCTTAATGGTGAAGCCCTTAAGCATGAAGAAGACTGGGCCATAAATATTCTTGTGTAGAATCTCAATGGCATGTTACTTTTGTAGTTATGGTTTGCATTTCATACTCAGGTTGCACCATCTAAGAATATAATCAACAAGGGACTCATTTGGTCTTTGTTTCTCTACAATGAGGTCCCCTACAATTACCCTTTGCTAAGCTCCTACAAATCTATTAATGAAGAGATGCTCTAACTCTACAAAGGTCTTCACTGAACCATTGGACAGTTCGACATACAAACTATATGCTACCCTTGAAAGGCTACTGATAAACAACCAGAAAAGAAGTGTCGCTGCCACCGATGTTGTAATAACTGGGTCAGAAACATGTTATGCGTTGCATTGGGTTCCCACTGCCATCAAAGATTTTGAAGGATGGTGGCATAAAACCCTTGGGGTATTAAACTACATCAAATTCCTTTGGATAAGGTCTACCCTTTGGAATACATGAGCTCCCTCGGGCTTGCACCACGTTCCTTCACCTACTACTTTGCCATTTTCTTTATGTGCTTTTCTTGTATGGAGGTACTATCGTGACCTTCTTATGCAAGCTACCGGTGTCGTCATCCATGGGAGTGCACTTGGGATGATTTAAGGTATGAACTAGCTCTGGCCGATTGGCATCCATTGGGGAAGGTTATGAAACTGGGGCTTGGTTCTGCAAGGCTAGGACCACTTCCATCAACTCCTCTATCATTCTCTCAATTCTGTCAATATGATCATCTTTTTGCTTGATTTGTTGGAGGAGGTATTAAGTTGAGTCTAATGCCTCATTTTCCTCAACTACAATGCCTTCCTAGCTAGGTTGCTCCCTATGTAGGGACCCTAGAGTATCAACAATATGGACTTCTACTAGGTCATTTAACTTGTCATCCTCATCAGCATCAAACTCTAGTCTACCCTCCTCCTGGTTAGATTGATAATCCCTAACTGTTTGCCTCACTGTGGCATGATATTCCTCCAAAATGTCTTCTAAAGAATGGTCATCTACTCGACCCTGCTTTATTGGAACATAGATTGGCTAAAGACTGACTACTGGACTGAGCTGTGTATAAGCTCTACACTGAATACTCTACACTAGTGAAGTATCTCCCTAGCTAACTCAACTGCCATCGGGGCTATCTCGGTATCACCTCCCTTCTCCTCATCCAATTACTACGGTGGTGGAGCCATCATGACATTCTTGGGTCGCCACTCCTTCTTCACCATTGTTGGGATAGAAGGTTGAGCAGGGGTGCTCGACCTTACCTCAATGGGTGGAGTAGATGGAGTGGGACCCTTGGGCCATAGCTGGATCACCAAAGGAGAATCTCTCTCTCTAGATGGGGGCTTGTGGAACTTGGTGGGGACTGGTGATGGTGGAACCTGGACTAGTGAAGGTGGATGATAAGTGGAGTGGTGTAATATGGGTGGCACCAGCTCCCTCCCTGCCAGAGATCTCCTTTGTGATTGGTTGTACTGGTAAGGATAATGCGATCAAAATGATCAGCTCTGTCAGCTCATCGATCATAAAAGTCAATCAAAGTGGAGGTCACTGACTGCCTAGCAAACCTCCTCCCCTTCTCTCTTGCCTACTTGAGCAGTCACCTTGGCCTCAATGGCCCTCTTTTGGTGAATCTGATCCCTAACACTTCTAGGGATCAGTCTCCTCAGGTCATGTAAAGTACTAGACTCCAAGTGTTCATGGGCTCTCCCAACTCTATGTAGTATAGACCGTAGACCAACATATGACCTCCTCTCCCTACCTATATTTCATACTCTACAGACAGTGGGGGTAATGCAACAATCCTCCGATAGTCCACCTCTCCCTCTGAAGCTGAAATGGGGTGAAACCTACTGCTACCCAAGAGTGGAGAGGTCTCACGAGGGGAACCCTTCTCAGTGACTTGGGAGGCTTCTTCTACTTCATTGGCTACATGCTTGTAATGTCTTTTAATCTTATGGTTCTTATTACGACATTGGATTTTGGTGAGTGGGACCGGATGGGAACTAGAATTGACCGCAAAGGTGGGGGAGACTATCTTAGAAGCCAAGATGGCCTTCCCCTTCAGAGCAGGGGAAACCACAGAGGTAGTACTAGCCCATGTTAAAATTATAGCAGGGGCAACTGACTGTACAACTGGTAGAACTAGCAGGGGAACCTCTATGGCCTTTCTCTTCAATGAGGGGAACTTAGAGTTGGACTGTAATTTAAACTATAGGAGTTGGTTCTTGCCACCTCCTCTCGATAAATAGTACTCAGGGTGGGCCCCTCGCATGAGACTTTGAAGTTCTCAAAGCCAAGTCCAAATTTGATGATGGGGACATTGGTGAGTATGGCCTAATCCAAGGCCAAATCCACACCAGAGTAGAAAGAGAATATTAGCTTACAAGAAGACATGGCTAAGGACTGACTGAAAGAAGGAAGGAAGAAGATGGGCTAGTATCTCTACTGCACTGCTAGATAAGAGAACTAGATTAGCCTTTTCTTTGATGTTGTTTACTTGAATTGTAGATTTTGATTTTGAAATAGAACCCTCATTCAACAAATTTGATTATGTTGAATGGGATTCAAATTGCATAGAGTGATTTTTAGAGATTTAAAGGAGAGATTCTTGCTCTAGATTGTTGTTGGATTTGATTTTTATTTTGTGTTTGGAAACTTCATTCAACAAATTTGGTTATGTTGGATGGGGTTCAATTATTTTGGAGAAATTTTGAGTTAGAGAAAAGGTTTTGTTTATGGTTATTATTGTTGGTGTTTATTTTGATTTGATTTAGGAATGCTCATTTAATAAATTTGATTATGTTAAATGGGGCTAGTTAATTTTGTTTCAAAATATTTTAAAATTTTGGAAGAAGGGATTTTGTTCTTCTTCTTATTTTAGTTTGATTGATTTTAATTATGAATGAGAACCCTCATTTAACAAATTTGATTATATTAAATGGGGTTTATTTATTTGAAAAGTTTTGAATTTTATAAAAGATTTTTCTTTATTTTTAGTTTGGATTTAATTTAAATTTGTTGAGTATTGGATGAACCTTACTTCACCAAGCTCATGCTAACAGGTTCTCAATTTTATTGATTGATGTTTGGTTATTCTTCTTTAATTGATTAATTTATTTTTACCTATTGGGGGACCCAATAGGAGTTCTGAGACCTACTTGGAGTGAGTTCCTAAAACCTAAAGGATGTTGGCCACCTTTGTTTAAGGATGAAATAAGCAAAGTGCCAATGGAAAGAAAGATAGTCTTGGGCTTATATAAAATATAAGTCCACTATCGATGCTTGGAAATAATAATTGACTAGTAAAGATGGAGAGAGGAACTATCCCCAACGGAGTCGCCAGAAAAATCTATGGTGTTTATTTTAGGATGGTTCGTGTGGACACCACGCAGATTAGAGGGGGTACTTATCGAAGTGATCAAGTGTGACATTGAGGTATGATGTACAATCATGAAAGATAGAAACATCACCCTATAATGAACCTAATCACCTACCAAGGACTCCTAAGGCATGATGGGTCTTCATATATACTAGAGCTTCTTCCTCTATTTTACATGAAAAGGTAAATCATGGTTTATTTTATGTCGGGTACTTTAGTTCCCTATAGAGGTAAGCCTCCATACTTAATTACATCCTAAAAATATGATTTCTTATGAACACTCTCGATTAAAGTAGTCAATTAATTATCTCCAAAGATTTTAAGGTTAAGACTATCAATAAATTGGATATTTTGGAAAATCAAATGGGATTGTTCAATTAGAAGACTTTTTTTGAAATCCAAAGGAAGATAAGTAGGAAGTGCTCATGATACTAGGAAGCCTTGTAAGAACTTCAACTTATCCTATGGTAAGGCTTTATATTTTTGAAAGTAAGTGGATTTATTTTGTTTGAGTCAAATTTCATTAGAATGCTAGGGCTTATAATCCATTAACACAAGATTGTGGAAATGCCTAAGAGGTGTGGATTTATGCTCATAGCCCAAGGGAAACAACTGATCTCAGATCCAAAATCTAGAGAGCTTTAATAGAAGCTAAAGCATGACCTAAATCTAGGCGGAGAGGGGACATAAGGATTTACCTCCACATGAGAGAATAATTCGTTCGACTCTTCTAGACTTACAATCGCCTGGAGAGGCCGCTAGCTAACACCTCATACATTTCAAAACCATGTAGGTCGATCTTATGTAATTTCAAGATGGTTATGCTTGTTATTTAATTTAGAAAGAGACTAGAGTCGTAGACTCACTCCCTAAGAGACTAGATCATGACTGGAAGGAGTATATAACTTAGTCTTAAAATGCAATAAATTTCTAATTTTTATGATATTTTGACACATTCATTTTGGACAAAGGATTTAGGATATCTTATGCCTAAATGCATGATAAAATTTGGTTATTGGCTAGATCAAGAGAGAAAGAGAGTGAATCTTTACCATAATGGGTTGCTCTCATAGGTCAAACAATCCCTAAAGTGCAAGAATGGAAGCCCTCATTTTGCAAGAGTGATAGAAGATGCCATGCATGATGTGAGACATACAACATTCAGCTAAGGGATTGCTAAATATTTTAGTTATCTTGATTACTACCTAGGCTGAATGAGGTTGAAAGTTGTTTAGAATTTATTTATGAGTTATTAATTGGGTAAAAAATAATAATTTTATCCTAAGAGCCTACCGCATCCAGGCTACACATACAATTACCAAACATTAAGAAACCATGAAAATCATATTGTTCTAGTGCGCAAATTAAACACAACATCAATTACTTTTTAGACCACCGTGAAAGAATAAAGGTCAGTGTGGTTGGGTGTAATCGTACATCCCAGAAAAGAGAGAAAATAGGTAGCCAAGCTCTACCCTTATACAACCCAAAATTACAAAAGAATAATTACAATTGAAATTGAATACATGCTATGGGGGGTCTTCACTTCTTCATTTCTTCTTCCTTCTTTCTCTTGATTTGATTTTCTCCAATGCATCATAGGGCACCCCAAGACTAAGCACTTTAGCCACTGCTCATCCTAAACCCCATAGCACCAATCCTAATTCCTATTATAAAATTAAATTTTATAGAAAAAGTAAATCTAACTCCACATGCAAAATAGATATTAGCTAAGCATACATACAATCCCAAGTAGTTATATTTCATAATTTGGACTTGGCACTCTGCACATGGGTAACCAAGCCCACCTCCCCTAACTTGGATTATGCATAGGGGCATAAGCAACCTGCGACTAGATGCATTTATATTTATGATTACATCGACCCCATAAGGAATCCCTTGCAGAAAACAATATTAGATGAATGACGGCCTAACATCCAGTCTATGATCCACATTCTTAACATCCAGTCTAAAACATTACATCACAAAACAAAACACAACATCACATATACATCATTCTAACTTAGGAGTAGAAATAGTGTCTTAATTCTAATGTGTGTGCTAAGGCTTTTTGTGGTATGTCATTAGCTAGGCATTAGAGTCATGATTTTCTAAATTTAGGATATTAAATTAGCATGATTTTTCATTTCAAGTAGTTTAGATAATTTACAAATTTTTATTTATATTTTTTTATTTGATTTACACATAGCATCTAAGTGTTATAAAGAGAAGATATAGGCATAACCTCCTTCATCACTATCCTAAGTTGTTTCCTAAAAGCATATTCTTATGATTTAATTTCTTTTAGTGAATGAATTATTAAATATTTTATTACTCCTATGTTTGGGTTAATTTAAAGAATCACATTTAATATGGAAGGCATCTTAAGACTAATGTAGTTGAATTATAATCACATAGAACATGTTATACCATTCCTTTTCGTCACCCATGGCATGCATATGGTCTAAAGGTTAACATAACTACACATGCAATAAACTTTTGACACACTTAAATGATTAAAAATATATGTATTTTTAATAGAAAAGATCTTCATTCATTAGTAAAATACACACACACACACATGTATAAAAGTCTTAAGCTAGTACGTGCTATTGTTAAACTAGGGAAGTAAGATAATTAAATTACCTCCTTGGGGCTACTTAGAGCCTTGTATTACTGGGATATTCAGACTATATACTTGCTATCTTAAATACATATGAATGTGTACACTACTATAAGAATGAAAAAGAAGCAAAATATTGTATTTTGTTTGATTGAATTTTTTATGCATGTAAATTAAAACTCTATCCAAATTCCAATGCAAATATACATATGAATGAAATTAAATAAGTACATACCTTTGTTAATCAGGGAAGTGAGATAATAAAATGACCTCCTTGGGGCTACTTAAAGCCTCATATTCTTGGGATTTCCAGACTATATACTTAATATCATTCAAACATATGTAAATCTATATAGAAACTTAGGAAAGAAAGCACTACATTCACATGCTTAAGCTTTAAACATTTATATATATATATATATATATATATATATATATATATATATATATATATATATATATATATATATATATATATATATATATACTATATATATATATATATTATAAATATATATATATATATATATATAGCTTTTGATACTATCCTAAATGTTATCAATTTATATTTTAGATTTATGATAATAACCACATATAAAATAAGATTAATCCAACACATGCAATTTTATCTAGGTAAATTCCATTTGATTTTAAAAATATGAATACATGATATCACATGATATACAACATTTAAAGTGATTGAAATGGAATAGCTAGACATCTCCATATGATTCATTCAACTACACTAATTCCTAAGAAAAATCACCATTTAACCCAAGGGATAGTCTGTACATTCATAGTGCAGAGCTTCCAACCACAATGGTGGCTACTAGGAAAGGGGAACTACCTAATCCAATAGTAACTTGGTCATGTATAGATGGGGTTGTGAAGACGTAATCCATATAGACTGCCCATAGAGAAGGTGCCTCTGGTGGTCTTATCCTAATCCATGAAATATAAAGTCTGTAGATATACGGTGCCTAGCTCAGGGAGAAAGCAAAGGGACTCACATCTACTAGAGCGGTGTCATCCACCGGGTGGGTTTGCTATCAACTAAGAGAACACTAGTTGACCTAAGATTCCCATCATTTTTGCGATGATCAATCTAGGAAGAAAGCATCGAGTACTCACATCTTCTTAAGCGAAACTGATCATTGAAATCGTCTATCATCGGCTAGACAGCTATAATCTAACTTATGGTGACTACTAAGTGGGGAGTCATAAAGAAGGATTGTGTTAGTGTATGACAGCTTATTGAAGGAAAAAGCTTGGGGACTCACATCTTCTTAAACAAAGCCAGTCATCTCGATAGCTTATTGTTCATGAAATAAGGCATACCAAACTAACAAGGTGCCCATCAATTTATAGTGGTTAAGTTAGAAAGAAATCATAGGGACTCACATCCTGCTAAGTAGAAATGACTACTAGGGAGACATGTTAGCCAACGTGCTAACTACTAGGGAGATCTATCAATTATAATAAAATTATTGAGATCATCAAAGGTCAATAAGATGTAAGCAGAATCATTCTTCTTCATTAATTTATTTAATTTTGGAGGTGGTATATAGTAAAAATCAAGTAAGGTGAGCTGTGTGTCAATGCCTTGGTGCCCTCATCCATGGATACAATGTTCCTATTGGTGTTGGAGGAGCTGGTAGAAGTAATAACTACAATGGTGGAAGGAGGAATGTTGGACTGATCGGTTACACTATGGAACTATTTCGGGCATGTGATGGCTGCTATGACTGATGGGCTTCCACCCTCCCCGAGTTGTCCCTCACAATTGGAAGACCTTCCTTGGTGTTGGAGGTCTGAGCTAAGTCAGGCACCTGTAGAGAAAGTTTCTTGATTTTAGAGAAGATCTTTTTAGAGGTATGAAGTAAAGAGATATCTCAATCTTCTTTTGTCTCGAGAGAATCAAATGTATCTCCAAAGACTACTTTAATAAAAGCTGAAGGTTATTCTACTAAGTAATCTTTCAGGATAACTATGGTTCCTGACTTGTAGCTATGCTCAAGTCAGTACTTGAATCTAATGTAATCCTCTAAGACATGTCCTAACATGCGGTGGTAGGGGCAGTAGCCAGGATCATCACTCCTACCCACTTCCTCCATCTTTCGAGGCCTGGGTACCTAGAAATTAGGCTTCTTAAGAAGGTACTTGAAGATCTTCCTGACCACCTTCCTCTAGAATGGGTATGGATGTTGATATTTTTGTATGAGGTTAATTTGAACTCTGAAATTAGTAATTAGGATGTCCTAACTTCAAATAAGAACCTCCTAATTCAATGCTTAGAACATTATACTTAGTTAGCTAGGGCATCTTCCTTGGGTTTGATCTAACTTAATGGGCTTAGGTGGAATCAACCCAAATTTCAAATTTGGATTAGCTCAAGTCAAATCCAAATATATCAAAATTAAATCAAATTAAAATAAGAAAACTAAATCTAAAGTCAAATCAAATCAACTCATTTGGCATAGGTTTGACTTAAGTGGGTCTTACCAAGTTAAAGGTCAACCCACCAAGAATTTGACCAAATTAAATCATTCCAAATTTCTAAAATGATCAAATAAACATGTTTGATCATGAATCTAAAAAAATTCAAATTCATTTATGCCTTAATTAGGTTAATTAGCCACTTAGTCTAAAATGAACCTAAATGGGTCATATTGGGTTCAAACCCAAATTAAATTAAGATTAATTCAATTTGATTATTCAAAATCATTTGGAAATGATAATCAAACATAATTCAACCCACTATTGGGTCTAATTTGGTCAAATTGGTCATTTGACCCAAATGAAACCCAAGCTCAACCCATTAAACCCACTTTAGGTCAAATGGGTTCACATTAATATACAATTGAAATTATAAAATCAATCACTCCAAATCATCTTGCACAAGTGATCAAGCATGATTGGAGTCCAAAACCCAATCTAATTGAGTCAAATTGGTCATTTGAATCCAATTGGAACCAAACTTAACCCATTTAGGCCAAATGGGTTAAAATGAAATGAAATTCAAATTTAATTCAAAATTAAATGAATTAATTAAATTGAAACTCAATTGTTCATTAATTGAATATGATTAAACCCAAAATCACAAGAATTAAATTAAAATTCAAACATTTTGAATTCAAATACTTGGTTTGGATTCAAATTTTCCAATCCAAGTCAAATGGGTTCAAACTTGAATTCAAATCCATTTGAGGCTGATATGGTTAGCCATACATTAGTCCACTTTGATGGTGATGATTCCATAAACCAAAAAAAAGGAATTCAAAAGGAGAATTTGAAAATTCATAAAAAAAGGAGGGAAGAAGGGGAACTCCAATTCCCCTCTTCCAATCTCATGCCATCTTATGGGAGATGGTTGCCTTCAATTGAAGGCCACCAAGCAAGCCAAAGAGCATTTTGGTTTTCTCCTCCAAGAAGAAACAAAAAGAAGGAGAAGAAGAAAAGAAAATGAAGAGAAGAAGAAGAAGAAAAGGAAAGGGCTCGGCCAAGCATGGAAAAGAGGCTAAATGTCTTCCTCCCTCCCATGTGACTATCCAAACATGTTCACAATGCCAAGGGGGATTGAACCCACCCCTTGACTAGCCTTGCTGCTGCCAGTGGTTGGATTCCAGCCACCAAAAATCTGAAAAAAGGAGGCTCTCACCATCCATGGAAAGAGGGAGGGGGAGCTTATTCCCATCCCCCTTTTTAATTCCAAAACGTCCACCAAAGCAAGAGATGAAGGTCCGGACCCTTCCCCCGGCCTCTCGCGGTCGGCACATTAGGGAACAGACGAATCCAAATGCCCTGTAATGCCAAAATCCATGGGAGAGCTTCTCTCATCAAATTGAAGCTCCCAACACATTCTAGAGGTTGGGGCGAGCTCAAACAAATCGCCACCCGACCCCTCGCCACCGACGAGCCAAAAAATGACTAACGCCGCTAGAAAATTGAGCCTATGTTCGTCTAAGGAGCAATCCACAGGGAGGCAAACCACCAAACTTCATCCACACATTCATTGGGTCGAGGCAAAGCTAATGGAGTCTATCTCACCACTAGTGATCACAAAAATCTAGGTATGTCCCCTCTTTAATCCTCAAGGCCATCAATTTTAGAGGTTTTTGAAAAAATTTCATCCTCATTGGATCTAGTCATATGGATAGGTCCTAAATCAATAACTAAATGATTTAGGATCAAAAATGGAGTCCAATCTACCAGAGATTAGGCAAAAAAGATGGACAACATCCATCTCTCACCAACAAGCCATGGGATTAAATCCAGACCGTTCGATCCTTCTATTAGAAATAAATGGTCTTGATCTAAGTGGACGGTTTGATTTAAATCCTTAAGGAATTGCGGATGTTATCTGGACTGTCGAATCTTTGATATGACAATTTAGGATCATCCCACATGGCACCACTTTTAACGTGGATTCCATGCAGTATCTGCATGGCCCACTTGCACTATGCCACATGGCAGAGGTGCCATGGGGGCTGCCACGTTAGCTCACCATTTTAAAATGGCTTAATCCCCTCTGAAAATTAATTAAAAATTAACTAAAAATCACAAAAAAAATCAAAATTCATAGATAAATAAATAAAAATTCAAAAAAAATGCAAACTTGGGCTCAATGGATTCATCTTGATGAGAGAAAGCCATAAAAATTAAAATACCCAATTAATGTTGGGTAATTAAACCTTAATTTTAGTTTAATTATAATCCATTAAACCTTAGTTAATCTCAATCCATTACTACAATTGAAATGAAACTTTGGGGAACTAAAATTGAGATTAAAACACACCTTCAAAAAACAATTCATGAATTATTGCATTGTAATTCATAAGAAATGAAATTTCAAATCCTAAACCTTCATTTTGAATAAATAATATAAAATGAATTAATTAATGAAAATGAATCAAGCAACCTTAAATAAACTTAATGAACCTTAATGAACATTAAAACACTAATGAAACTCATTGGAACTTAATAAATCACAAATTGACTTAATTAAGTAATTAAATGAATTAAATAAATCAAATAATTAACCAATACTTAATTAAATTATAATAAATCAGCCAAATGTCCAAAAATTTTGAATGAACCCATTTTGGAAATATCTTTTAGAGAGGAATGAATGAAAAATGAAATACCTAAATGAACTTCATTAAATTAGGCTTAATTTGGGTTTTAATGAAATAATTAAAACCTTAATTACACCCTAATGATGAATTTAATCAAAATTAAACTTTGGAAACATAAAATTGGCATGTAATCCCACTTTCCATAAAAAGATCAAACCCAATTGATCTTTGGAAGAGTTTTTCGAATTTCCAAATTCTAGATCAATATAAATCAAATAATAAATAAAGAAAATTCCTTAATTCATTAAATCATGGAGTAAATTGAAATAATCTTCATCAAACATCATAAATACTTAGGATAGTTCCTCAAACATTCTAAGTCAAAGAATTTAATAAATTGCGTAGTTAATAAGTTTAATGAAATTAATAAATCATATTAAGAATAAATAAACCTTAAGTTTATAAATTCATAATTAAACAACATGAATCAAATCAAATGAAATCAAATCTTAAACTAAATACTCTAAGTTAACATGAATCAAACTAAATGAAAAACTATCTAACTTTATCCAAAACAAAAATAACTTAATCCAAAACATTAATACAAATTAAATGAAATAAACCAAAGTCAAAATACCAAATCAAACTAAATTAAATAAAACAAATGAAATAAATTAAATCAAATGAACCAATTTAAATAAAATCAAATGAAATAATTCAAACCAAACTAAACCAAGAATGAAAATTAAATCAAATCTCCAAAGAAATGAAACACCAATCCAAATTCAATGAATTAAATGAAATCAAAAAGATTAATTAAAATACTCAAGGATCTTTGTTAGAACTTTGGGATGGATTTTCATCTTATGATGAAGATTTCATTTCATTAAGACTTAGGATGTTGAATAGGGTGAGTTCCATCCAAAAAAGGAATCTATTCTATTCTTCATTCTTGAAAACCTAAACATCACTTTAACCAAATAAAGTGGAAATGAAAATGAAAATAAATCACTAAATAATTTGAATTGAAATCATTCAAAGGTAAATTTCAAACAAACTCAAACTCCAATTGAAACTTAAACTAAAGAGGCTTAGTAAAGTCTTGCTATACACGCTTATTTATTTCACACAATAGATCATTAGGTCATGGACCCTAGACTTAGGTTAGGCCATTCTGTGTTTCTTTTATTGTTCCTTGTGAAGTTTTTTTAATATGATGTGCTTCACATGTCTTTGTGGTGTACTATTTTAGACTACACGTCTAGGATTGTTTGCCCATTAAATTGGATGATAGGATATTCTTTCTAGATCTAACATTATCCTCTAGAATGCTAGAAAGGATTTCTATCATAAATATAATTAAAAATGTTGTTTCTTGCAAGTATGCTTAAATCCTTAAGCATAGCCCATAAGACATGTGGGTTTGGCAAGCAACTAATGTTAAGCCCATATGTTTGAAAATATATAACTGTTGTGTGTTGTTTGTAATTTGCTAACATTTGTTTTGTAGGGCTTAGGAATTAATTTTGAAATTAAAATGTAAATTTGAACTTAGAATTAGGTTAGGATCTATGGGGTCTAGGATTATCAAGAGCAAACAAAAGATAGATGTAGTGGTCCCCTGTGGAGCCCAATGGATGTCCCTGAAGAAGGAGACTAGAAAGAAGACCAATAGATCTAGACTTGTAGTTCTAGGTTGAGCTACATAAGGGCAGAACTCAGCTGACCATTTTCCATTTCCTCTGGGGTGTATAGCAGTACGTGGCTGCATTGGCCTTTTTCTAAAATTAAATCGGCTTGATTTATTTTGGGTGCGTAAAAGAATCAACCTGCTTCTCTAAGTTTCTTTCTGTGTTGTGCTTTCCTATGATTGAATGCCTGGATGATTAGGCTCATAGGAAAAACTAAATTTTATACCCAACTTAAATCTAAACAACTGAAAAAGAAACTAAAGAAAAAATTGAAACCTTACATAAACTAAGGCCTTAGGAAAAACATAAAATAAACTAGAAACAATTAGGTTTTGAAACCATGAAGTCATATTGCTCCAATCCCTGAATTGGGCAACTTTCTCCCATTACACATAAGGGGATCTAACCTGTATGGATGACCGCATTCTTGGGGAAGGTTTCCTTCTATATTGATTTAACCCATAACCATTTCTAATTGCATGGAATTAGGCATAAAAATGCATACCCAAGACTTTAAATGAATCTTGAATCAAAACATTTAAAAATATTAAAAAAGTGTATTAGTTAGATGCATTTTATACCCTACATGATTCTAGGAATGAAGAAGTGAGTCTAGATTCATAGATTCTTTTCTTATGCAATAGCCCAACCATCTTTCATTCATGATACTTAGCATCATGGATTTAAAATGTGCTTAGGTGGTGTTAGCTGGTTTCCCTCTCTAAATGGGTTGTAACTCTAGAAGAGTCGAGATAGGTTAGTTCTCTCAAGTGAGAGGAATGACCAATAATTCCCAAAATATTATCAGGTCAAGCATCTGACATGTGCCAGAAGCACATGTAGAGTAGGTTCTAAAGCATCCATTTCAGAAATAAGTCTTCAACCCTAGGCATTTCTATAGTCTTGTGCTGCTATAATCTAAAAGCTAGACTTCTAAGAAAATTTCAATTTAAAATCTAAATTAAATTCTAAAATTTAAAGCCCAATTATAAGATAGTTGAAATATCTACTTGGCATTCTAGTATCAATAGGCATTTCCCACGTCATCCCATTTGGCCTCCAAAATAACTCTTTCTACTTTGGACCAATCCCTTAAAATTCCAAAAATCAATCCTTGAAAACCAACTTTGAAATTTTTAGAAATAACAAAATATTTCTTTAATTGAGAGTATTGTTAGGAAGAGACCCTTCTTAAGATGTAATTAACTAAAGAGGCTTGCCTCTATAGGCAACCATAAATCTAGTTTAAATTAAACCATGTTCTACCTTCCATGTAGTTCAGGGGGAAAATCTCTGGTACCCAAAGGACCTATTAGCCTTAGGAGTGTTTTATTTAATGATCAAATCCATTATTGGAAAACAAGTTTATCTTCAGAGATAATATGTTTATTCCTTAATGATGCATTTGATCATCTAAATAATAAATTCCTAAACTTTATGTGGTGTCATAAATTTTCTCCACAATGGCTTGTTGGGTTTGTTGGGAAGAGTAGGTGGAAAGTAGTTACTTGGTGGTGGATATTGATAGCAATGCTGTGTAGGCTATTGTGGTGGCCTTTATGGCAGCTGAGGTAGTGGAAGAGGAGGCATGGGTGGAGGCTGTTGAGCTCTGGGCCTCCCAAACTATGCTCTCATAGACTGCTTCACCTTATCCATCGCTACCTCTATCCCTGGTTTCTTCTCAACCACCTTCTGGTGCTTGGGCTTAGATGACTAGTTTGAGAAGGGTAACTATTTGACTTCCTCTTGTAGGTTTGTCGCCTTATTGTTTAGTTTCTCAAATGTCTTTATAGTGAATCTCTTGAGCATGAAGGTGAATAGGCCATGGATATTCTTGAGAAGAATCTCAATTGCATGTTACTCTTGCAGCTATGGTTCAAATTTCATGTTCAGGTTCCACCATCAAAGAATGTAATCAACAAGGGACTCATTAGATTTTTATTTCTCTAAAATGAGGACCCCTATAATTACTCTCCAGAGCTCCTATGAATCTCTTAATGAAGAGCGCTCTAACTCTACAAAAGACTTCATCGAACCATTGGGAAATTTTACATACCAATCAAATGTAACTCCATAAAGGATATTGACAAACTATCGGAAGAGTAAAGCATCACAACCACTGGCATTGCAATAACTGACTTTGAAGTGTGCTATATGTTTCCTAGGGTTCCCACTTCCATTAAATACCTTGAAGGAAGGTGACAAAAAACCCTTGGGGTATTGAATTACATTGAATTCCTTCATGTAGGGTCAACCCTTTAGAACTGATGAGCTCCCTTGGGCTAGTGTCAACACTTCCTTCACTTGCTGCTCAACCATCTACTTAATATTTTTTTCATGCATGGAGATAGTATTGGTTACCTTCCTATGTAAACTAACGACATCCTCACCCATAGGATTAGTGCTCTTGGGGAGATCTAAGATGTGCACTAGCTCATTTCTGTCAGCCTCCATAGGAGTGGGTTGTGAGATAGGAGCTTGATTATGCAATGCTAAAACCATTTCCGTCAATTCATCTACTCTCCTCTCCATCCTATCAATCTGATCATCTTTGAGTTTGATTTATTGGAGAAGGCATTGAGTTGAGTCTGATTCATAACCTTCTTCAACTATAATGCCTTCAGCTTCTTAGTTAGGTTGGTCTCTATGCAAGGATCCTTGGATATCTACCATATGGACTTTGGTGATATCATCCAAAAAGTTATCTTCATCGGCATTGAAATATACCATACCCTCTTCTTGATCAGACTGATCATCTCCAACTATCTGCCTCAATGTGGCACGATAGTCCCCCAAAATTTCCTCATAAGATCCATCATCCACTATACCAGGGATGATTGGGACATATGCTAAGTGGTGACTCACAATTGGATTGTGCTCAGATGAGGTGATGCACTAGATGCTCTGAATGGGGAGAGTGTTGTCTCTAACTGGCTCAACAATCATGGTGGCCAACCTGGTATCTCCTCGTTCCTTCTCCTCTGACTACGGTGGTGGAGTGACTATGATGCTCTTGGGCTGTCACTCCTTCTCCACCATCGTGATGGAAGGTCGGGCGTGAGCACTCGGCCACACCTCCACTGGTGGAGTAGACAAAGTGTGGTCCTTAAGACATAATGGTATCACCAAGGGGAGGTGCTTTCTCTCTAGATATTGCCTTGTGTTACTTGGTAGGCACTTCTAATGGTGAAATATGGACATGTGATGGTGGTCAACGAGTGGAGTGGTGTAAAGGTGGTGACACTGACTGCTTCTCCATCAAAGATCTCCTCCTACGGTTAGAATCGATGAGTACTATCCTGTTAGAGTGATCGACTTTATCAGCTTGCTGACAAAAGTGGTCAATCAAAGCTAAGGCCGCTAATTGTCTAGCAAACCTCCTTCTATCTCTCTTACTGACTTAGACAACAACCTTGGCCTCTATGTCCCTTTATCTATAGATCTGATCCCTAACACTCCTTGGGATCACTCTCCTTATATCAAGCAAAGTATCAGACTCAGAGAATCCATAGACTCTCCCTACTCTTTTGTGTACATACCTTAGATCAGCATAGGGTTTTCTCCTTTTCTTCTCTCTTTATCAAGTTTCTCATACTCCATGGGTTGTGGGGGTGATGTTGCAATCTTCCTAACATCCTCCCCTCTCTCTACAGCTGAAAGGGGGTGAAATCTACTGCCACCAAAGAAGGGAGGTCTCACGAACAGATCCCTCCTCAGCTATATGTGAGGCCTCCTCAACTTTCTTTATCATGCGCTTGTAATGCCTCTTAATTTTTATATTCTTGTTATGACATTGGGTCTTGGTCAATGGTGTAGGATAAGAGCTAGAACCAACCTCAAAGGTAGGGGAGACTATCTCAGAAGCTAGAATGGACTTCCACTTAAAGACTGAAGCTATTGTAGAGGTGGTGCTAATCCTAACTGAAACTATGGTAGGTATAGAAGGTACTCATGGAAGTAATAAGGCCTTTCTCTAAAAGGGATGGAAACTCGGTGTTTGAATTGAGATCAAACTACAAAAGGGGCTTCTTATCGGTCACCTCCTCCCTACTGACAGTGCTGAGGGTAGGTCCCTCACAAGTGACCTTTAAATACACAAAAGTCTAATATGAACTTGATGATGGGGCTGAGGTGAGTATGGCCTGATCCATGGACCAATTCACACCCGAGGAAAAAGAAAAGATGAGCTTTTTGATAGACATGATGACTGGTTGCTTGAAGAAAAAAGAGAACTAGGGTTTCTTCTTCACTATTGGAAAAGAGAATGACATAGGATTAGACTTTTGCTTTGATTGTTGTTGACTTGAGTTTTGACTTTGAATGGGAACCCTCATTTAACAAATTTGATTATGTTAGATGGGGTTCATGTGTATGCGTTGGAGAGATTTGAAACTTTGGAGAAAAATGTTTTGCTTTTCTTTTGAACTTCATTGGGATTTTGAAAATGTTGAACGATCCTTACTTTACTAAGCTAGTCATAAGAGGTTCTTGATTTTGTTTGATTTATTTTTGGGCGATTTCTTTAGTTAATTTTCTTTCACCTATTGGAGGTCCAATAAGGGTTTTAAGACCTACTTGGAGTAAAGTCTTGTGGTGTTTATTTTTGGATGGTCATGTGGACACCACATAGACCGTAGTACTTATTGAAGTGATCGAGTGCAACATTAGGGTATGATGTACTATCTTGGAAGATAGAAAAATTACCCTACAATGGACCTAATCACTTAATAAAAACTCCTAAGGCATGATGGGTCTTCATATATACTAGAGATTTTTCCTACTTTACATGGAAAGGTAAAGCAGGATTTATTTTATGCTGAGTTCTTTAGTTCCCTATGGAGGCAAGCCTCCATAGTAAATTACATCCTAAGAAATGTGATTTGCTAAGAACACTCTCGATTAATTAGTCAATTATAATCTCCAAAGATTTCAAGGTTAGACATCAAAGGATTGGGAAATTTAGAAAATCAATTGGGAATGTTCAATTGGAAAGATTTATTTTAGAATCCAAAATAAATAAGTAGGAAATACTCATAATACTATAAAGCCTAGTGAGCACTCCAATCTACCCTATGGTGAGGCTTTATATTTTTGAAAGTGAGAGGATATATTTTATTTGAGTTGAATTTCATTAGAATGCTAGGGCTTATAATCCATCAACACTAGATTGTGGAAATGCATAAGAGGTGAGGATTTATGCTCGTAGCCCAAGGGAAATAAGTAACCTCAGATCCTAAATCTATGGAGCTTTAGCATAAGCTAAAGCTTGACCTAAAACTATGCAGAAAGGGGATATAATGGTTTGCCTCCATAAGAGAGGACAAACCCATCCGACTCATCTGGACTTACAACCAAGTAGAGTGGCCGCCAGCTAACACCTCCTTCGATTCAAAACCATGTAGGCCGGTCTTATGTAATTGCAAGATGGTTAGGCTTGTCATTTAATTTGGAAAAAGACTAGAGTCCTAAACTCACTCCCTAAGAGACTAGATCATAATTGTCATGATTATAAAACTTAGTCTACAAATGAAAAATTTTACAAATTCATTATCTCATTTTGATGCATTCATTTTGGACAAAGGCTTTAGGAAATCTTATGCCTAAATGCATGATGAAATTACATTATTTGCTAAAATAGTGGGAGTAGGTGTTCTCCACTACAAGGGATGCCTTCACAGATCAAGCATTCCCCTATCATGCAAGAGAGGAAACCCTCCCTATTCAAGATTGGAAATAAGATGATATGCATGATATTGTCACATACATCATTCATTAAGAGGATGCTGAATCATTTAATTATCTTTATTATATCATGGGATTTGAAATGAGGTTATGAGTTATTTTAAAATTTAGTTATGATTTATTAATTAGAGTAGAAAAAATAATTTTTTCCTAAGAGCCTATCGCATCCAAGCCACACATTCAAACATCAATCACTAAGAAACTATGAAAAAAAATGCAATTCTGTTACACAATCTAAGCATAATAATAACCAAACATCTATAGATTTCATAAAAGAATAAAAAGGCCAATACAACCGGGTATAGCCATACACCCTAGAAAAGAGAAAATTGGGTAGCCAAGCTCTACCCTTATACAACCTAGATTATAAAATAATACTACATTTTAGAATTTAATGCATACTATAGGGGACTTCATTCTTCATTTCTTTTTTTTCTTCTTTCTTTTGATTTGATTTGCTCCAAGGCATCACAAGGCACCCCTGGACTAAGCCTTCTAGCCACTGCTCATCTTAATCTCCATCACACTAATCCTAATTTCTATTATAAAATTACATTTTTTGAAAAATAAATCTAACTACACCTACAAAATAAGTATTAGCTAAATGTACATACATCCCAAGCAGTTATATTTTATAATTTAGACTTAGCACCCTGCACATAGGTTAACCAAGCTCACCTATCCTAATGTGGAATTTGCTTAGGGGCATAAGAAACCTGCAAGCAAAGTATTTATATGTTTTTTTTTGTAGAGGCTCCATAAGAACAAACCCCTGTAGAAGATAATATTAAGCTAACAATCTTCGATCCACATTCCTAACATCCAGTCTAAAATATTACATCATAAAACAAAACACATCATCATTACATACACTATCCTAACCTAAAGCTAAAAGTGGTGACTTAACATTCTAATGTGTGTGCTTAAGCTTCATGTGGTGTGTCATAGCTAAGCATTTGAATTATAATTTTCTAAGTTTCAAAATTATTTAAGTTAACATGATGGATGGTTTTATTTTAAGTTTTTTAGAAACTCATAAATTTTAAATTATATTTTGTTTTATTTCATTTGATTTACCCTTAGTATCTAAGTGTTATAAAGAGAAGAAAGAAGCTTAACCTCCTTCACTCCTATCCTAAGTTGTTTCTTAAAGACACATTTTTATGATTTAGTTTATTTTAGTGAATGATTTATTAAATTTTACATTAATCCTAACTTTAGGTTAACCTTAAAGAATCCTATTCAACATGAAATGCATCTTAAGATTAATGTGGTTGAATTACCATCATATAGAATATGTTGAACCATTCCTTTTCATCACCCATAACATGCATATGATGTAATAGTTAGTATACCTACACATATAACATATTTTGGCACACCTGAATGATCATGGAAGCATACATTTGGAAATTATATTTTTACTTGATTGAATTGTTTATACATGTACATTAAAGCTCTATCTAAATTCTAATACAAATATACATAGGAATGAAATTAGATAATCATGTGCCATTGTTAAACCAGAGAAGTGAGGTAATCAAATGACCTCCTTAGGGCTAATTAAAGCCTCGTATTCTCAGTATGTCCAGGCTATATACTTATCATCATTCAAACATATGTACCCATATACGAACATAGGAAAGAAAACACTACCTTTACATGTAATACATTTTGGTGTACTTAAATGGTTATGGATGCATGTGTTTTTAATAGAAAAGGGAATTTTCATTCTCTAACTAAATACACATACACATGTATGTAAGTTTTAAGCAAGTACATGCCATTGTTAAACCAGGGAAGTGAGGTAATTAAATGACCTCCTTGGGGCTACTTAAAGCCTCGTATTCTCTGGGATATCCAGACTATATACTTACTACTGTAAATACATATAAATGTATATACAACTATAAGAATGAAAATCATGCAAATGATTATATTTTATTTTATTGGATTATTTATGCATGTGAATTAAATCTCTATCCAAATTCTAATATAAATATACATGGGAATGAGATCAAACAAGTACGTGCCATTATTTAACTAGGGAAGTGAGAAAATCAAATGACCTCCTTGGGGCTACTTAAAGCCTTGTATTCCTAGGATGTCCAAACTATGTACTTATTATCATTCAAACACATGCAAATTCATACATGAATGTAAGAGAGAAAGCCAAACTTCAAATACTTAAGCTATAAACACATGCAAATCCCATGTATGTATTCATAGCTAATGTCACTCCATATTTAATTATCAATTTATAACTTTTGGAAAGTAATTTTAAATTTATTAGTGATAATAGCCATACATATAATAAATTTTACATAAATTGCATGAGATCACATGATATACAACATTTATATGATTGGAAAAGAATAATCAAACATCTCCACATAATTCATTAAACTACATTAACTCCTATGGACGATCACATCAAATAAAATCATTTAAAGAAAACCAAAGATTCTTATCAATTTAATTTTTGATTTTGATTGATCTTAAAGAAGAGGGATCACTTCCTATTTTCCATCCCATGTTGGTGATTTTATATGTTTAAGGAAAGATAGTTAAGTGATTTTTTATGATTTAATTAAGTTGAATAATTAAGCAATCCACTTAATTACCCTTTCCTATGCTTCTTTATTTAATTAATCATTTAATCATGAGCCATGAATGATATGAATATGAGGAAAAATAAAAGTGCAATGCTCCTAAAGGACCTAATGCAATTGGCTCATGATTAGAAATTAATCAAGTTAAAAAATCTAATCAAGTGCTCTTATGATTTTCCCACACTTATGGTCTAATCATAATTTCCTTAAGGGTCATTATTTTATTAAGCACATAAAGAGGAACCCTTAATTTCAATGTTGATTATTTGAAGGGATTAGCCATTTAATTTGATTGATTTAGTAATTAATTAATTAATTCATTAAATAAGCCATATATTAATTAACTCTCTTTAATGAAATGAATTGAGAAAAAGAAATTAGGAAAAAGGTCTTAATCAGTCACCCTAATCATCCCACTATTAATTAATGGTTGATGAACTTTAACTAATTAATTTTTACCTTTTAGAACTTTAATTAATCATTAAATTAAATAAGAGAGTAATTAGGGTTTGAATTTTAAATATCCCTAATTACATAACCAATAAATCCTAAAAAATCATGGGAGTTAGAGCTCATCCCATTAAACCAACATGCCAAGTTTAGGATTCATTGCCCAAATAATAAGAACTTAATTAAACTAATTAATAAAACATTCAAAACCTAATTAAGTCTTAATCACTATTCAAAACTAAATGGAACTATTTTTTTTATTAAATTCTCCTTTGTTTAACCTTTCCAAAATGTATTTTTTGGTATTTTTTAATTTTTCTACAATTAGTTATGATTTTAGGAAGTTTAAACCAATTAATTATATTTTTAAGCCTAATTAATTCCTAATCCCATTGATGCCACGTAGGCAGTTGACATGGCATCACTTTTCATGGTGCCATGGGATTGGCCACTTAAACGGTCCGACGCGGCACTAACATGGCAGCGGCGGATGCGCTTTCATCTTTACCGTTCGATCAGATGATGGGGATTAATCTACTATTCCTATAAGATTAAATTAAAGTAAATCTAATGGATTAATCATGACCATCCATTTCAATCATGTGAAATGGATGACGGATGATTCTTCATCCCCCAAGTGAAGGAAGACGGACACTGTCCGCCCTCCCATGCTCGATCTGAGCTTTCCGATGCTCGTGAGGCGATGGGATCGATCCTAAAATGTTCATAGAAGAGATCTAAAGGGTTCCTATGGCTGGAATTACATGAAATTAAACTTTTCTTTAGAAAGGATCAAAATTTTTTGGAGTTTTAATAGTTTTCTAGAATTTATCTCGCCGGAGCTCAGGATCGGTGATTAACCAATCGAGGTATTTTGTCTTGAAGAGATGAAGCTCTGCTGAGAACCTCACACTTTTCCTCCTTGTAGGTTGCTCTATATACTAAATGCCACCAGAATCCTCACTAGAGTTAGGCTTGGAGTGGTCTTGGTGCTCAAATCGATCAAGAATTGATTCATTTCTTCTCATTGGAGCTTAGTGAAGGTGTGATTAAAGTTATTTTGAAAATGGTGGAGTTTGGAGGAGGTTGGATGGAGATTGGCTCTATCCTATTTTGGGCTTGGTGTTTTCGATGGGAGGCTCTAGGAACTCGGGAATGCACTCAAGGAAGTTTCCTTGAGTCACTTTAGCTCTCTGAATGCTCTCTCTATGAGTTTAAATCAAATCAAGGAGAGTATACCCTCTCCTCCCTCCAATCCTATGATTTGGATTGGTTTTGAAAATTGTAGGTGTCTGGTCGATGTAGGTGTCCGGCTAGCACAAGTGATCGTGGGTGGTAGAGAATCAGTAAGCTGGCTCGGTTTGAGTGGCTAAGTGAAGGGGAGTGGCTGCCAAAGCCTAAAGTGGCTCTCCTTAATTTCCTATGTGGGCCAATGGGAGGAAGTGGGTTAGATCACCTCCACTTGGATCATGGTTGACCCAACCATCTTTTGTTTAGGTGAGCCAGTGGTCTTCATGTCCATTTGGCGCTTAGGGTGGCTGCCAAGGGTAAGAGAGTGGATTTGACCATCCAAGAATGGGTTTTATCCCATTTGGAAAGCTTTACCCAATGGGTAATGGGTAAATTTGGGTTGGACTTGGGATGGGTTTGATTTGGGCTGACCTATGGTGACCAAAAGATGGGTCATGCCAAGTTTGGATGGGTTTGGAGTTGGTTTTGTTAGGTTTGGCTCAATTTGACCTATGTATGTCAAATTGGGTTAGGTTGGGTTAAGTTGACCAATTGGTAAAATTGGGTCAAGCCAAGGCATGGTTCAAGTTCAAATGATGATTTATGATGTTTGGGTTCAATTGGTTTGTTTGGTTTTGAGTAGATTTGAATTTGACTCATATGGGTTCATATGGGTCAAATGGGTTAAGTTGACAATTTGGTCAAATTGACCAATTAGCTTCAGTTCACTTGATCATTTCAAGATGTTGTAAGTTTAGATTTAAATCAATTTGGATTTAGGAATGATTTAGACAAATTTGCCCCTTTAGGTCAATTTGGGCCAAATGGGTCAATTTGATTCAATTGATCAAATTGGATTCAATCAAGGGTTTGATCATGTTCAATAATCAATTTATAATAGATTTGATTTATTGGTTGCAATCAATTTAGATTAGAGTTTGATTTGGCCCAATTTGGCCATTTAGGTCAAATTGGGTCAACTTGGGTCAAGAGGCCAATTGGGTTTGGTGGATCAATTGATGGTCAAGTCATGTTCAAGGATCAATTTGAAGTTGGTTAGAATCATTGGTTTTAATTTATTTAAATTGGGATGGGATTTTGATTAATTTGGCTCATGTAGGTTAATCGGGTTAACTTGGGTCAAGTGATTGAATTGTGTTAGTTTTACCCAATAAACTGTAATTGATCAATCAAGGATGATCAACAATCAATATATGAGGTTTTGGATGGTTTGGTTCAATCCAATTTGGGTTGGATTGGAGTTTGGTTCAAATGGGTCCTTTAGGTCACTTTGGGTCAAGTGAGCCTAATAGGTCAATTGGGTTGGTTTTGGGTTGAATTGAGTTTGATTGAGTTTGATAATTGATTTAGGATTTATTTTTGGTTTTGATTGCAATTTATTTGAATTTAATTAGATTTTGGCTCATTTGGACATTTTGGGTTCAAATAGGCTAGCTTAGGTTAATTGAATTGATTTTGGTCAATTGGCTTGATTATAGATTTTAGAATGAAGGTTTGAATGGTTGGAGTGCTTTTGTGAAAATAAATTGAGTTTGTTTGATTGAAGCAATGTTGGTTAAGTCCATAGGGTTGGCTTAAGGGATTAAGATGGATTTAGGTTTTGAGTTTCAATCATTTGGCTTTGAGCTTGGATATGAATTGGAATTCAATTGGGATTAGTTAAGTTGATTTAAGGTTTTGTTTTGGTTTAGCTAAGGAGGTAGGCATAGTCTTGGTTTAGGCCATAGGATGGGTAGGCTTCCTAGGGTCCTAAGACATAGCCTAAACCTATCGAAAGTCCTCTTGAGCCTCTAGGTTTGGGTTAAGTGTTCACTTAGCCACTAGAAGTATCTTATGACTAAAGAAGTCTTAATGTCTAAGAGATTCCTAAGTCTAAGATGGGAAGATTGAATCCTCACTCCAAAAGTGAGTTCAATAAAAGGACCCCCAATACATGTGGTGTAACTGATAAGGCACACCATACGTATTGGCATTGACCAAGATGATCAATAATGTTCAAAAGGATTGCAAGCACTAACGAAGGTCATCTATACCTAAGCCAAGAAGTAGATAGAATTATGAACTTAATGTAATGCAACTCATCTCATGCCAAGGGCGTAAGAGAGCCAAGAATATTTTGTTTGGATTGATTGAAGATTAATTTTATGTCAAGGACACGAAGAGAGATTCATCAGGGAATCGAACATGAATTGGATCGATTGGTTTAATTTGACTCAATTTTATTTAGGGAAGAGGGATCTATTGGGTATACATATTTGGTTATGTTTGTTGGATATGTTTTGATTGGAATCCTTTGAGGATTTAGATTTTATTGAATTTATTTTGTTTGTTTGATTTGCTTTGATTTATGGAAGAGAGTTCCACTAGAGATACATGCTTGAATTCATTGGGAATCAAGGTTAGATTTGATTGATTTTTTTGTTGATTTGGCTCCACTGGGGAGGTTAATTTGGTTGATTTGATTTAATTTGATTTGATTGATTTAACTCCCATAGGGAAGTAAGTTCAAATTTGAGTTTGATTTGGATCCCGTCAGTTTGTGATGGACACTAAGAAGAGGTTATGTAAGCCTGGGCTTATCTTAGATTTACTAATCCAAATGAGTAGTCTATCGGAAAGGGTAGGACTATCCGACCTAGGGGTTGCCTTTTGGTATACAATGGCTGTGCTAGGAAGATAGTGCAGGACTTGTATCTTCCAAAGAAAGATTAGCTATTAGAGTGACTTGTTGATGGCACAACTAATTGAACCCAAATTAGGGCGACTACTGAGTGAGTGCCGGTAGGGTTCTTACCTCAACTCAAGAGTAGTCAAGGTGATTGATTTGACTTTATTTGGACCCTGTCAGTGTGTGATGGACTGCACTAAGAAGAGGCTATGTAAGCATGGGCCTATTTTAGATTTACCAGTACAAAGGGGTAGTCTACCAACCGAAGGGTAGGACTATCCGACATAGGGTTGCCTTTTGGTGTGCAACGGCTGTGCTAAGAAGAAAGTGCGGGGACTTACATCTTCCAAAGTAGAATCAGCCACTGGGGTGACTTGTTGATGGCTCAACAAATCAAACGTGTCCTAGGGTGACTACTAAGTGAGTGCCATTGGGGATATTATCTCAACTGAAAAGTAGTCAAGGCAATTCTTATAGGGAGTTTTGCCAACACTGCCCTAAAAATAAGATGCTTGGAAAAGGTGCCTCTGGGGGCATTCTCCTAATCCATAAGAGATTTATTTTGTTTTATTTTGTTTGTTCATTTAGTGTAGACCCTATTGGTTTTGAGGAACCACTCTAAAAGGGGGCCGCGAAGGCTTTGTCCTATCTCAGATTTACATGCCCAAGGAGAGTCTACACATTCGTATTGCATAACTTCCAACCAGAGGGATGCCTATGAAGAAAGGTGAACTATCCAATCCAATAGTAACCAGGGTAGTGTCTAGATGGGGTCGTAAAGGATGTGACCCAAATAGAATGCCCATAGGGGAGGTGCCTCTGGGGGCATTATCTTAATCCCTAAAAAACATAAGCCTATAGGTATATAGTGGCCAGCTCAAGGAGAAAACATAGGGACTTACATCTACCTGAGTGGTGCTATCTACTGGGTGGGTCACTGTTAGCAAAGTGAACACTAACCAACCTAAGGTGCCTGTCAGTGTGCGATGATCAATCTTGGAAGAAAACATTGGGGGCTCACATCTTCCTAAGTAGAACTGATCATTGGGACAGTCTGTCACGGCTAGATAGCTACTCTCAGACCTAGGGAAACTACTAAGTGAGAAGTCACAAAGAAGGACTTGACCTCAAACTTGAAGTAGTTAGGAGGAAAGTGGCCACTAGGGGTCTTACCCTAAGCCTCAAAGATAAACTCGACCCAGTCAGTGCATAGTGGCTAGTTCAAGAAGAAAGCACGGGGACTAACAACTTCTTAATCAAAATCAACAATCGGTAGCTCATTAGTCATGCAATAAGATACCATTCTGACAGGGCACTCATCGATGTGCAGTGGTTAAGCTAGGAAGAAAGCACAGGGACTTCCTTCCTCTTGAGCAAGAGACCATTGGGGAGACACACTTGCTAACTAGGGAATCAAACACTGACCTAGAGTAGCTACTTTGTGAGGGATATTGGGGGCGTTATCCCAACTTAAAGTATCTTGAAATAGATGATTTGTGTTTGTGTAGTGCTAATAAGCAATAGGATGCTACTCGGGTCCTCTTACACTTACTCTAAACACATCACAAAAAGGTTTGGAATGATGCTACAGGGGCCCATGCCTCCACTAAAAGAGGATTCCATTTGGGTTTCTTATACGTAACTTAATTATGTTAGTCAAAATAGGATGCCTCTTGGGTTCTCTTACACTTATCCTAATGGCACAGTACTAAAAGTTTGGTAATTGGAACAGATTTCATTTAGAGACAGTTTGATTGAAATAAAATTTTATTGATGAATGATTATTTTAAACATTATTTTATGGGTAATATTTCTTAAGGTAGAGTCCATTGACTCGAAGCATCGGGTGCTCTCCTTTATTGTTGATGAGTTGATATGATCCACCTTGATAGGCCTTAATTGTGGCAAAAGAGCCTTCCTAAGTTGGTTCAAACTTGCCTCCCATCTTACGACGGGCAACAATTAGTCTTCTTAGAACTAAAATAAGCTCTAATACTTGAACAGCTTTAGGGCAGACCAACTTGTTGTGAGCTTGAATCATTTTTGTTTTATATAACTTGAGGTTCTAACATGCTCACAAGCTTCTCACCTCCAAACCTTTAAGTTCTTCTAGTTGCAACCTAGTATTTTGTTTAGTTGTAATCTTGCTACCCACAACCATCTTTAGTGTTGGGAGTTGGACATCTAATGGTAGAATGACTTTGGACCCACAGACTAAAGAGAAAGGGGTAGACTAAGTTGGAGTTCTATAGGTAGTGCGGTAGGCCCACAAAGCTTCAACTAACTGCTCATGCCACTGTAGTTTGTTATCTTCGAGTGTCTTCTTGGGTATTTGTTCAAAAGTTTTATTGACGGTTTCTACTAAACCATTCTCCTTAGGTAATAGATGGTAGAGTATCTTCAATCTATGTTGTGTCTCCAGGAAAAGCTATTGATTTTCGTGTTCTTGAATGCAGTACCATTATCATATATATTTTGGTGAGGTATCCCAAATCTATATATGATATGGTTTCTAAAAAATTGGGGCACATGCTGAGCTTTGACCTCCCTGATCAAAATTGCCTCGCCACTTGGAAAAGTAGTCCATAGTAACAAGGATGAATTGGTGACTAGATGAAGGAGGATCAATCGGACCCACTATGTCAGTATCCTAACACTTGAATGGCCATGAGGCCAAAGTTGGATGTTGAATGTTGGGTTGTTAGTGTAGGACCACTCCATGTACTTGGCATTGGTGGCATTGGTGGCATTGCCTGGCTACATCCATGCAATCGGTGATCATCAACGACCAATAGTATCAAGTCTCTTGATTTTGGATTTCATCCTAGGACCAGATTGGTGAGCTCTACATAATCTTGAATGTACCTCAATCATGATCTTATGGGCTTGGTGTTTGTCTAAATAATATAACCATATATGATCAAAGGACAAGTGGTATAAGACACCATTGACGAGGAACTAGGAAAGTGCCCTTTGCTTCACTTAATATGCTTAGGACTTCTCTTGAGGTAGTTTTCCTTTGTTTAAGTAATCAATGAAGGGTTGCCTCTAGTCCAGTTCTTCATCCTTTTTGGCAAACATAAACCTCCCTTTCAAGAGTGTATTTTTTGATGAGTTCAGTATCAATAAGAGACAGGACTTGCCTATTTTTGACCTCTATTGATATAGACTCATCTTTGGACATGCCAACTCCTTGGCAAGCTTGGCTAAGGCATATGCTATTGCATTTTCTCCTCGAGGGATCTTATAGATGGGGACTTCTCAGATTTGGACCAACAACTCCATGGTATACTTGTGGTAGTGATGGAGTCGAGCTTTAGGACCTTATAGGATCCAATTATTTGGTTGACCACTAGAGAATCCCCAAAGATTTTGATATTCTGGATGCCTAACGAGATGGATAACTCTAGACTGGCAATCAAAGCCACATATTCAACTTCATTATTGATGCAAAGATCAGATAGATGATATAAGAATCTCATCATATTACAGTTTAGAGTTAGAGAACTATTCCAACCCTTTCTTTATTAGAAGAGTAGATTGTGGTTCTTCTCCTCTTTGAGAGGAAGCTGCACTATCAAAGTACATGTCTTAGTGATAAATGCTAGTATCCCCTAAGTTTATGATTTATTCATCAAGGAGATCATCACTAAGCAGAGAGTTAGCACGAAGTGGGTGTGCTGCTAAGAAATTTGTGAGTGCTTATCCTTTCACAGACGAGGGGTATGAAAGTGATATCAAACTGTGATAAAATCATGGACCAACGTGCCAACTGTCCAATAGTGATAGCTTTGTCATGAGATATTGGAGTGGATTAATTCTAAAAATCAAGTTTACTTTATGAGAAAGCATGTAATGCCATAGCTTTTGGGATGCAAAGATTAAATTCTAGGCAATGCTTCTCAATGGATGGATAGTTTGCTTAGGTAGATTAGATGATGCCGAGATAGCAAAGTGCATTCTCTTCCTTTCATGGTTAGCTTGCAAAGCACTAGAGGAGTCATCTAATGTAGTAGTGCAGAGTATAAGTGGCTTGTCTGGGATAGGGGAGGCTAGGACTGGCGGCATCATCAAATACTGCTTAATATTCTCAAAGGCATATTAGTATTGAAACTTGGCATCCTTCTTGACTAGTGTTGAAAATTGTTGGCATCAGCCTGATAGGTTGGATATAAAGTTGTCAACCACCATTGGAATGATCTAAGTTGAGTTAGGCTTAGGGGGTGGCATTTCTAATATCACTTTAATCTTCTCTGGGTCAATTTTGATTCTACAGGGTTGGACAATGAACCCAAGAAGCTTCCCTGAAGCTACTCTAAATGCACACTTTAGAGAGTTCATTTTGAGGTTATATTCTCTTAACCACTCAAAACTACTCTCAAGTCAAAGAGGTCTTTTCTTTACTTTTCACTATGAGATCATCGACGTAGCATTCGACTTGGTGATGAATGAGTTCATCGAAGATTCGGGTCATGGTCTACTGTATGGCATTGACATTTTTAAGGCTGAAAGGCATGGACTTGTAGCAATAAATTTTGATCAAGGTTCTAAAGGAATTATTTTTTCATCTTTAGGTGCCATCTTTATTTAGTTATATCTAGATGAACCATCCATGAAAGAGAAGATTGCATGAAATGAGGCAATGTTCACCATTAGTTATGATATTGGTAGTGGAAATTCATCTTTTTGACATGCCTTATTAAGATCCCTAAAATCAATGCATATGCAAATTTGGCCATCCTTTTTCTTAATTGGGATGACACTGTTCTCAAGTTATGACCTATTCTCATCCAAACCAAGCCCAAACCTATTTAAACTTGGCATAACCCATCCTTGGGTCACAATGGCTTAGCAACCCGCATTGCCAATAGCACAAATGTGCGACGTACAAGCGAAACAAGACTAGAATGATAACTTAATTGAAACAAAATTCGAGGTCAGTTCAAAAAAAGAATTCAATTCATCAAAAATATTAGCTATCTGCGCTGGAACTTTTACTACTCACCTCTTCTATTCTACAGAGAACATCCTAGCCATCGGATTGGAGGAGGGAACGGTATACACCCCTCATTTCAATTCGAAATGATGTATTAAGCATCCTTAAAGCTTAAGCACCCCAAGGTGAGTCTCCTAGAGCTTTCCTGAAGTTCACAGAGCCTCCCCATTGCCAAAAATTCCAAACCTAAAATAGGATAGAGCCATCTGTCCAACCTCCTCCAAACTCTACCATTTTTAAAATAACTTTACCCACACCTTCACGGAACTCCGGTGATGAGAAATGAATCAATTCCTGATCAATTTGAGCATTGGAGACAACTCCAAGCCTAACTCCAATGAGTTTTTCAGTGATATTTGATCCACAGAGCCACTGGGGAGGAGGCAAGGTGAGCCTTCTCATCAGGGCTTCATATCTTCAAGATGAAGCTACCTCGATCAATTAAATGCAGATCTAGAGCTCCAACAAGGTAAATTCTGCAAACTAACATTTTCTCAAAATTTTCTTGGCCTTTGTAAAGGAAAGTGTGATTGTGTGTGAATCCCACCATAGGATCCTTTAGATCCCCTCTGTGAACATTTTGTGATTTATTTTAACATCTCACAAGCTCTTGAGCTTGGATCGAGTGGGGGAGTGTGGACAGTGTCCATCTTCCATCTCTCAGGGGATGAAGGATCATCTATTGTCCATTCTGCATGATTGGAATAGATGATCATGATTTAATCCACTAATTTCACTTAGTTTAATACTAGGAATTGTAGGATTAATTTCCACCATCCGATCTCAGATCAGACAGCGGGGATGAAAGTGTGTCTACCAATGCCATATCAGCACCGTGTCAGACCGTTTAAGTGGCCAATCACGCAACGCCATGTGGAAAGCTCAGCCACGTCTATCAGCATGGAGCCGACGAGATTAAGGATTAATTAGGCTTAAAAATGTGTTTCACTGGTTGGAACTTCCTAAAATTCATAACTAGTTGTAGAAAAATCCAAAAAATGCAAATAAATATGTTTTGGAAAAGTAAAAGAGGAGAATTTAATAAAAATAATTTCATTTAATTTTGAACATTGATTAAGGCTTAATTAAAGTTTGAATATTTTTATTAATTAGCTTATTTAAGCCCCAAACTTGGCATGTTGATGTAATGGGATGACCTCTATCTCTCATGATTTTCTTGGGATTTATTGGCTATGTAATTAAGAAAATTTGAAATTCAAACCCTAATTACTCTCTTAATTAATTCAATAATTAATTAAAGTTTTAAACAAATATTAATTAATTTAACTTCATTAATGACTGATTAATAGTGAGATGATGAGGGAGAGTGATTTGGACCTCTTTCCTAATTACTTTTCCAAGTTCGTTTCCTTAAAGAGAGTTATTTAAATATAACTTGATTAATGAATGAATTAATTAATTAATGGCCAAATCAAAACAAAATTAAGTGCCAATTACTTCAGATAATCTACAATTAAATTAATGGTTCCACTTTATGTGTTCAATAGCATAAAGATCTTTAAGAAATTATGATTAACCCATAAGTATGGACAAATCATAAAAGTACATAATTAGGTTCTTTAATTTAATCAATCTTTAATCATGAGCTAATTGCATTAGGTTCTTTAGGAGCATTGCAATTTTATTTTCCCTCATGTTTATGTCATTCGTGGCTCATGATTAAATGATTAATTAAAGTAAAGAAGCATAGGAAAGGGTAATTAAATGGATTGCTTAATGATTTAACTTAATTGAAACATAAAAATCAAATTATCTTTCCTTAAACAAATTAAGATTGCCAACATGGGAATGGGAGTAAAACAATTAATAACTCATCCTCTTTAAGTTCAATTCAAAATATAAAAAATCAAATTAATAAGAAACTTTGGTTTTCCTTAAATAATCTCATTTGATGTGATTGTTCTGAGGAATTAGTGTAATTTAATTAATCATATGGTTATGTTTGGCTATTCCTTTTCAATTACTTTAAAATCTTTCATGTCATGTGATTTCACATATTTATGTTTTCAAATACAAATTAGTCAAATGGAATTTACTTATGTAAGCTTGCATGTGTTGGCTTAATTTTATCATATGTGTGTCTATTATCATTAATAAATCTAAATTTGTTTTTTTAAACTATAAGTTAATAACAATATTTGGAGTGATGGTAGTTATGAATACATATAGGATTTTTATGTGTTTATAGCTTAAGCATGTGAATTTGAAGCTTTCTTTCCCATGTTTATATAAAAATTTACATAGGTTCGAATGATAATGGGTATATAGTCTGGACATCTAGGGAATATGAGATATTAAGTAACCCCATTGAGGTCATTTGATTATCTCACTTCCTTTGTTAACAAAGGCACGTACTTATTTAATTTCATTCTTATGTATATTTGTATGAAAATTTGGATATAGCTTTAACTTACATATATAAATAATTCAATCAAATAAAATATAATCTTTTGCATGATTTTCATTCTTCTAATCATGCATACATTTGTATGTATTTAAGATAGAAAGTATATAATCTGGACATCCCAGGAATGAGAGGCTTTAAGTAGCCCCAAGGAGGTCATTTGATTATCTCACTTCCCTCATTAACAATGATATGTGCTTGCTTACATCTTTTATACATGTGTATGTGTATTTGATTAAAGAATGAGGATCCTCTTTTCTATTAAAAATACATGCATCCATAATCATTTAAGCATATAAAATTCATAACATGTAAAAGTAATGCCTTCTTTTATAAATCCTTATATGAATTTACATGTGTTTGAATGATAATAACTATATAGTATGAACATCTAGGGAATACACAATTTTAAGTAGTCCCAAGGTGGTCATTTGATTACCTCACTTCCCTAGTTTAACAAAGGCACTTACTTATTTAATTTCATTCTTATGTATATTTGTATTAGAATTTGGATAGAGCTTTAATTTACATATATGAATAATTCTATCAAGTAAAGTACAATTTTCAAATGTATGCATCTGTGATCATTCAAGTATGCCAAAATATGTTGTATGTAAAGGTATGCTAAGTGTTAAGTCATATGCATGTTATGGGTGATGAAAAGGAATGAAATAACATATTTTATGTGATTGTAATTTAACTACATTAATCTTAAGATGCCTTTTATATTGAATAGGATCCTCTAAGGTTAAACTAAACTTAGGATTAATAAAATATTTAATAAACCATTCACTAAGAAAAACTTAATTATGATAATGTGCTTTAGAAAGTGGTTTAAGGTAGGGATGAAGAGGGTAAACCTCTTTAATCTCTTCATAACACTTTAGTTGCTAAGTGTAAATCCAATGAAATAAAAATTAAATATAAATTAAAATTTACAAATCATCTAAACAACTTAAAGTGAAATCACCAATCATGTTAAATTGAATAATTCCAAACTTTAGACAATCATAACTAAAATTCCTAGCTAAGACGTACCACATAAAACATAAGAACACACATTAGGATGCTAAGTCACCTCTTCTAGCTTTAGGTTATGATGGTGTATGTTTGATGTTGTGTTTTGTTTTGTGATGTAATGTTTTAGATTGGATGTTAGGAATGTGGATCGTAGAGTGGATGTTAGGCCTTTGATAGCCTAATATAATTTTTTGCAGGGGATTCTACTTAAGGGGTCGCTCAAGGAATAAATATAAATGCTTTGCTTGTAAGTTGCTTATGCCCCTAAGAATAATCCACATTAGGACAGGTGGGCTTAGTTTCCCATGTGCAGGGTGTTAAGTCCAAATTATAAACTATGACTACTTAGGTTTGTATGTATGTTTAGCTAACTTCTATTTTGCAGGTGTAATTAGATTTACTGTTTCCATAAAATTATAATTTTGCAGTGACTAGAAGGCTTAGTCTTGGGGTGCCCTTGATGCCTTGGAGCAAATCAAATCAAAGAACAAAGAAGAAAGAAGAAAGAAGAAGAAATGAAGATTGAAGACCCCCATAGCATGTATTGTGTTCCCAATTGTAATATTATTATATAATTCTGGGTTGTATAAGGGAAGAGCTCAACTACACATCTTTTCTCTTTTACGGGGTGTGCGGTAGTACACAACTGCATCGACCTCTTATTCTTTCAAGATAGTTTATAAAATGAATAATGTTGTGTTTAGCTTGCACATTAGGATTGCATCTTTTCGTAGCTTTCTTCATGATTGATGTTTGAATGTCTGGCCTGGATGTGGAAGGCTCTTAGGATAAAATTAATATTTCTACCCCCACTAACAACTCATAAATATATTTTTAAATAGCTCACAACCTCATTTTAAAGCTTAGGTTATAATCAAGATAATTAAAAGATTTAGCAACCCTTTAGTTGTATGTTGTATGTCTCACATCATGCATGACATCTTCTATCACTCTTGCAAAATGAGGGCCTTCACTCTTGCACTTTAGGGATTGCTTGACCTATGAGAGAAACCCCTTATGATAGAGCTTCACCCTCTTTCTCTCTTGATTTGGACAATAACTAAATTTCATCATGTATTTAGGCATAAGAAATCTCAAAGCCTTTGTCCAAATGAATGTGTCAAAATAATATAAAATTTGGGAAAATTTTGCATTATTTTAGACTAAGTCATATGCTCATGCTAGTCATGCTGTAGTCCCTTAGGGAGTGAGTTTAAGACTCTAATTTTCTTTCTAGAGTTAAATAACAGCTAAACCATCTTACAATTTCATAAGACCAGCCTACATGGTTTTGAATCAAAGGAGGTGTTAGCTGGCAGCCACTCCAAGCGGTTGTAAGTCCAAAAGAGTCGGATGGATTTGTTCTCTCTTGTGGAGGTAAATCCTTATATCCCCTCTCCATTTAGATTTAGGTCATACTTTAGCTTGTGCTAAAACTCCATAGATTTAGGATTTAAGTTTGCTTATTTCCTTCAGGCTATGAGCATAAATCCCCACCTTTTAGACATTTCCACAATCTTCTTGTGTTGGTGGATTATAAGCCCTAGCAATCTAATAAAATTTTAGCTCAAAAATAAGTCCTCTCATATTCAAACATATAAAGCCTCACCATATGATAGATTAGAGTGCTCATTAAGCTTCCTAGTATCACGAGCACTTCCTACTTATTGTCCTTTAGATTCAAAAATAAGTCTTCTAATTGCAATCCCATCTAATTTTCCAAAATAATCAATCTTTTGATAGTCTAACCTTAAAATATTTGGAGATAATAATTGACTACTTTAACTGAGAGTATTCTTTAGAAATCTCATTTCCTAAGATGTAATTAACCATGGAGGCTTGCCTCCATAGAGAACTTAAGAACCCAACATAAAATAAACTCTATTTTAATTTTCCATGTAAAGTAGGGGAAGAATCTCTGGAATAAATGAAAACCCATCATGCCTTACGAGTCCTTGGTAGCTTATTAGGTCCATTGTAGGGTGATGTTTCTATCTTTCAAGATAGTACATCATTCCTTAATGTCGTACCTAGTCACTTCAATAAGTACCTCCTACGATCTGTGTGGTGTCCATACGAACCATCCAAAAGTAAACACCACAATCTATAATATGAAACTTTGCCTCAATCTTTAAGTCACCAATTTGTAATAGCAATGTGATTGAGCCCAAGGCCCTCTCACCATGTTCATTGAATCCTTTCAACATTATCTTATAAGAGCTAAGTTGGATTATGTCGATCCTCAGGTAGACAAGCATTCTTAAACTGATGTTGTTGACCGATGCACCTGGGTCAAGAAGTACTCTAGATAATATAAAGTTATTTATGTTTATTAATATATATATATATTGGATGTTTGTGGCTAGTAGTCCCCGAGAGTAGATCGTTATCTAAAAAGGTAACTCCTAAAACCTCTTTGAAGTAGCAAGCCTCTTCTTTCACTATAAAAGTAGCGATCAACTGAGCTAAGCATATCTCAAGATCTGAAAGAGCCTTGATCAAAGACTCCCTCATCTTTTTGGATAAGATGAGGGCATCATATATTCTTAGCATAGCTGGAAACTTTCTAGGTTGGGCTTGGACATTGTAGTCAACTTCGTGCTAATTATCTAAAAGCACATCTTGTGCTGGAGCTTCTTATGGAAGGTCTATTTGTTCACTAAAACTAATGGCTTATATTTACTTATGTTGAGGTTTCATCCTAGGAGGTAAAACTCTGCCACTATGGAGGCTAATTTCTATGATCTCTTCTGTGGAGAGAATCATAATGGCATCTACTTGCTCATTGGGGGTGCCTAAAACTTCTCCTAATGGATCTTCAGAGTCAAATGACTCTAATTCTATCTTAATAGGGGCTCCCTTAATATTTAAGATAGGGATATCACAATCAGAGCTAAAGTCATCATATGAAAAAATTTGATCGAAATCATTTTGATTATTCAGATTTGGAAAGTTATCATTTGGATTGAGATTATAAGAATCATTTTCACCATAAAGAGACAAGATATATGCAAAATTCATTTTTATTACTTTATTTGCCTCCAGTGATACAAAATAAATGTCATAAAGAGTAAGCAACATGAGTGGTTTAATGCTCCCACCCATAGATACTATGCTCCTAAAAGAAAAGGTAGGAGGAGTGATAGTCGATGTTGTTAATGATGTATCCTGAGTCATATGGGCTATTTGTGCTAAGTATTTCTTATCTTGAGTTGGCCTTCACAACTTGCAGACCTACTAGTGGTGTGGAGGTCTGAGCTGATTCAAGTACCTGCAAAGAGAGTTTTGTTACTTTAGTAATAATTTTATGAGAGGTTTGAGATAAAGAAATATCCCAACCTTCTTTAGTTTTGAGAGAATAAAATGATTCACTAGAGATTACTTTGATAGAACCAGTGGTATGTTCTCATAAGTATTCTTTGGGTATCATTATGGATCTAGATTTGTAGCTTCACTTGAGCTAATCTTTGAAGGTAATACAATCCTCTAAGATGTGTCCAAGCTTGTATGGTCAACAAATAGGATCATCACTCTTTCCCACTTCTTCCAGCCTCTTGGGTTTACGTAGCTAGAAATCAAGCTTCTTGATGAGAATTTTAAAAATTCTCTTGATTACCTCCATCTTAAATGTGTAATGGTTGTTTAACTTTTCAATAAGAGTAAGTAGAATGTAACTACCCAACTGCTAGATACTAGCATCAGTGAGGTTGTTGTGGGCATGGAGGTGGAAGTGGAGGTGGAAGTTGTGGTCGCTAGGACCTAGGTTTCTTGGGTTGGACCCGCATGTGTTGTTTCCAATTTTCAACTACAAAGACTATCCCAGGTATTTTTTATCAAAACCTTCTGTGGCATTGGCTTGCAAGATTGGTCTAAAAATGATAACTGCTTAACTTCTTTCGGATTGTTGACTACTTTATTGATCAATTTCTCAAAGTTTTGATGGTGTAACCTTTGAACATTAATACCACTAGGTCATGGGTATTCTTGAGCAAGATCTCAATGGCATGCTACTCCTGAAGCTGAGGTTCACACTTAACACTAAGGTTCCTCCATCTAAGAATATAATCAACTAAAGACTCATTAGGTTTCTATTTTTCAATTACTAGGTCCCTTACAATCACCTTTTGTTGAACTCCTACAAACCTATTAATGAATAGTTACTCTAACTCAGTAAAATCTTCCCAAAACCATTGGGAAAATTATCATACCAATCAAATGCTACACCTACTAGGCTGCTAATAAATAGTTTAAACAGAAGCGCATCAATAGCTAGCTCTAAAATGGGCAATGTGTTACCATGGGTTCCCACTATCATAAAATTTTTTTAAAGGATTGTGGCTCAAACCACTTGGGATACTACATTACATCAAATTCTTCTAGGTAAGGTCTCTTCTTCAAAATTTATGTGGGTTTGTACCAACTCTCCTTAATTTATTGTTCCATCAACTGCTTGATATCTCGCTTGTGGAGAGCTGCACTTTCTATACCACTCTTATGCAAACTACTTATGTCCTTATCTTAAGAGAAAGTGGTTTTATTTCTATCCACTATATGCAATAGCTCAAGCTTATCTACATCCATAAGTGTGACTTGGGGGATTGGGGTTTTTTCTTGAAGGGACAAAACCACTGACATTAACTCTTCCACTCTTCGCTCCATACAATCGAGTTGGTCATCTTTTTATCTCAGTTGGTAAAATAGTTGCTAGGACAAATCCAACATCTCACCTTCCTTAATTGTAACATCCTGAACATCATAGGGGTATTATTATTCATGCAGGGACTCTCAGGTGTCAACCATATGTATCTTTGATGTATCATCTAAAAGATCATCCTCATCAACATTCAAGTCTACCATGCCACTATCTCAATCAGAGTGATCATCCTCGATTATCTGCCTTACTATGGCACAATATTCCTCTAGTATGTCATCTAAAGATTGATCATCTACCTAGGCTAGGACTACTAAAACATATACTAGGTGATCAATACAAGTAATTGGTTCCTCTACCTGCATCGGATCTCTTTTTGGAAGTGCTTATTCATCTTGTGCAAACTAGCTATTCCTCCTCTTTTTCCTCCCCTCCATCAAATGATAGTGGTGGATCGATGACTACACTCTTGGAATACCATGCCCTCTTCCTTGCTAGTAAAATAAGAGGTCAAATGGGAGAGCCTGACCTCATGCCACTAGTAAGAGATGATGAAGGTTGGCTCTCAGGTTATAATCTAATCACTAGGGGTGGGGCATGCATTCTCTTAGATTGCTTCTGATATTTTATAAGGACTTTGGATGCTATCACTTGGATGGAGTTGGGAATCTATGAGTTGAGTGATGTGGTGGTGATCATGCTAACTATGGTTTCATAAATGCTTCCCTCTCTAGATCATACCCAGTGAGTATAATATGGTCGGATTCACCTTTATGGTTAGACTGTTGAGAGCTATGGTGTCTATCCATCAATGTGGAGGTCATCGACTACTTAGCGAACCTCCTCCTTTCACTACTAGTAGCCTGAATTGCCACTTTGACTTCTGTGGGCCTCCTTTTTCATCTGATCTCACACACTTCTCAAGATGGCAATTCTTAAACTTCTTACTACTTCAGACTTGGACTATCTGTGCTTCACTCCCATACATTTAAAAATTTACCTTAGACCAACAGAGGGTGTTTCTATTGTATCCATAGCTAGCATCTCATTCTTAAATGGGCATGGGTTTGTTACGATGATGCACTGAATGTCATCCACTCCCTTAGATGCAAAGAGTGGGTTAAACCTACTTCCCCAAGAAAGGGAGAGGTCTGGTAAGAGGACCCATCCTCAGCCATTTGGAATGAGGTATCTACCTTATGAGATTTCCTCTCATATAGTTGTCTTAACTTTCTAATCATGTTTCTCTTGAGTCTTGGTAAGAGGAACATGACAAGAGGAAGAACCTACTTAAAGATAGTTGGGACAACTGCTGACTCAATCTTGTCCTTCCTTGAGGTTGAGGCTATCTTATGTGTTGCCTCAATTTTTGCCATTCTATAGGTGGTGGAAACAACATATGGTAGTGGTAAAGAGAGAACCTCAATAGTCTTTCTTTTTAGTGAGGGAAACTCTGCCTTTGATTTTAGGTAAAATTACAAAAGGGGTTTTTTATCTATCACCTCTTCATGATTAACTACAGTAAAGGCTGGGGCATCACAAGTGTCTTTGAAATTATCAAAGCCCAATCCAAAGTTAATGACAAGAAAATTAGTGAGAAAGGCTTGATCCACGGCCAAGTCCACACTTCTAGCAATAAAGAAAATGAGTTTGTCAGATGACATAGTACCTTTGAACCTATATCTAGAGTGCTCTAGCTCAAGCTAAGAGCATGACTTAATTCTATTCAGGGGAATGGGATATATTAGTTCACTTTGACTAGGGAGAGTGGACCAATCCAAACTTTTCTAGACTTATAATTGTCTGGAGTGGCTAGCTAACTCTTCATATAATTCAAAATCATGTGGTCCAATTTTATTTAAGTACAAGATTATTAGGCAATTATTAATTAGGAAAGAATCTAGAGTCCTGAACTCACTCCCTTAGAGACTAGATCATGATGAGTGTGCAAATTATAACCTAAGTTGATACAATAAGATTTACATATTTCATTTCATTTTCTACTCATCATTTTATACTCAAGCTTGAGCAAGTTTATGCCTATATACATGATGAAAAAATGGTTATGGGCTAAATCAAAGAGAAAGGGTGTTCTCCACTACAAGGGTCTGCTCTAATAGGTCAAGCTTGTCCCTTAACATGCAAGAGTGGAGATCCCCTATTTGTAAGAGTGAAACACTATGCATGCATGATGTTATAACATACAACCATGAATAACTTCCTAAGCTTTAAGATGAAGTTGTGAGTTGCATAAAATTTTTTTAGTTAGAGTAGTTAAATTGGAGTAAAAAAATTATGTTTTTCTAAAGAGCTTACTATATCTAGGCCACATAGCGAACAATCACACTTTAAGAAACCTACTAAAAAGTATGCCATTTTGATGACATAATTAATGCAAGCACAACAATCAAACATTAATCACAAAAAAGAATAAAAGGCCAGTGCAACAAGGTACCACCACACCCTGGAATAGAAAAGAAGTTGGGTAGCCGAGCTATACTCTTACATAGTCCAGATTAAAATTCAAAATAAAAATAGATCTGTGGGGGTCTTCAATTCTTTTTTTATTTATCTTCACTTCTTGGGTTGGAGTACTCCAGGCTTCATAGGGCCAGGTCTATGCCTTTTAGCCACTGCTCATCCTAAACCACATAGCACTAATCCTAATACTATTACGAAGTAACATTTTGTAAAAAGAAAATCTAACTACACTTACAAAATAAAGATTAGCTTAACAAACATGCAGACCATGCATGTATATTTCATACATTTAGACTTAGCACCCTACCCATGGGTAACCTAGCCCACTTATCCTAATGGATTATGCTTAGGGACTTAAGCAGAACCTGGAAGCAAAAGCATTAATGTTTTATTATTATTGTAGCAATCACTTAAGCATAATCCCCTGTGGAAGATATCATTAGTCTAATATCGCTCTAACATCGAATCTATGCACAAACAATCCTAACATTTAGTCTAAAATATTACTTCACAAAATAAAATACATCACCATAACAATCATTGACTAACCTAAATACTAAGATCGGTGACTTAGTATTCTAATGTGTGTGCTAAGGCAAAGTGTTGTATGTCTTAATTGGACTTCAGAGTTAGGATTTTTTAATGATTGAATGTTCAAATTCTTTATCAATGGTGGTTATACTTTTAAGTTGTTTAAAGTTTAGATATGATTTTAAATTATATGTTTTCTTATTTTTTATTAATTGTAATTTAATATTATAAAGAGAAAAGAGAGAGTTGATTCTCTTTAATCCCTACCTTATGTTGATTCTAAAGGATGGATTTTCATAACTTTTAAGTCTTTTAATGAAACATTCATGAATTTTAATTAGACTTATGTTTTTATTTGACTTAATGAGTGTTATTTAAATATGAAAGACATATTAAAATTAATGAAGCTAAGTCATAATCAAATGAGTAATATTTTGTTATCTTAACTTCATTATCAATATACATCACTATGTTACTTTACTTTATTTTGATTGAATGCATATACATATATCTTATATATTTATATATTTCTTTTAAACACATTTAAAGTATGAATATGCATGAATTTTATAGCAAAATAGATTTTATTTCAAATGTATACACATGTATAAGAATATAAGAAACTATACAAGTATGTGCCATTGTTAAACTAGGGAAGTGAGGTTATCTAGGACCTCCTTAGGTCTATTTAAAGTCTTGTGTTCTCAAAGTGTCCATACTATATACATGTTAGCACAAATACACATATACACATACATAAATATAAGGATGAAATTATGAAAAGTTGCTAGTTATTATTATTTTAAGCATGAAAGATGAGTAAACTTTATTTTTCTTTATTATTTATAATAAAATTTGCAAATACAAATCTTGAAAAATGATTTAAAATTTATTACTGATAATAGACACACCTTATATTTATATCTTTCCACATCATGAAATTAAATACAATATATTCTTTTTAAATTTAGAACATGAATGTATGACATATGAATGCAAATTTGTGATAATTGAAATAAAATAATTACATTATCAATTGATTCATTTGGCTTCATTAAAACTTAAGGACAATCTCATTAAATAACCATATCTTAAGCCTAATCAAAGTTTGTTTAGGATTTTAGTTTTATGGTTTTGAGTTATTTAATCCTAAAGAGGAGAAACAATAATTAGTGTTCAACCCATATCCATATTTGTTTGTTAACTAATTTAAAGAGAATTTAAGTGGCTTTTATGAATTAATTAAGTTTGGCCCATTAATAACCCATTTAATTACCCTCCCAAAAATCTCCTAATTTGATTAATTATTAAGCAAGAGCCCACAAATCATAATGATATGCTTGGAAAATAAAATTTACAATGTTCTAAGGATTCTAATGCAGTTAAGCTCATGTTTAATGAATAATTAAATTATGAAAATTAAGCAAATTACTTTTATAAATTCCCACACCAATGGAAAATCATAATTTCATTAAATATATTTATATTAACTAAGCACATAAGGAGGGTCAACTAGACATGTCTTACTAATTAGTTTGGGTTTCAAAGTTTGAGTTTGTTTAACCTCATGTATTTTGATTGATGATATTGACTTTAGATTTATTATACTTTAGTTTGATTTGATTAGGTTTTGATAATTCAATATCCTTTGAATTAATAACTAATTCTTTTCTTTTGGGTCTTAATTTCAATTATATTTGATTAGTATTGATTTGTTTATTTTTGATGTTGTTAAGTGTATTAATCTTATCATCTCATTTAAGCTCGATTTAGATCGATGAATATATTTCAATTTAATTGACTTGTGAGTTGAATGAGGTTTAATGTGCTCTTTCATTTGAGTCCTAATTAAAAGTTTAATCATTTATTAACTTTAGTAATTTGATCATGCATTGATTATTTTAGTGTAATATCCATTTAGTTTAGTTTGATCTTCATTTAGTTGATTTGATTGATTTAACTTATTTGACTAATTTTATTTATTCCAGTTTTATGTTAATTTATTTACCTTGATGTTGTTTGTAATTGATAGTAATTTGATGTAATTTAATAACTTTGAAGTTTATTTTTAATCTTAGCTTATCTGATTTGATTACATTTTTTTGTTCATTGACTTGATTGGATTAAATGAATTAAAGGCTCCCTTTAATTTTATTTAAGTTTAGTTATTTATAATTAATGTTTCATTTAACCTTATTCACCTATTATGTTTAAGAGTTCATGTTTTAATTAGATTATTAGACTAATATGTTTAATGGTTAATTAATGCAACTTGTTCAAATATGTTAAATTAAATCTATATGTTGAATTGATTAAAACTAGTTGTAATCACATTGGATTTGATTTGGTTGAAGTTTAATTAGATTAATAAGATATTAATTAATAATTTACTTAATCATGATTGATTTCACTTTGATCAATATTTATAATTTAGTATTCAATTTAGGTTAAGTTTGATTTAAGGATTATTTTAGTATGTCTTGTTCAAATTAATTTATTTAATTGAATGGTTGATCAATCTATTTTGAAATTTCACTATCTAATTAATTAAGAGTTGATCTAATTAGAAGCTGATGGGTTAGTGTTGACCTCATTTTGGGATGAAGTTAACATCAATTCTGAAATTAGTACTTAGGATGTCCTAATCCTAGATAGGAATCTCCTAATTAAGTGCTTAGGACACTACATCTAGTAACCTAGTACATCTTCCTTGGGTTTGATCTAACTTAATGGGCTTAGGTAGCTCAACCCTAATCCCAAACTTAAATTAAATCAAACTAAAGTTAAATAAATAAAAATGATTTAAAATTAAATCAAAATGAATGAATACAGATCCAAATCAAAGCCAAATTTAGTCAACCCATTTAACATAAGTTTGATTAGGTGGGTCTCACCAAGTCAAAGGTCAATCCACCAAAATTTGACTAAATAAAATCTTTCCAAATATTCTAAATGATAAAATAAACATGTTTAATCATAAATTTAAAGAAATTTAAACTTATTTAGGCCTTACTCAGGTTAATTTGACCACTTAGTCTAAATGAACCTAAATGGGTCTTATTAGGTTCAAACCCAAATTGAGGCATAGGTTTTGAATCAATTGATCAGCCCCCAAGCAAAGGAGGACGTGGTCTCCTCCATGAGAGGAAAAAAGGAGAGGAGAAAAGGGAGAAGTCCATGGAAGCTAGAGGAAAGGGGAGGAGATGCTATCCTCGCCTTCAATATCTTATCCAATTACACTCAAAAGACCAAGGGGAAAAAATGCCTTTTGGCCTAACCTCCCATCGTCAGTGGCAGGAGTCCAGCCACCTTGAACCTCATATACATGACTCTCGACTATGTATGGAAAGAAGGGAGAGTGACCCTCTTCTCTTCTCCCTTTCATTTCGAATTATTCACAAGATGATGCGAAGGAGAATTAGGCCATTCCCTTGACTCCTCACCATCAACAATCCAAAATTCAGACAAATCTAGCAGCCACTGTTTGACCATTAATGGGAAAACACTAGAGGGAGTGTTTCACCTCAAATTAAATGTTCCAACACATTCTAGAGGCCGAGGCGACCTCAAATGAATCCTAACAAAGGCTTGCTGCTGCTGGCAATCTGGAGAATGGTCAAACCAAATGAAAAATGTCCGCACGTTGGTCTCCAAGGTGTTTAGTGAGGAGGCATGCCACCAAATCATGTCCATGGCTTTGTCCCATCAAGGTGAAGGTGTTCGAGTTGATCCCACTACTAGAGATTGTCGGAGTTGAGGTATGTCTCACAACCGACCTATATAGAAATTTTTTGGTCATTTTCAAAAATAAATTGATCTCCATGAGGATCAAACTTTATAGATTGATTACAAATCGATCATTGATCATTTTTCAATCAAAATCATGTCGAAATTGGCCTTTGGTCACCAAAATTCCCTTAAATTTGACAGACAGTGTCTGCTTGTCTCCAGAGACAAGAGAGGATTGACCTCCACCGTCTATTCCTTCTATTTGGAGTGGACGGTCGAGATCTAGCCACATGATCTGATTAAACCCCTTAAGGAGACCGTACAATGAGTCAAGACCGTCCATCTTTGATAGGACGGTCAAGATTTATCCCATGTGGGGCCGCTTTTGACGTGGCCACCATGTGGATTTCTCATGGCTCAATGGTGTCACGCTACATGGCAACGATGCCAAGTCGGCACCACATCAGCGTTGCCATTTTAAAATGGTAAATCATGTTATAATGAATTAAAAAAATTAAGTAAAATGCCAAAAAAATTCAAAAAACCATAAAAAATAAAATATACATCCAAACAATTGCAAATGACAGGTCTATGGATTCATCTCAGTGAATAGAATACATTAAACCCAAAATCCCTAATTAATTTTTGGTAAATTTGGCTAATTTGACTTTAAATAAAATCAATTAAACTCAAATTAATCCCAAACCACTAATCCAATTAAAATGAAACTTTGGCGAACTGAAATTAAAGTTACAATACACCTTAGGAAAAAATTTCATGAATTATCTCAAAGTAATTCAAGAAATTTAAAATTTCAAATTCCAACTTCAATTTTAATTAAATGAATCAAATTACTTCAAATTAACATAACAAAGATTAATGAACATAAATATATCAATGAAACCCACCAAAACTCAATAAACCATAAAATTAAATAATTTAGTAATTAATTCAAATAATTAACCATAAATTAGGAAAATCACAATAAATCAATGAAAACTCCAAAAATATGAATGAACTCTTTATGGAAGTATCTTTCAGAGAGGAATAAAAAAATAAAATAAAATTTAATTCCTAAATAATCCTCAATAAATTAGGTTTAATTTAGATTTTATTAAAATAATTAAAACCTTAATTACACCCTAATTGTGCATTTGATTAAAATAAAACTTTGGAAATAGAAAATTGGCATGAAAACCCACTTGCCATAAAAATTTCAAACACAATTGACTGTTGAATTGAGAATTGTTGAATTTCCAAATCTCTAGATTTATATAAATAAAATAATAAATTAAAAAAATTCAAACATCACAAAATCCATAAAATTGGTTTGAAACAATCTTCATTAACATAAAAAAAACTTAAGGATAATTCTCCAACATCTTGAATCAAAGAACTTGATCACTTACATACTTATGGTTTAATAAAACTGATAATGAAATGTTAAGATTAATTAATTCATAATCAAACAATCAATGAAATCCTAATCCATAATCAATGTAACTTAAAATGGATTAAAACATTAACCTAAGTGCCTTAGGTTAACATAAGTCAAACTAAATCAAATGAACATGAATTCAATAAACATAAACATAATTCAAACTAAATGCTAAACCAATTCAAATCAAATGAAACAAATCAAACCAAATTAAAAATAAACTAAACCAAGAATGAAAAATGAATCAAATCAAAGAAATAAAATTAAGAATTAAATTTCAAGAGAATTGAAACATTAATCCAAAACCAAATTGAACTCAAAACCCAAATCATCTAAATGAAACTAAAAGGATTAATTAAGATACTTAAGGATCTTAATTATGCCTTTATGATGAATCTTTATCTTAAGATGAAGGTTTCATTCCACTATGGCATCGGATGTTGAATAGAATGGGTTTCACCCAAAAGTGCAATCTATTATACGCTTCATTATTGAAAACCTAAAAATCAATTTACAAAAGTAAAAGTGAACTTGAAAATAAAAAAATGAAAACAAAATCATTAAATCATTTGGATGGAAACCATATAAAGATAAATCAAACAAAATCAAAACTACAAATTGAAACTTGAACTAAAATGACTTAGCAAAGTCTTGCCACACAAGCCTATTCCCTTCACACACTAGATCATTAGGTCACAGACCCTAGACATAGGTTAGGTCAAGCTTTGATACTTTGTAATACTCTATATCATGATGTGATGTGTTTTAATGTCTTTGTGGTGTACTATTTTAGACTACATGTTTAGGATTATCTGCCCATCAGATTGGATAATACGATGATCTTTTTAAAATTAACATTGTCTTTCGTAGGGGGCTATACTAGAAAAGACAACTGTTATGAGCAAATTAAAAATGTTGTTTTCTTGCAAATATGCTTTAAGTACTTAAGCACAATCCAATAGGATAGGTGGGCTTGGCAAGTATCTAATGCTAAGCCTATATGTTTGTGAAATACTATTATGTGTTGTTTGTATTATCCTGACATTTGTTTTGCAGGGCTTAGGATTTATTTTTGAATTTGAAATATAAAATTTGATCTTTGAATTAGGTTAGGATCAACTTTGTTCCCTCACATGGGAGAGTTCATTCCTTCACATTCTTCTTCTTCGTAGCCTCATGCCATCTCTTCAAGGCCTTTGAAGTTGAGAGGAAATTTTAAAAAATAATGCAGTTTTCATTTTTATTAACACAGATGACACGAAATTTTTTTTTATAAAATGATATTATAAATGGGCTCATCATCGATAGGTGCTGATGTGGCTCATTGTCTACGGCTGAGCCATGAATAAGGCTAAAATTTTAAAATAGGCTTAATTAAAACTTTAATTAAATAATTAGCAAGATAATTTTTTTTAAAACCTAGCTAAAAAAATTTGGCATAGCTGTAGTATTTTGCCCATATCGGACTCATCCGATGTCAGAATTGAGCAAGTTTAGTATCGCTGGAAATGTAACAAAATTCCTCACGAATTTCTTGTTAACAAAATTTATGATTCTTACCCGGTAAGCCATAGTTTTTGCAAATGCTTGCAAAAATTGAGGTGCATAGTTGAAATTTTGGCACAGCCGCATAATTTTACATGTCAGACTCATCCAATGTCAGAATTGAGTGAGCTTGGTATCGTTGGAAAAATAACAAATTATAAAATGATATTATAAATGGGCTCACCATTGATAGGTGCCAAAGTGGTTCATTGGAGAGTCAGAGATAGGTTTGTTCCCTCAAATGAGAGAAATGACCGATAATTCCCAAAATAAATTTAGGTCGAACATCTAACTTGGGTCAAAAGCACTTAGACTTAGGTTCTGAAGCATCCTCCTTGGAGTAAATCTTCAACCATTGAAATTTTTGCAGTCTTGTGCTGCTAGAATCTATGCCCTAGATCTCAAAGAAAATGTCAACTTAAAATCTAAATTAAATTCTAAATTCAATGCCCAATGATAAGATAGTTGAAATTCCTATTAGGCATCCTAGTATTAATAGACATTTCCTACTTCATCCTGCTTAGCCTTCTAAAAGAACTCTTTCCACTTTGGATTATTCCCACTTGAAATTCCAAATATCATTCCTTTGAAAACCAATTTAAAAATTTATATGAATAATAACTTATTTCTTTAATCAAGAGAATTCTTAATAACATATCCTTCTTCCTAAGATGTAATTAACTATGGGGGCTTTCCACTTATAGAGAACCATGAACCTAATTTAAAATAAACCTTGTTCTACTTTCCATGTAATTCAGGGGAAAACTCTCTAGTACACGAAACACCCATTAGCCTTAGAAATCTTTATTAAATGATTAAATCCATTATAGGATAACATGTTTATCTTCTGAGATAATATGTTTAATCCTTAATGACACATTTGATGATATAAGTAAGAAATTCCTAAACTCTATGTGGTGTCATAAATTTTTTCTACAATTAGTTTTAATTAATTAATTAATTAAGATTTTTAGTTGAGATTAGATTAATAATCAATTAAGTTTGATTTCTAATAAAATGATTAATTTATTTAAATGGTTAAATTTGGCTAGACAATGGGTATTAAGCTTAATTGAGAATTACTCAATTTCTTTGATTATAGTTTAATTAATTTATTTATGATTAGTTTAATCAAAATTTAATTATAAATTTATCATAGTTTTTTTAACATTTTAATTAAGATTTAGGTCAATTAGTAATTGAGTTTTTTTTTTTTTATTTATTTGGTTTTATGTATTTATATTAAAGGTGTAATTGATGATTTGATGATTTAGGCTCATTTAATCAAGTTGAAATTTAATTAATATGTGTATTAGTTTAATTAATTTGAAGTTTATGTTGGATTTAAGTTCAATTTAGTTTAAATGAAAGATTATGTGATGTTTGCTTTATTTAATTTTGGATTTGGTTAATGGGATTTAAGTGTTATTTTATTCATGAATTTGGCTTGATATTTAATTTTTTTTATAATTTAGCTTCAATATATTCAATTAATGTTGATTAATTAAAATCCTAATTTTAAGTATTTTTTAGGTTTATCAAGCTTAAGAGGATTACCTTATTTTATTAAGGTTATTTGATGTTACTTAAAGTGATTTAACTTATTTTAATGATTTCATTGATTTTCTAGGATTTTAACATAATTATTTCATGAAATTAGAAATTTGAATTTTCAAATTTGATAACTTTTAATCTATTAATCATTTTTGCTTAAAAGTTTTATTGTACTTAGGGTTCTCTTCCAATTTCATCTCCCTTAAGTCTCATCATCATCAAAAGTAAAATATGGGGTTAATTATGGTTTTGATGTTTCAAATAAAAATTAAGTTAAACTCAATATATTATGAACTAATATAGGATTTTAATTTTTCTCAATTCCTCTCTGAAAGACAAATTCGAAGAGGGCTTATTTGAAATTTTTAGAGTTTTAGTTGATTTGTTCTAATTTTCCAAAGTTTAGGTCAATTAATTGATTTATTTAAGTCGATTAATCACTTAATTGAGTCATTTTGAGATTTAATGAGTTTTAGGGGATTTTAATATTTTTATGAGGTTCACTGGAGTCATTTATAATGGTTTGAATTATTTTGATTATTTTTCTTAATTTTCTTCAATTTTAATTAAGTATTTCACAAAAATGGGTCTTTGAAATTTGAATTCAATAACATTTAATATACTCACCATTTGGACCTAAAATTTTAATTGTAGATATGTTTTAACCTAAATTTAATCTCATGAAAATTTTAGATCAATTTGATCATTACTGTAAGATTAATTAAAAAAATTTGATTTTCACTAAAACCTAAATCAAGCTCAAAAGAACTAATAAAAATTGGGGCTTTTATGTGTATTAGATTCTTCTCAAAAAGATGAATCTAATGAGATTTTATTTGCATTTTTTGATGAGTAGTTTATTTTTTATGATTTTTTTAAGTTTCAAGTAATTTTTAGTATTTTAAATTCAATAATTCCAGGATTTTCTTACTTAACCTGCATTGATTGGGCTGCTATTCATGCAAGTTGAATTGAAATTAGTCTAGCAGCGTTTATGTGGCTTTTTGAGCAGAAAACCACAGGTTAGATCAGATAGATTTGGACCATCCGATCATAGATCGAATAGTCCAGGTTATATCTGTTGATCCAAGGGTGAGAATTAAATCTTAAATTTTTTTAATTTGGGCCATCCATCCCATAAATAGAAGATCAGATGGTCGATGGACCTTCTTCCTCCTAGCTGATAGGAAGATGATGCATATAATATTCTCATCCGGGGAGGTCATTCGAACCCTAAATTTTCAGTGAACTTGCCATAAATCAGATCCATCCACACTATATGGCTAGGAGAAAATAAATGCATTGGGAATCTAAGGGATTTTCTTAGAATTGCATGGGTATTTGTACAAACAAAGAACCTATGGAATTTTGAAATTTTTGAAGAAATTACCTCAACATAGCTAATGTATTTCTCAATTTGAATTTGCTAGAAACTACCTCTCTTCACAAGAATTTGGCCATAATTTATTATTTATGCATGGAAAGGGAGGGAATGGTATCATTTTGATCAGAGGAACTCCAGGAATTATTTTGTGTCAACCAAGAGGAAAAATGGGCTCTTTAATCCCCTCCTTTTAATGGTATCCAAAAATCACCATTAATGGTGTTTGGGGAGGAGATAGCCAACTGGTAGGAGGCATGGAGATGTCAAATTCAGTGGTTTAGTTACTATAGAGCCTACTAGATGTCAACCAAGTGGAGGTATGACTAGTGTTTAAGTGGATCTTTGATTTTGGCATCTTGCCATTGATTTTCTCTCTCCCATGGCCTCTGTTGTTGACTTGAAGCTCCACTCCATATGGATTGAATTGTTAGCCTCCATGTGACAGATTTTTGGTGTGGCTTAAGTCCATTTAGGTTGGATTGAATTAGTTTGAACCTATCTTGACCCATTTGACTCAAGTGAGTCAAGTTAGGTTCAACAAATCAATTTAACTCAATTGGGGTTATAATCATGTTTGATTAAGCATTTAGAATTATTTATAGCAATTGATTTTGATTCAAATCCATTTTTAACCAATTTGAGTTGAATGAGCCAAATTGAGTTCATTTGAATCAAACGATCAATATGACTCAAATTGAAGTGTGTTTGATATTTAATTACCCTTGATTAAGTATTTTAAGTAATTTGAAGCAATTGATTTTGATTAATTTGGATTTAATTTTAATTTAGGCCTAATTTGGCCTAAATTGAGCTTAATGGATCAAATCAAGTCAAGTGGCCAATTCGACCAAATTAAGCTTAAAGAAGAGTCAAATTGTGTTGAAATATGATTTTAAAATATTTTATAATGTTTAATTTTAATTTATTTTGATTTATTTTATATCTAGGTTCAATAGGGTCCATTTGGATTCGCTTAGACTAGGTGACCCAATTAGGCTATTTGAGTGATCACTGGCTTCAAACTTATTTAGTTTCATGTTCTATCATGTTAATTTAATGAATTTAAACATTTATAATTAATTAAATTAACCAAGTTTTTATTAGTTTGACTCTAGACTTGGTGGGGCCCACATGGGTCAACTCTAGGTGAGATGGCTTGATTGACCATATCCATTTGGATTTATTTTGGGTTCATTTATACTTATGTATTGATTATGTGCTTTTGGTTTGATTTAGTTATGATTTTATAGGATTTTTTTGAATTTAGATAACTTTAAGCACAAATGGGTAAATTGAGTTAATTAAACTCAATTACCATAATTTGGTTCAGTTGAATTCATATTTAATTTTAATTTATTATTTCACTTCTACAAATAGTCACTAATTTTACTATCTTAAGTGTCTAATTAAGTAGCTCTTAATCTAAAGTTGGAGATTCTAATTCATTGAGATTATGGAGATTATTAACCTCACTTGAGGTTAACAGAACCATAGTGCCAATATTAAATCTTAGGTCTAAGAGGAGGGTTGCCAATCTCACTAAAAGTGAGGTCAACAACACTTGAAGTATGAGTATGCATGAATTTAATAACAAAAATAGTTTCACTTCATATTTATACACATATATAACTGTATAAGAAGCTATACAAGTATTTGTCTTTATTGAACTAGGGAAGTAAAGTTATATAAGACCTCCTTGGGGCTACTTAAAGCCTCGTGTTCCCAAGATGTCCATACTATATACTTATTAACCCAAATACACACATCCACATATATAAATACAAAGATGAAATTATGAAAAGTCACAACTTATTATCTGTTTAAGCATGAAAGATAAATAAAATCTACTTTATTTTATCATTTATAAATAAAATTTATAAATAGATAGCTTAGATTTAAATTATTTAATTAATAGCTAACATATGATTACTGCTTAAAGAGAGAAATAATTTGAGATTTATTAGTGATAGTAGCCACTCCATATATTTATATCTTTTCACATCATGCAATTGAATGCAACATATTCTTTTTAAATTTAAAACCTAAGTGTATGAAATATATGACATGCAAATTTATGGTAATTGAAACAAAATAATTATACATTATCAAATGGAATATTTGACTTCATTAAAACCTAAAGATAATCATAATAAATAAACATACCTTAAGCCTAATCAAAGTCTTTTAGGATTTTAGTTTTAAGGTTTTGAGTTACTTAATCCCAAAGAGGTGGAGTGAAAGTTAATGTTCAAGTAATCTCCATGTTTGTTTGTTAATAAATTTAAAGAGAATTTCAGTAGCTTTTATGAATTATTTAAGTTTGGTCCATTAATAATATATTTAATTACCCTCTGATGAAAAAAAAATCCCTTAATTTGATTAATTATTAAGCAAGAGCCCATAAATCATGATGACATGGTTGGAAAATAAAATTTGCAATTGATTAATTATTAAGCAAGAGCCCATAAATCATGATGACATGGTTGGAAAATAAAATTTGCAATGTCCTAAGGATTCTAATGCAATTAAACCTATATTTAATAATTAATTAAGTTAAGAAAATTAAGCTAATTACTTTCATAATTTTCCACACCCATAGAAAATCATGGTTTAATTAAGGATTCTTATATTAACTAAGCACATAAGGGGGATTCAATTAGGCATCTTGATTAATTAAATTGATTATGGTGATTTCACAATTATGAATTTCATTTTAATCATTTAATTAATTAATTAATTATGACCACTAAGGAGAATTTTAGAAAATAATTAAAATAAAGGGTCCTAATTATTACTTATGATCATTTTTTACTATCTTAGTGATTAATTAACCTTCTCTAATAAATTTTATAATTTTCTTAATTTTAATAATTTATTAAATACATAAAAGAGGCAATTAAGATTTAAAAATTTCATTCTCATAATCCATTTGAGAAATTAACCCAAGAAAATTATGAGAGGCAAAAGTCAACTCATATATTCAACATACCAAATCTCAAGTTAATTAACCAAGTGATTAAGGCTTAATTAAGATAATTAATTAAAACTTTAAACCCTAATTAATTACTATTTAGTGGATAACATTTTGGGATTTTATTTTTCTTGGATTCTCCTCTATCTAAGATTTTTAAAAATGGGTTTATTTGTATTTATCTTATTTTTCTATAATTAGTTATGAATTTTTAAATTTTTGGCTAATTAAAATATATTTTAACCTAATTAATTCATTTACATAGTCGGTGTCATGGAGACACTAATGTTCATGCTTTCCATATGGCATCGTTGAATTTGTTATTTAAACCATCGGATGTGGCTGCTGATTCAACAGTGGTGGATGCACTTCCATCTTAGTTGTTCGATTACAGATTGAAAGTCAAATATTAATCATGTGGCTTTAATGAAAAAAAATTAAGGAAATCTACCATAATTAATCATGGTCGTCCATTATAATAACAGAATGGACGACTGATGATCTACCATCTTCCCATGGAAGATGGGCACGTCTGCCTTGTGCTACTCGATCTGAGCTCGTTTAATATAAGATTCAACTCCAAAATTATCAAGGGTAATTCTAAGGGGATCTTACAATGGGATTTGCACAAAATGACAATTTCTTTCACAAAGGACTAAAACTCCTGTGATTTTTTATGGTTAGCTGGAAATTACATCATTGGAGCTCAAGACTGGTGTTCTGTCGACTGAGGTGGCTTCTTCTTGAAGACGAAGCCTTGTTAAGTAGCTCAGGAGCTTCCTTCCCGCTGGTTGCTCTTTAGACCAAGCACCATCATGAAGCTTGTCAGAGTTGGTCTTGGAGTGGCTTTTCATGTTCGGATTGATTCATTTCGACTCATTGGAGTGAGGTGAAGGTGTGGAAAGAATTAATTTGTCTTTGGTGGAGGTTTATTGAGTTTGGAAAGAATGGGCCCTTGGGTTTGAACATGGCTAAGTCTTGACAACAATCAAAAGCATGAAGGACTCTAAGGATGCTTGGGGACTGCTCGGAATGCTCTAGGGATGATTTGTGTAAAGTTTCAATGGATGTGGAGAAGTATACCCTCCTCCCCAAGTGATCCAATGCATGAATTGGTTCAGCTGTTGGCAATTGTCCGAACGGCATAGGTGGTAGGGGATTGATGATGTATAGGTGTTTAAGTGGCTGAGAGATTTTAGTGGCTTGCCATTGGGTTAACACCACTTTTGAGGTGGACCAATGGCCAACCAAGGGGAGGAGGTCCTCCCCTTGGTCAAGGGCTGCACTCAGTCTTGGGTTAGGTTGGCTTAGTGGGCCTATGTCTAAAGAGGGGTAAATGGCTGCCATGGGAAGAGGAGGTGGGTAGGCTTTCCAAATGGAGATTTTATCTTATTTTGAACCCTTGATTCACTTGATTTGACCCAAATTGGGTTCACCATGGGTTGTTAGGTAGGTTAATGGGGACCTAAGGATGAGTTATGCCAAGTTTCATTGGGTTTGGACTTGTTCAGTTAGGTTTAGCTCAATTTGACTTATATAGGTCAATTTGGATTTATTTGGGATAAGTTGATGGATTAACCAAATTGGGTCAAGAAGGCTATTAAATTATGTTTACTTGGGTGTTTAGAATGCATTGGTTCAATTGGTTTGATCCAATTTGAAATGAATTTGAATTTGGCTCATATAGTTTCATTTAGGCCAAATGGGTCAAGTTGACCAATTTGGTCAAATTGGCTTGAGTGAGGGGTCAATTTATATTTGATTGATCATCTGGGAGTGATTGCAGGTGTTGGTTTGACTTGATTTGAATTAGAATGAGATTTGGATCAATTTGACCCTTTAGGTCAATTTGGGTCAGATGGGTCGATTGGGTTCATTTGATCAAATTAGTTATAATTGGTGGCAAGATTTTTTTCAATACTCAATTTGTGATTGATTGAAGGCATTGGTTGCAATCATTTTTGATTAGAATGGGATTTGGTCCAATTTGATCATTTAGTTCAATTTGGGTCTAATAGGTCAAGATGGTCAAATTAGTTTGATAGGTTCAATTGGATGGAATTAGATGATCAATGATGATCAATAATTATTTTAGCATGGATTGATTGAATTGATTAAGTCCAATTGGGGTTTGATTGAAGTTTGATCTAATTTAATCATTTTGGCCAATTTGGGTCAAGTAGTTCGATTGGATTGATTGGGTTCAATTAGCATCATATGAAGGTTGGATGTGTTCAAGGATGAACTTAGAGTTGATTGAAGGTCTTCATTACAATTGATTTGAGCTAGATTGAATTTTGGCCAATTTGAACCCTTTTAGGTCAAATGGGTCAATTTGGATCAACTTGGGTTAATTAAATTGATTGGCATGATTGCATGAATTGGAATGGATTAAGATACTCAATTGGGTATTTAGAATAATTATGAGGCTTGAAATTGGTTTGATTAGCTTGAATCAAGTTGAAAAGTGTTTTAGCCATATGGAGTTCAAATGGGTCAACTTGGGTTAAGGCTTAAGTTGACTTAGTTTGATTCAATTAAATTGAAGTCAAGGCTCAATCATATCTAATTGGAGTTCAAACAAGTTTAGATGGTTTAGATTCAAATAATGTTGATTTAATCTTGAGTTTGACCATCTTGAGTCCAAATAGGTTAAGTTGGATCAACTTAGCCAAGCCAAACTAAGATGAATCAAATTGAGCCTAGGTCAAGTTGGCATTTAGCTTGGAGCTCAGATTGCAATCATTTAGTTTGAATTTGGTTGATCAGCTTGATATGCAATTTGGTTGGGCCTTAGGGTAGGTGAGGTTTCTCTTATCCTAAGACAAGCTCTAACCATAGGGTTGTACCCTATAGGTCACTAGGCTTAGGTTTGGTGTCCCCTTAATCACTAGAACTATCCTAGCACTAAGGAAGTCTTAGTGTCTAGAAGAATCCTAGGTCTAGTATAAAGGTAGTCAACCTTACTCCAAAAGTGAGATCAATAATTATGATGGGTTGCTCAAGGGATGGAGAGAGTACATTAGTTGGTTGTGTATAGAGGTCTTGAAAATTAAAATTTTAGTATTTCCTGAGATGGTTTATCAGCTACGCAAATTATTTCAGCTATTGTAATATCTCAGTTCTTCCCAATACCTAGAGGAGGTTTTGTTTGAATTAAGTGTTCAGTCATTCCATTATCTCTTACTGATGTGTAAGGTAGGGGGTCTACTGTAACAATTTCACATGGCTTGGTTGGCTTCTCCTTTAATTCTGGGTTAGCAATATAATAGTTATCAAGATGGTGACTGAACATCCTACATTTGGGGCAGTAGTGTGATTTTTGCTCAATTATTTCTTGCTGCTAATATGCATTTGTTGGGGTTCCTATCCAGATTTCCTTAGCATCTAAAGAAGTTATGTCCATTTTTGTTAGCACCCTTGCTATAGATGGCCTAGTAAAGTTGATGGTGGGAAGGTCAAGCTTGAGGGGCTTGCCAAAGATTGTAGCCAAAGAGTAAAGTATTTGTTTGTTGAATAGGTACAGTTTTAGGTTAGGGAATTTTAACCAAATGGGAACAATAGGGCACTCAGAGCCGTAATCAAAGGTGGGAGTCCATTTAAGAATCTTCATTAGCACATTATTAATACGGTACAACTTCTCAGAAAAAAGCTTAGCATTGTCCTCCTCTCTACTCAACCGAATGGCAATATGTTTACTATCAACCAGTCTAACATTCCATTCACCAAAGAGCTTTAGGTCATCAAAATGTTTGCATATGACAACCATTTTGGGATGTTTATAGGTGAACTTTCCAACTAAAGTGAACCTAAGAGGTTTAGCAATCAGTGCAGATTTAGCTTTGGATAAGAAAAGGACTAGTTTGACATTTTTATGGTTTGACTTCTTATTGAAACCATTGTCACCATGTTATATATATATATATATATATATTCTTCATCTTGATCATTAAAATTTTCAGAAGTTGCAAGCCACATTTTTGACCGGCCTTTGTAGCAAATTGAAAATAACAAGGTTTTTCAAAGAAGGGTTTTGCCTAGCTACTACTTATCAGTACTTTGTAAATCACTAAGTGACTCATAAGAGGATAGATTCTTTTGGCTATTGTTAATTATTAATATTAACTTTATATTTAAAGAAAGTTTGTCATTTTAATTTAAAAAAGAAATTTCGCATAAAATAAAAGTATGCAACTAATTTTAACTTAATATAACTTTTTTTTAGTATTTTGAGACCTTGACTTGAGTGATCTAAAGTACAACTTTAGTGCCCTTTAACATTTGGAGAAAAATGTAACATTTTTTTTTAATTCTAGAGTATTTTCAATCCACATTTTTTGGTCTTGAAGCTCAAATATATATATATATATATATATATATAAATAAAATAAAATCGAATAAAATAAAATAAAATAAAAATAAAAAACATAAAAAATCCTTAGTCTAATTTTCATTATATGTTTCTGTCATCTTATTATTGCCTATCTACTAATGTTCATCATCAACTAACATATGTCAATCATCATAGACTAATGTATTATTTATAACTCTTCCATTTAAAAGTATGATATTCGTTGAACACAATGATAATAACTTCTATTTAGTGTCATGAGTATTATTACTTTCGATAAGAAAATATTTCTTATTACCTTAAGGCTATAGAAATTTTCACTGGAAGAACTCTAATGAATTATTTTACTAGAAGTTATTTTAGCAGCTGATAAAAACCTTTAATATCAAGTATAGACTTACAATAAAAAATAGTAATAACACAACAACCATAATGCCAAAACAATTACATAATGAAAATACGTTCACAAAATAAACAAATTAATAACCATTTTAAATTTAATTTGGTTGCATTTGTAAAAACATTAAATCTGTTAAATGTATGCACAAAAAAAAAAAAAAAAAGAGAAAAAAAAGAGACAAAGGCTTTAATAATTCCTATGTCAAAAATCACTACAACTGGCCGAAGCATCATTCTTGGATGTACGCGAGAATAAACTTTATACTACTTTGATAAATTCAAATTAATGACGACGCCACATACATAGGACAAACGTTTCTGTCTAGCTTTAACATTTAAAATTTATATACAAAGCTCTATATTTGATAAAAAAAAATCTATATTTTACAGAACATCAAATAGAAGATTTTAATGGGTTAATAAAAATACGAATGAGTGTAACGTATTTTTAGTTTGAAATTATGTGAGCGGATGATTTCAAAAAAAAAAGAAAGTTTAAAATTATTAGTAAATTTTTCAAAATTTCCAAGATGATTGCAAAAATTATAATAAATAATGAAGAAAAAATAAACAAATATTTGTAAAGAAATTCATCTGGTTTATTTTATTTGTTGTCGCCATGCTGACTGCGTATTCACGCTTTGGTGATTCCATCTCTTGCGGGTAACCTCTCCCAAGTCCCAATCGTTGATCTACTTTGATTGTGTAAAATCCTCACGCTCATTGTTTGGTATTTTGCTCACCGTTATGAGAATCTACAATCATAAAAATCAGCATGGTTTGTAGACTTCACAAATGGAAAAACGGCATAGAATGTATTGAATTTTTATTTTTTATAGTTGATTTATATAGTGATTTGATTAGTAAACTTCTATATTTTTATTAATTTCACATTTTTTATTATTTAAGGCCATTTTGGGTAATTTGCTTATTTATTTATTTTTAGATGGTAAAAAAATTAAGTGCTCGCTTAATCCATCCAATTAGTGGGCTTTGAGCCAGTAATGAATAAAATTAATTTTTTTTGGGATTTTCTCTTATTTTCTTGCAAATTTTTTCGTGTAGAAAAATATTATCTAGATAAAAAGATCAATGTATATGTATATGGATATACATATAAAAAGATCAATATATATGTATGATATGAACACATATCCCCAAACCATCAACAGAGACCAAAGAATGAGGCCAAATAAAAGACTTCATTAACAACTAAAAGAAGAAGATCCGAATAAACATAGAATAAATCAATAAGTAAATAAATAAAATAATTAGCTTTACGAGGATTTCCGGACTACATAAAAAAAAATATCACGAGACAGTCCCCAACAGAGCTTATTACAAGAAGAATCAAGAAGTCTAACTACCAAAGACATCTAAACAAGAGATTAATAGCATGAAGATCAAGAAGTATAACTAACTAAACGCAGAGGAAAGAATCTAGTAAATTACAACAACCAAAAAAACCTTCAAGAGAAGAGCTATAAATAGAACGGGAAATCACGTAGGGGGTTGAAGAATTTTATCTCAAGACTCCTCTGTTTCTCCCTTCTCCGCCTCCCTCTTCCTCGGTCTCTCTCTCCCTCGTGGCTCAATTCTCACGGTGGAAACCGGAAAAACCCAACAGACGGGCGAAATCCCGGATCTCCTCGGTCCTATCTCAAGTTGGCATCCTCGCCATTTCTACGGTGGATCTTCCTTGGATCGACCATCGTAGGATCTCCTCCTTCTCCCTCCGATCTTCCCTCCGGAACCCTAGCAGAGCGAAAGCGCTGCCTGAAACGCAATAGAGCAAATGAATTAGGGTTTACCCGATTCATTTCGAAATGAATAACATCGATCCGACATCTATCCATCGAGCTCATCCAACGATCCGTGATCAAAAGACGATCCGCCGGACAACACCATCGTAATCCACTCACTGAAAGAAAGGCAACCGTGTGATCAAAACAAAATCCAAGGGCGAGATCACTTACAGATCCAACAATTTCCCGCGGCAAAGAAAGACCCAATCCAAGGGAGCCCATCCAACGGCCGAGAAGAAAAGCGCTAGATCTAACGGATCTAAAGCTCGAGCGTTCCTTATTAACTCAGGGTTGACTCAATTGGAAAGGATTTCTCTCGCTTGACTCAACTCACACCCAACAGACCCAATTGGAGCGATGAGCGAACTCAATCCAGAAAGATTTAATCACTCAAGCTCACTGTTTCAAAGCTAATTACAGAAATTAATCATCCTCTCAGCTGTAATTACAGAAAAAGAACCATATCATTGGTGCTCCTGTTGAATCCCACAACTCAAACAATGGCTGAAGGCACAAGACACACAGCAAAAACTATTGAGGAATGTGTCAACAGACAAAACAAAACTGATGAACAAATGCAATCCATCACTATGATACTCAATGATGTATCCAGAAGACTCTCTCAATTGAAGAAAAATGGAAAATAATCGCAAGAACAACAACAATCACGTGTATGTACCCAACCTCACTCAAATCTCTTTTCCTCTAGACAACAACCTCAAAAACAACAATAGGCTAGTGAAAGTAGACATGCCTAGATTCAATGGAGAGAATCCTAGGGTTGGCTTTAAGGCAACTTCTTTCAATATTATAGCCTCTAAGACCAAAAATTCTTAATAGCATCTACATGGACCACCATTAAGTTGGTACCAATGGATGCATCTTAATCACCAATTACACTCTTGGACACAATTTAAAGAGCAAGTTATTGAGATTTGGCCCTTCATTGTATAGAGATTTAAGGGGTGAACTTGCAAAATTACAAAGAAAACAACGGTGAATTTTATAGCGAATTTGAGGAATTAGCAAACCAAATATCGAATTCCACCGAATTCTTACGAGTTGCTTTGAATCGTGGGCAAGACATAAAAGGGAAGTTAGAGCATTGCCTTTCAGCAGAAGCTTTCAGTTAGCTAAATTGATGGAGGATAGGCACCAAGATATAATACCAAGATATATGTAACATACCAAGCCCAACAGTAAACAAAACCGTAACTATCAACCACCTTTCGCCAACACCCCACTAATGCCGGTAATTAATCAAAGCAATGGAATACCCAGACAAAACATTCCCATACAGAAATTGACCCCAACACAACTGGATGAAAGAAGGAAGAAGGGACTATGTTTTAATTGTGATGAGAAGTATCACAGAGGTCATATTTGCAAATCAAAATGTTTACTCTAACAAGAATCAATGAGGACCAAGACCGATTTACAAGAAGAAATGAGTGGAAATACAAAATCGCAAGAAGAATTCCACGAAATCGCCTCTCAATGCATTTACAAGTCGGCCTAACCCGAGAACCTTGAGATTACAAGGTTTAATTGGAAATAAAAGGTACAAGTTTTGATTGAGTGGATCTACCCACAATTTCATTCAATCAAAATTAGCAAAATTTATTGATTTTAAAATCACTCGATCAAAGTTTTGGTAGGCAATGGGGAAACTTTAAAATGCTCGGGCATATGTTCTAATCTCCTATTCAACTACAAGGCAATACTTTTATTACATTGCTATCGTACCATGCAAGGAGCGATATAGTTTTAGGGGTTCAATGGTTAGAACAGTTGGGTGAATGTACATTTGATTACAAGAAGCTAACAATGAAATTCTACATTAATGACAGACTAGTACAATTACAAGGAAATACTAAGAATGGAGAATCTCCTTCATCGGTTCACTAAGTTGCGAACGAAAGAGATATCATCATGCTTTCAAATGAGTCAAATAACAGAGGAAACAGATCCCTCTATAGTAGAATTCAATACATTGCCAGAAATACAATGTGTATTACACACACACCGGAGTTATTTCAAGACCCAAAAGGCTTACCCCAAGCGAAATATAGACCATCAAATCCATCCACATGGAACTCACTGTGAGAGTGAAAAATTACGGTATCCACATTTTCGAAAAGCGAAATTGAAAGATTAATTAAAGAAATCTTTGGAAAGTGGTATAATCAAAGAAAGTATCGGTCCTTTCTCTTCCCGACTTTATTAATCAAAAGAAAGATGGTACACGGAGGTTCTGTGTAGATTATAGAGCCCTCAATAAAGTTACTATACGACAGATTCTATTCCAACTCACGAAGAACTCATGGATGAGTTATATGGAGCCACGTGATTTTCTAAACTGGATCTAAGGTCGATATCACCGGATAAGAATGGCAAAGGAAGACATTTATAAAAGCGACCTTTAGAACTCATGAAGGACACTATGAGTTTACGCTATGCCTTTTGGACTCACAAATGCACCTTCAACATTTCAAGCTTTAATGAATACGTCCTTAAACCATTCTAAGAAAGTTTGTTTTAGTATTTTTTGATGATATTCTCATCTACAAGACATTAGAACTACATCCATATCATCTCCAAGAAGTCAAACAACTCAAACAACATTCAATGTTTATTAAACCCTCAAAATGTTCATTTGTACAAGAAAAATTGACTACTTAGGTCACATCTTATCGCCCAAGGCATACAAGTGGATCCCAACAAGATTCAAGTGTGAAAACATGGTCATACCTAATTCAAAGAATTAAGAGGATTTTGGGTTTAACAGGTTATTAGAAAAATTTGTCAAGAATTATGCGAATTGCTTCCCCTAACATCTATGTTAAGCAACAGTTGAACGAAGAATCAACAACTTTTACCAAATTAAAGCAAGTAATGACAACATTACCGGTATTAGCATATCAAACTTTGCTCAACCATTTATCATTGAAACAGATGTATCACAATCGGAGCAGTTCTCACACAAAACAAACATCCAATTGCTTACGAAGAAACTTTCACCGACTTTACAAAAAACATCAACATATGCAAGAGAATTATATGCTATAGAAACAGCTTGCAAGGTGGAGCGGTACTTACTAGGAAATAAGTTTACCATCGGCTGATCAACAAAGCATAAGAGAATTAATGCGAAACAATTCAAACCCAACGAAAGATTTTGGTCAAACTCGGGGTATGATTATAGTATTGAATATAAACCGGGCATTACAAACAAAGCAGAGACATCGTAAAAATTTTAACACAGAAGACTTTTGATTAAGGATCAAGCAGACTCCTTAATGTCATTAAACTCCTTAATATATACTCGAATTCAATGGTCTTATGCAGAAATTAAAGAAGAAACTACACCAATCTTGAACTACAAAACAACAAATAGCGAGGCATACAGATTGCAAAACATAAATATCACGAAGACGGACTAATATCTTATAAGCGAGGATTGTCATATGCGAGAATTAGGATCTGAAATCTAATATGAGAATTACATTACACCAAGCTGGAGGGCATATGGGAGTTCATAAAACATGGGCTAGAATTACTCAACAATTCTATTGGAAAAAATGAAAAAAGATATAAAACATTTCATAGCGCTTGCCTATATGTCAACAAATGAAATATGATACTCAAAGGCTGCAGGGGTTACTACAACCTCACTTTATGCAAAACATTTGGGAAGAAGTATCGATGGATTTTATTACAGTCTACCAAAGTCTCATAACAAAGCTGCTATACTAGTGGTGGTGACAGTTGTCAAAGTATGCACATTTCTCTTACCAACCAGTTCTGACCTACATAGCCCATATATTTGTTTGATTGTCAAATTGCATGGGATACCCAAAGGAATAATTGTGATAGAGACCTATATTCATGAGTAATTTACGGCAAGAAATATTCAAACTCAGTGGTACTACATTAAACACGGTCTATCATCCACAGAGAGATGGACAAAGCGGGGTGACTAAAGAATATTAGAGCGATCTAAGGAGTTTTGTTATGGACAGCCTAAGACTTGGTTACAATTTATTCCTTGGGCAGAGTTTTCCTATAACACATCCATCAATACTTCAACCAAAATGACTCCTTTCCAAGCAGTTTATGGTAGAATTCCTCCTACATTAATTCCATATGAGGGAGTACTAGTCAGTAGACTGACAACAAAGAGACCAAATCATACATCGAAAACAAATTTACAACAAGCCCAAAAGCAGAATGAAACAAATGGTGATAAGCATAGATGGGACATTCAATTACAAGTCAATGATTTGGTATTGGTCAAAATACAACCTTCAGACAAATTTGGTGACAGGGACAATACACCAAATTACAAAGAAGGTATTATGGACCTTTTAAAGTGCTACAGAAAATAGGAACAGTAGCTTACAGAGTGGAACTACCTCCAACAGCACGGATACATAATGTTTTTCATATATCCAGACTAAAACCTTACAAAGAAGATACAACTATACATCCAGCACACTTATCAAATCAATTCAGAGAAGGACAAATGATTATTAGACCAATCAAGATGTTGGATCATAGAACTATACTCAAAGGAGATCAACAAATCAAAAGAAATACTGGGAAGGCCTATCGAAGCAGATAACTCTTGGATTTGAAGAAGAAAAAAGAAATTTACCACGAATTTGACCTTGAGGACAAGGTCGGTCTGGAAGGGAGTAATGATATGAACACATATCCCCAAACCATCAGCGAGACCAAAGAATCGAAAAAGGCCAAATTGGCTAAAAGACTTCATTAACAACTAGCGAAGAAGATCCGAGAATAAGCAGAATAAATCAATAAGTAAATAAATAAAATAATTAGCTTTTACGGAGGATTTCCAGACATAAAAGAAAATATCACAGGAGACGTCCCAATGAGCTTATTACAAGAAGAATCAAGAAGTCTAACTACCGCCAACATCTAAACAAGAGATTAATAGCATGAAGATCAAGAAGTATAACTAACTAAGCGGCGAGGCAAGAATCTAAGTGGTTACAACAACCAGAAAACCTTCTAGAAGAGCGAGCAAAGACTATAAATAGGCGGGAAATCACGAAGGGTTGAAGAATTTTATCTCAAGACTCCTCTGTTCTCCCTTCTCCAGTCGTCTCCCTCTTCCTCCTGGTCTCTCTCTCCCTCTGTGGCTCAATTCTCACGGTGGAAACCAGGAAAAAAACCAAACAGGCGGCGCCAAATCCCGGATCTCCTCCAGTCCTATCTCAGTGGTTATCCTCAGACCATTTCTGCGGTGGATCTTCCTTGGATCGACCATGTAAGATCTCCTCCTTCTCCCTCCGATCTTCCCTCAGGAACCCTAGCAGGCGCGCGAAAGCATAGAGCAAATGAATTAGGGTTTTACCGATTCATTTCAATTCGAATAAGCCCGTCGATCCGCGACATCATTATCCGAGCTCATCCAGCGATCCGTGATCAAAAGGCAGATCAAGCGCTCGGACAACACCATCGTAATCCACTCCGCTAGAAGAAAGGCAACCGTGTGATCAAAACAAAATCAAGGCGAGATCACTTACAGATCCAGCGATTTCCCAAGCGGCAGAAAGACCCAAATCAAGGGAGCCCATCCAGGCCGAGAAGAAAAGGCTAGATCCAAGCGGATCTAAAAGCTCCGCGTTTCCTTATCTTTCGGTAGGGTTGACTCAATTGGAAAGGATTTCACTCACTACTCACACCCAAGCGACAATTGGAGCGATGTGAGCGAGAACTCAATCGGAAAGATTTAATCACTCAAGCTCCTTGTTTCAAAGCTAATTACAGAAATTAATCATCCTCTCAGCTGTAATTACAGAAAAATAACCATATCAATGTATATGTATGTATATATAGATATATGTATATATGGGTCAACATGGGTCAAGTTGACCAATTGGTCAAATTGGGTCAAACTAAGGGTTGGGTCAAGTTCATATGACCATTTGAAATGTTTTGATGGCTTTGATTTGATTCAATTTGGTTTATATTTGGTTTTGGTTCAATTGAGTTTATTTAGGTCAAATGGGTCAAGTTGACCAAATTGACCCATTTGACCTATTTGAGTTAGGTCATGGGTTAGTTCATGTTTGGTTGGTCATATGAAATAGATTGGTATATTTATTTCCAATCAATTTTGGTTAAGTTTGAATTTCACTCAATTTGACCATTTAAGTCAAGTTGGGTTCATGGTCAATTGGGCTAGGTTAGGTCTAGTTGGTCAATTGAGACTTTGGTCAAGTTCAACAACCATTTTGGAGTGAACTTATCTTTTATAGTGGAAGATGTGAGTTCCCGAGCTTTCCTCCCTTAAATTGATCATTGCAAACCGAAAGGCACTCCTTTGGTCGGATAGTTCTCCCATCCATCGGGAAGCTATTCATTTGATTCAGTAAATCTGAGATAGGTCTAGGCTAATATAAGCTCATTCTTAGTGTGATCCATCGCAAACCAACAGAATCCATCAAAATGAATAATTTAAAAATGAAATTAATCTTTGACTGAGTTGACCTAAGTCCATGTATCATGGCCGACCCAATCACTATTGGGTTAGGTCAGTCATGGTCATAGTTGCCTAAGTTGACCTATGGTTGGGTGCCAAGTGGCTAGGAGGAGAAAATGACCCAATGAGCATGTGTTTTATCTCATGGGATGCCCTAAAACTAAGGGAAAAATGGTCATTTGGCTATCAGTTTGATTTGGGCATATTTGAAATGGGTCAAAAGTGAGTTAGCCCAAATTTCAAGTGGTTTGAAGTTAATTTGATTTGATTTGGCTTATTTTGACCTATTTAGGTCAAATTAGGTTAGGTTGGGTCACATTGACCAATTGGTCAAATTAGGTCAAACCAAGGGTTGGGTCAAGTTCACATGACCAATTGGAGTGTATTTGGTGTCATTAGTTTGGTTCAATTTGCTTTGAATTTGATTATGGTTTATTTGGATTCATATAGGTCAAATGGATCAAGTTGACCAATTTGACCAAATTGGGTTGGGTTAGGTGTTGAGTCAAGTTCAGTTAGCTAATTGAAAATGATTGTAGGTTTTGGTTTAGTTTAATTGGATTCAATTTGGATTTTGGCTAATTTGTTCACATATTTGAAAACTATGACTTTTATGTGGGTCCGAGTTAGGCTTCTTTTCTAGCGGAGTCTCATTATCAGCCTTATGCGAGCACCCCACTGGAGCCGAAAGAAGAAGAGGAGGAGGAGGATGGCAATGACTAAGATTATTAGTTTTTCTCTTTTTTTTGTATTTTCTTCTTTTTTTATACAACTTATGAAAAAATTTTTTTGATTTTAATAAATATTTTTATTTTTATTTGTCCAGGAGTAAAATAATAAAATTCCCCAATGCAGTGCCTAAGTGCTCCTAGCCTGCATAACATAAGCTTAAAACCCAAGAGTCTTGACACCTTAGTGCTTAATATGTGGTGATGAGGCCCTATTATAATAGTCATTTCATCCCTTTTACTTGAGAGGTCAGCGCCTTGACACTTAATATGAAGCACTGCGGTGCTTTTAAGACCATTATTTTTGTCATTCTATCTAAGAGTCTTGCGCACCCTTTGGAACTGATGATCCTCCTTGAACTTGCGCTAGCGCTTCTCTCACCTGCTGCTCAACCATGAGTTTAATATCCTTTTCTTGTGTGGAGGTACTATCCACTAACTTCTTATACAAGCTTGTGCTGCCCTGCTCTACCGGAGGTAATCTCTTAGGCTAATCTAGGACATGCAACAACTCAGGTTGACCTATTTCTGCAATAGTAGGATGTACTTCCGAGCTTGGTTCTGAAGTATAAAAATTGCTACTAGCAAATCCTCAAGCCTCTTTCCCATTCTTTCAATTTGTTCATCCTTTTGTTTAAGTTATTGAAGGAGATGTTGAGTCGAGTGGGCAATACCATGTTGCTCACGTAGCACCTTCCAAACCCTGCTAATCATGAAGGAGAGAACCCATAGTATCAACCATGTGCACTCCTATTGAATCCTCCAATAAATCATCTCCGTTGGGATCAAAACTGATTTTCTCCTCCTCCAAGTCTAACAAGTCATATCCTCATATCTTTTTCTTCTCTACTATATACTGTGTTATAATATCATCAAGGGAACGGTCTAACTGTGCAAGCATAAATGATCGTGGCTAACAGATGGTGGGATCACTGTCATGAACGGAGAGACATCTAACCTTCCATACTACTGGAGAGCTGATCTTGTGAGGACTATACTCACTAGAGGATAGATGTTCCTGACTGCTACTAGATCTGGTTGGAATAATACTTTATGATGATCTATAGCCATGGTGACAGTAGTGTTGTCTCCTTCTCCTTTGGATGCTGCTACCTTCATGCTCTGTTGCGGTGGTGGTGGTGATAGCACAACTACTATGCTCCAAGGTCTCCATTTCCTCTTCACCACAACTAGGGAAGGAGGTCAAGCAGGAGAGCTCGGCCTCGCCTCAGTCAGCGGTGTAGATGGAATGTAATATCTTGGCCATAGCTAGATCACCAATGGAGCTTTCTTTTCTCCGGTGCTGCCTTCATGGCCTTTGCCAGAACAGTGGAAGATGGAATTTGTACTAGAGTGGTGGGCATGGAGTAGAGCGGTTTGGCAGAGGCACTACCAACTCTCTCTATGTAGGAGCTCCTCTCCTATGGTGGGTAGTACCCATCAAAAGAATGCTATCAGTATGACCGACACAGGTAGTGGGCCAATCTGGAAAATTGATGAGGGCTGGCTGATGACTGCCTGCTATACCTCCGCCTCTCTCGACTAGTAACTTGTACCGATACATTGGCCTCCCTGGCCCTCTCTTGTCTGATGTACTCCCCTACATTGTGGGGATGACTAAATGTAAATCAAATTGAGCCCTAGAATCTGATCGTCCATAAGCCCCACCTACTCAGCACAGAAATGATCGAAAGTTGACATATGACCTCCTCTAAATTTAGTCTTCTAGTGGTAATCTTTAGAAAAGATAATGTTATGGAGTTAATAATGTTGATTGAAGTGCTAGGATTAACCAGAACTCTTGATAACCTGAGATTTGACACTTTAACGAAAATATGAAGGGGTGGATTGTGATTTGTGGTCCCCAAAAGTATATCCTCCTTTTAAAAGGTGACTCCAAGGATCTCGAAATAGCAAGCCTCATCTGAGGAAGTTGCTACTAGCTGAGTTAGACATATATCTAGAACAAGTAATGCATGTACTAATGATTCTCTCATTTCTTTTGATAGAACAAGGAAATCATATATAATTAACTTAGTAGAAACTTTCTAAGATGGGCTAAAATGTTGTAGTCGACCTTGAGAACAACCAGCTCGACTACTAGATCTTGTTGCAAAGTTTCTGAATTTTGATCAACAATTTATTTTCCTTTATCTTTGGGAGGAGGTAGACGAGGTGGCAAAATCTTCCCACTATAAATATTAACCTCAGTGATATCTCCAGGGGTGGTATCAACCTATCCTTCATCAACAATATGACTACTTAAAGATAATAAAATAAGATATTTTCCCATTCTCTCCATTACATGCTATTCCTCTATTCATTAACATGGCTTCTCAGGTATCTCCCAAGGTTTTGCATCAACCATAAACATATTTAGATCTAACATCCTTTTAGTTATGGTGAGTGTGGATGAGGCAAAGAACTAAGAGTCAAATACAAGGTGAAAATAGGACATTTGATCCAGGCTCCTTCAGCAAAAATGGAGTTAAACACTCACCAATTTGCCAACCAATATGATTTAAAAGATATGGAGGATATAATCACTTTCCTGGTGCCACTAGCCTTGGAGAGAGCTAATCACAATTTATGGATGGTGGAGCATGAAAGATCATTGGAATTAGTGATGCACCAAACTCAACGAGTAAGAAGGGAACTTTCCAAGACTTTTAGCGTGGATGATGAGACCAATTAATCTAGCAAAGAAGAAGAAGATGTGCCTATAGTGCATGAGATTCTCACCAACACCTTCTCCATGAAGATCACTCAAGCTCCTCTGTATAGGTTCAAAACTTCACAATTGGAAACTTATAGAGGTCAGATAGACCAAATAGACCATATAACTTATTTTAGGTTGACAACATCAATGTTGGACTTAGCCAGTACAATGAACTATTGCCTTTACTTTACTACCTTTAAAGAATCGACCTTGAGATTGTTCTCACGTCTCCCACTAAGGGTCATCACCACTTTCTCTTATTTTAGAGGATGTTCACCACTCAATTTGTCAGCACCAAAAAGCCATTAAAGAGCTCCAAATCTCTTTTTTAAATGAGGTAAGAGCCAAACAAGTCCTGAATAGATTTATTACTTGCTTCCATTGCGAAATGCTGAAAGTCAAGATATAGAACCCATGATAGCCCATACACCACTTGCCAAGGATTAAAAGAAGGGTCATTTAGGCATGCCCTCAAGCTCCATTAGCATAAAATAATCGTCGAATTGCTTGAGATATCAAACAATCACATGAATGTTAAGAAGTATACTGAAGTTGCTCAGCTAACTTTGATGACTCGTGCCAATTACTCATCAAAGAGAGCACATTTAGGATGATCACCTGGAGACTAATTTTGAGCATGGAGACCAGATAAGAGAAGGCAACTATAAACACTCACACCCAAGTGAGATTTCAGTAACCCTATGACTCATTACCAGGGGAATAAATACTCTTAGTCCACTCTAGTGACTGAAAGGTATCAATGATTGAGTTGGTATAGGCCTTCTAGAACAAGGAATTCTTCAAAAATCCTCCATCACTGAGGCCCAAAGGTGTTTTAAAAATTTTCAAGTTAAAAAAATTAGTTTTTAAGGTTTTGTAGAAAATTTAGTTAAAAATGCTTAAATTTAATAATAAATAAAAGAGTAATGCAACAAATAACTAAAATAAAGTAAAGTGAAGGAATGGAAAGTAGAGGACACAATAATTTTTATGTGGTTTGGCTAAATCTAAACACCAGCCTACGTCCACTCCTAGCAATCCAAGCTAGGAATTTAGTAAGTAAAAAAATATTACAATAAATCTCTCATACCCTCCTTCAAGGGAAAGTATAACCAAATAATATACTTTCCTAAATCAAACAGGTACAACCCTAATGTCATACTTTTCTACAACAGGTGAGTACAACTCCAACACTATACTTTCCTACAATGGGTAAGTAAAACAACTGTCTCAAGAAAGAATAATCATCTTAAGGTGACTGATAAGCAGAGACATGGAGACTAAATAATAAAGCCACTACACACTCATGTCAAGACTCATCACTCACCAATAAGTACTCACTTCCAATGAAGGTGAGTCCTTTGAACATACTCGATTGAATATATTTTTATAATCATCTTCTATACTATCCCTCACTCTAAATAATATAAAAGACCTGGGGGGGGTGTTGACTGATGTGAGGGTACAGTTAGTTTGGCTCTGCTCATTTAGCTAGCTTAGTTCAGGAATGACCTTAGTTCTCTCCTCCTAAGATTTCTCTCATTTTCTCTAGAACAAGGTTATTCCACCCTTTTTACACTAAGACTACTTAAAAGATAATAAAATAAGATCTTTTCCCATTATCTCCATTACATGCTCATCGGGTATACCTACAGCTTCTCCTAAAGGATCATCGGAGTCGGATGACTCCTAATCAATCTGAAAAGGTAAACCCTGATGATTCAAAAAAGGGAAATCCATTTCTAAAAAGTTGATTGATAATTATTCTTATTGTATGAGGAAATCAAAATCAAGATCATCAAACATAGAGAAAATGTAAGTGGAATCGATCTTCTTCATTGATTTCTTTAATTTTGGTGGTGGTACATGATAGAAATCAAGCAAAGTAAGCGGTATGAGGAGTTTAGACCCCTTATCCACTGATACAATTCTCCTGCTGGAGATGGAGAAGTTGGTGGGGGTAGTAGCTGTAATAGTGGAAGGAGGAGTTCTGGACTCGAATGGTGATTACGCTAAGGATCTATCTTAGGAAAATGGAGGCTGCTACAGGTTGAAGCTGGGCTTCCACCCTCCCCGAGTTATCCTTCACAACTGGAAAACCTTCCTTGATGTTGGTGGTTTGAACTGATTCAGGCATCGTAAACAAATTTTCTTGATTATAGAAATTATTTTCTTAGATGTACGAGATAAAGATATATCTCAACCTTCTTTTATCTTAAGAGAATCGGATGTATCCCCAAAGATTACTTTAACAGAACTAGAAGGTTATTCTTCTAAGTATTTCTTAGGGATAAATATGGCTCTTGACTTATAGCTATGCTCAAGCCAATCCTTAAAAGTAAAATAATCCTTTAAGACATGGCCTAATATGCGGTGGTAGGGGCAGTAGCTAGGATCATCACTCCTACCCACTTCCTCTGACTTTCTAGGCTCGGGTAGTTGAAAATTAGGCTTCATTAGAGGCTCTTAAAGATTTTCATGACTACCTCCCTCTCGAATGAGTATGGTTTATTGAGTTTTTCTACAAGTGTAGGTGGAAAGTAGCTACATGGTGTTGGATATTAGTACCGCTGTTGTATAGGCTACTATGGTGGTGGCCATGGTAGTGGAAGAGGTGGCGGTAGTGGAGGCTACTAAAATTTATGCCTCTCAAACTGTGTTCTCGCTACCTATTTCCCCTTATCAACTACCACTACAATCCCTGGCTTCTTCTCAAAGACCTTCTGAGGATTGGTCTTAGATGACTAGTCTGAGAAGGGTAACTATTTGTCTTCATCTTGTAGGTTAGTTGCCTTGCTAATTAACTTCTCAAATATCTTAATGGTGAAGCCTTTAAACAAGAAGGTAACCAGGACATGGATATTCTTGAGTAAAATCTTAATGGCATGCTACTCTACAGTTGTAGTTCAGTATTTCATACTTAGGTTGCACCATCTAAGAATGTAATCAATAAGGGACTCGTTAGGCTTTTGCTTCTCTATAATAAGGTCACCTATAGTTACCATTTATTGAACTCCTGGAAATATTTTGTTGAAGAGATGCTCCATACTCTGCAAAGGACTTCACCGAACTATTGGGCAATTCGACGTACAAATCAAAAGCTACCCCTAACAAGCTAATGGAAAACTGCCGAAAAGTAAAGCATCATTGCCACCAACGTTGCAACAGTTGGCTCTGAAATGTGCTAATTGCTTGGGTTCTCACTACCATAAAAAATATTGAAGGATGGTGGCACAAATCCCTTGGGGTATTGAACTACATCAAATTCCTCTAGGTAAGGTCTACCATTTGGAACAGATGAGCTCCCCCGGGCTTGCACCAACTCTTCCTTCACTTGTTGCTCTATCATTTATTTGATGTCCATTTCCTATACAGAGGTACTATCAGTGACCTTCCTATGAAAAGCATCCTCATCAATGGGAATGCACTTGGGACGATCTAGAGTATTTACTAGCTTAGGCTGATCGGCCTCCATGGGGGAAGGTTGTGAAACTAGGGCTTGGTTCTACAAGGATAGGACCACTGCCATCAACTCCGCCACTCTTCTCTCCGATCAATCTGATCATCTTTCTGCTTAATATGTTGAAGGAGGCATTGACTTGAGTTTGATGCTTCACTTTCCTCAATTATAATGCCTTATTGGCTAGGTTGCTCCCTATGCAAGGATCCTTGGGTATCTACCATGTGGACTTCTACTAAGTCATCTAACATGTCATCTTCATCGACATCAAAGTCTAACCTACCCTCCTCTTGGTTAGACTGATCATCCCCAATAATTTGCCTTACTGTGGCATGATAGTCCTCTAAAATGTCATTCAATGATCGATCATCCACCCGATCCGGTGCTACTAGAACATAGGCTTTTTGGTGATTGACCACTGAATTGGGCTCTGCATAAGCTATGCACTGAATGCTCTGAACAGGCGGAGTACTCTCCTTAACTGACTCAACAACCATGGGGGTAACCTTGGTATCCCCTCCCTTCTCCTCTTCCAACTGCGGTGGTGGATCAACCATGACACTCTAGGGCTGCCACTCCTTCACCACAATTGGGATGAAAGGTTGAGCAAGTAGAGCTCGACCTCACCTCAATAGGTGGAGTATATGAAGTGGGGTCCTTGGGCCATAACTGGGTCACCAAGTGGGAAGCCCTCTCTCTAGATGTGGGTTTATGGAACTTGGTGGGGATTTTAGATGGTGGAACCTAAACTGGTGAAGGTGGTCGGTGAGTGGAGCGATGTAATGGGGGTGACACCGGCTACCTCTCTGCCAAAGATCTCCTCGTACAACTACTGGAATTGGTGAGAACAATCCTATCATAATGATCGACTCTATCAGCCTGACGATCAGAATGATCAATCAACGCAGGCTAGCGAAGCTCCTCCTCTCTCTCTTACCCACTTAGGTAGCTATCTTGGCCTTAGTGGCCCTTTCCTTATGAATTTGATCCCTAACACCTATAGGGATCAACCTCCTTAAATCATGCAAGGTGCCAGACTATGAGCATCTATGGGCTCTCCAAACTCTCTTGAGCACAGACCGTAGACTAGCATAGAGCCTCCTCTCATCCTTAGTAGGTGTCTCATACTCTATAGATAATGGGGGTAATGCAATTATCTTCTTGTAGTCCTCCTCCCCCTCTGAAGCTGAGAGGGGGTGAAACCTGGTGTCATTGAGAAGGGGAGACCTCCTCAACCACATAGGAGGCTTCCTCTACCTCCTTAGCCATATGCTCGTAATGAATCTTGATTTATCTTTTCTTATTAGCATTGGGTGTTGGTTAGTAGAGATAGATGGGAACTAGAACCAACCTAAAAAGTTAGGGAGACTATCTCATAAGCTAAGATAGCCTTCCCCTTAATGGTAGGGAAAATTGTAGAGGCGTACTAGCTGTGCTGAAATTATGGCAGGTGCTACTGGTAGAACTAGAAAAACTGGCAGGGGAACCTCTACCGCCTTTCTCTTTAATGAGGGGAACTCAGAATCTGAGTGCAAATCAAAATGTAGGAGTGGCTTCTTGTCTACCACATCCTCTCTACTGATGGTGGTGAGGGCAGGTCCCTCGCAAGTGACCCTGAAATGCTCAAAGCCAAGGATAAAAATGATGATGGGGGTGGTGGTGGGTATGGCCTAATCCAGGGCCAATCTAACACTACAGGAGAATGAAAGATTAGCTTGTCGAAAGAAATTATGAAAGACTAACTAAAGGAAGAAGAAAGAGATGGGGCTATAATCTTTGTTACACTATTGAAAGAGAACATGATTAGACTCTTTCTTTGATTTTTGTTGACTTGGCTTGACTTTTGATTTTGGATTGGAACCCTCATTTAAAAAATTTTATTATGTTAAATGGAGTTCATGAATTTTGTTGGAGAAGTTGAGAATTGGACTTTTTCTCTTCATTGTTGTTGTTGTTGTTTAATTTCATTGATTGTGAATGGGAACCCTCATTTAACAAATTTGATTGTGCTAAATGGGGTTTGTTTGTTGAAGAGATTTTGAAGACTTTGGAAGAGAAACTTTTTCTTTTGGTTTTAAATTTCTTTTGAATTTTGGACATATTAGATGAACCTTTCTTTGCCAAGCTAGTGGTAAGAAGTTCATTATTTTGTTTAATTTATTTTGATTAGGTTTATTTTAATGGATAATTTTCTTTGATTAATTTTTTATCTTTTTCCTTACCTATTGGAGATCTTATAGGGGTTTTAAGACCTACTTAGAGTGAAGTCCTAAAACCTAAAGATGTTTGCCACCTTCACTTAAGGATGAAATAAGCAAAGTGCCAATGGAAAGAAAGATATCCTTGGGCTTAAATAAAATATAAGTCCACTATCGATGCTTGGAGATAATGATTAACTACTAAAGATGGAGAGAGGAACAGTCCGAGTGGAGTCACAAGAAAAATCTGTGGTGTTTTATTTTGGATGCCGAGTTAACACCACATAGATCTTACGGGGTACTTATTGAAGTGATTGGGTACGACAATGAGATATGATGTATTATATTGAAAGATAGAAACATCACCATATAATAAACCAAATCACTTAATAAGGACTTCTAATGCGGATGGGTCTTCATATATACCAGAGATATTTTCCCTACTTTACATGGAAAAGTAATCCAGGGTTTATTTTATATCGGGTTCTTTAGTTCCCTATGGAAGCATGCTTCCATAGTTAATTATATCCTAAAAAAATTAGATTTTCTAAGAATACTCTCGATTGAAGTAGTCAATCAATTATCTTCAAAGATTTCAAGGCTAGACTATCAAAGGATAGATTATTTTTAGAAGATTACATGGGAATGTTTAATTGGAAAGACTTATTTTTAGATTCCAAAGGAAGATAAGTAGGGAGCACTCATGATAGTAGGAAGCCTAGTAAGTGCTCCAATCCATCCTATGGTGAGGCTTGATATGTTTGAAAAAGAAGATTATTTTTATTTGAATTAAATTTTTATTTGAATGCTAGGGATTATAATCCATCAACACAACATTGTGAAAATGCCTAAGAGGTGTGGATTTATGCTCAAACAAGCAACCTCAGATCCTAAATCTAGGATGCTTTAGCACAAGTTAGGAGCGCGACCTAAATCTAAACAGAAAGGTGACATTTTTATTTACCTTCACAAGAGAGGATAAACTCATCTAGCTCTTCTGGGTGTATAACGCATGGAGTGGCCACTAGTTAACACCTCATATGTACAAGATTGCTTAAGTTGTTATTTAATTTGAAAGAGACTCGAGTCTTAAACTCACTCCATAAGAGACTAGATCATGTTTGGAATGACCATATGACTTAGTCTAAATGTAGAATCTTTCCAAAATTTATATTATTTTTGACACATTCATTTGGACAAAGGCTTTAGAATATTTTATGCCTAAATGCATGATAAAATTGAGTTATGGGCCAAATCAAAGAGAGAGAGAGAGAGAGAGAGAGAGAGAGATCTCCATCATGAGGGGGTGCTCTCATAGGTCAAGTGTTCCCTAAAGTGTAAGAATGGAGATCTTCCTTATTCAAGAGTGAAATAAGATGATATGCATGATGTTTGACATTCCACATTCAGCTAAGTGAATGATAAATCTTTTAATTATCTTGATTATATCCTTGGATTTAGATGAGATTGAAAGTTGTTTTAAAATTTAGTTATGAGTTATTAATTGGGTAGAAAAATTAATTTTGTTCTAAGAGCCTACCACATTCATGACACACATTCAATCATCAAATTTAAGAAACTATGAAAAAGATGCAATTTTTATTAAACATAACATTCAAACATTTATATTATTGTAAAAGAAAAAAAGGTTGACGATGCTTGTCATACACCTCGAGAAAAAGAAAATTGGGTAGCCGGGCTCTACCCTTATACAACCCAGATTACAAAAGAATATTACAACTAAAATTAAATTAGATGCTATGGGGGTCTTCATCTCTTGTTTTCTTTTTTTTCTTCTTGATTTGATTATTCTGCAAGGCTTCACAGGGCCTCCCAGGACACTGCCTTCTAGCCACTGCTCATCCTAAACCCCATAGCACTAATCCTAATTTCTATTACAAGATTACATTCTATGGAAAAGTAAATCTAACTACACCTACAAAACATATGTTAGCTAAACATACATACATTCTCAAGCAATTATATTTTATAATTTGGACTTAACACCCTACACATGGGTAACCAAGCCCACTTGTCCTAATCTTGGATTATGCTAAGGAGCTAAGAAACATAGAAGTAGAAGCATTTATATTTATTTTAGCAACTCCTTCAGGATAATCCCTTGTAGAAAATACCATTAGGCTAAGAATTGCTTAATATCCAATCTATGAGCCATAATCCTAATGTTCAGTCTAAAACATTACATCATAAAATAAAACATCACATTATTATATATACCATCCTATCCTAAAGCTAGAAGTGGTGACTTAGCATTCCAATGTGTGTGCTTAGGCTTAGTGTGGTATTAGGCTTTTGATTATGATCGTCTAAAATTTGGGCAATTTCATCTTAAGTTACTTAGAGAATTTGTGAATTTTAATTTATGTTCTCTTTTATTTTATTTGATATTTACTTAGGGTCAAAGCATTGTAAAGAGAAGACAGAGGCTTAACTTCCTTCATCCCTACCTTAAATTGTTTTCTAAAGCAAATTATTATGACTTTATTTTTTTTAGCGAATGATTTATTAAATATTTTATTATTCCAAAGTTTAGGTTAATCTTAAAAAATTCTATCCAATATGGAAGGCATCCTAAGATTAATAAAATTGAATTACCATCACATAGATAATGTTGCACCATTCCTTTTCATCATCAATAATCATGCATATGATTTAAGACATTTGGCATACTTGAATGATTATGAATGTATATGTTTTGGTAGAAAAAAGAGGTCTTCAATCTTTAATTAAATACACATACAAATGTATTAAAGATGTAAGCAAGTGCATGCCATTATTTAAAATAAGGAAGTGAGATAATCTAAGATCTCCTAGGGGCTACTTAAAGCCTCGAATTCTCAGAATGTCCAGACTATGTACTTGCTATTTCAAATACATATTAATGTACATGTAACTATAAGAATGAAAATCATGAAAAGATTGTATTTTTTTTTAAAGTATTTACACATGTAAAGTAAAGTTCTATCAAAATTCTCATACAAGTACACATAGGTATAAAATTAAATAAGTACATGCCTTTGTTAACTAGAGAAGTGAGGTAATCTAAGACCTCCATGGGACTACTTAAAGACTTATATTCCTGGGATGTCCAAACTATATACTTATTATCATTCAAACATATGTAAACCCATACATGAATCATAAAGATAAAGCAACACTTTAACATGTTTAGATTATAAGCACATGCAAATCTTATGAAGTATTCATAACTAATGTCAATCCAAATTTTCATTATCAATTTATAACTTTGAAAATAATTTTCAAAGTTATTAGTGATAGTAGCCACACATATAATAAGATTGATCCAACACATGCAACTTTACATAAGTATGTTCATTTGATTATTTGTATTTGAATGCACGAATGTATGATATCAAATGGCATACAACATTTATGATAATTGAAAAGGAATAGTTGAACACTTCCACATAATTCATTCAACAATACTAATTCCTAAAGACAATCACATTTGGAGGGGTTAAACCAATAAGTTTTGGCTAATTTGGGTTAAAGGTTGGTTGGGTTTGATTTAGGTTGACCCATGGTGACCCAAGGATGGGTCATACCAAGTTTGGTTGGGTTTGGAGTTAGTTTGGTTAGGTTTGGCTCAATTTGACCCATGTAGGTCAAATTTGGTTCAATTGGGCTAGGTTGACCAATTGGTCAAATTGGGTCAAACCAATGTTTGGGTCATGGTCAAATAATAATTTAGGATGTTTCAGTTTAATTAGTTTGATTTGATTTGAAGTGGATTTGAATTTGGCTCATATGGCTTCGTATGGGTCAAATGGGCTAAGTTGACCAATTTGGTCAAATTGGCTAAATTGGCTTGGGTTAGTGGTTGGTTTAGATTAAATTAATAATTTAAAGATGATTTTAGGTGTTGATTTCAATTAATTTAGATTTGGTAATGATTTGGTTCAATTTAACCCTTTAGGTCAATCTGGGCTAAATGGGTTCAGTTGGGTTCAATTTATCAAATTGGATTTAATTAAGGCTTGGATCATGTTCAATAATCAATTTGTGATGGAATTGAGTCATTGGTTTGAATCAATATGGATTGGGTTGAGATTTGGTCCAATTTGTCCCTTTAGGTCAAATTGGGTCAATTTGGGTCAAAGGGGTCAAATGGGCATGGCTAGATCCAATTGATGGTCAAATCATATTCAATAGTAAATTCATGATTAATTGAAAGCAATGGTTTCAATTGATTTGAATTGGAATGAGATTTGGTTCAATTTGGTTCATATGGGCTAATTGGGTCAACTTGGGTGAACTTGGGTAAAGTGATCAAAGTAGCTTGGTTTGACCTAATTGATTATAATTGGACAATCAAGGGTGATCAATAATCATTGTAGAAGGTATTGAATGTGTTGGTTCAATCCAATTTGGTTTGGATTAGAGTTTGAATCAAATGAGTCCTTGAGGTCACTTTGGGTCAAGTAAACCAAATGGGTCAATTTGAGTTGGATTAGGTTGAATTGGGTTTAATAATTGATTTGGGATTGATTCATGGCTTTGATTGCAATTGATTTGGATTTAATTAGATTTTGGCTTGTTTGGACATTTTGGGTTCAAATGGGCTAATGTAGGTTGATTGAAATAGTTTGATCAAATTGGTTTGGTCATGAATCTTGAAAGGATTTGAAATGGAGATTTGAATGGTTGAAGTGATTTTCTAAAAAATCAATTGGGTTTGGTTTAATTGAAGGAGCTTAGGTTTGATCCATAGAATTGGATTATGGGGTTTGGGTTCAAATCATTTTAGCTTGGAGCTTGGATATTAAATAAATTCAATTATGTTTGGTTATATTAATTTAAGGTTTGATTTTTGATTGATTGGATAGGCATAGGTTTGGTTTAGGCCACAGGATAGGTTTGATCCATAGAATTGGATTATGGGGTTTGGGTTCAAATCATTTTTCACTTGGAGCTTGGATATTAAACAAATTCAATTATGTTTGGTTGTATTGATTTAAGGATTGATTTTGGATTGATTGGATAGGCATAGGTTTGGTTTAGGCCACAGGATAGGTAGGTTACCTTGGTCCTAAGGTATAGACTAAACCTAGGGTACACCTTCATATGTCTATAAGCTTTGGTTTAGTGTTCACCTAATCACTAGGAGTGTCCTATGACTAAGGAGGTTCTAGTGTCTAAGATGACTCCTAAGTCTAAGATAGGAGGATGAATCCTCACTCCAAAGGTAAGGCCAAGATAATTCTATTCTCATTAGAGAGGAGGATGAAAAATAAGCACACAATTCTTGAGAGGAGCCATGTTAAACAACCCAATAATGAAAAAACTCACACTTGCACTCATTATTTGAATGAGACAACTTTGAACATATTTTCAAGCACACTCGCTCTAAGTTGTCACTGATAACTCACACAAATCTATACTCTCCAAGCCTAATCACTTGAGAAAGTTGTTGAAATGGTCAATGGAACTAAGTGAATTTGATATATCATACTCGCCTTAGACAATAATCAAAGCTCAAGCACTCACCAATTTCCTCATTGATTTCTGGAGCTCGTAACAAGTCCTGGTCAATTAAGAGCTATCATGGAAATTATACATGGATGGATTATCTGACAAACATGGCATGGGTACAAACATAATATTAGAAATCCTAGTAGGATTTACTATAACACTGTTAGTTATGTTTAACTTCACGTCAATGCACAACTAATCAGAATACAAAGCCTTACTCACAGGATTCAATTTTCCTGAAGGTTAAGGGCATTGTACATTATGGCCTATTCAAAGTTGCAATTGGTGGTAATGAAGGTTAATGGGGACTATGAAGTTAGAGCTAAGGTCTTACAAAAATATTTGCTCATAGTTAAAATAGAGATTAGGTTATTAGAGTAGTTTAAAATTTAGAAATACTTAGAGAAAAACCAACTCACCAAATTATTGTATAGAGTATGTGGGCTTAAAGGACTCTCCTCTATTTAGCTCATCCATCCAAGTATCAAGAAAGAAGAGTCAATGTAAATAAATAGCATTCACTCGCCTAGCTAAGTTGACCATATCAAAAAATACATAGAGATTGGGGAGATAGAGGAAAACATAAAAGTTGTGATGAGACCTAGAATAAAGGTCACTCAATACACACTGATTGAAGGAGACTTATTTAGAAGGTTAGTGGCCTCATTGAATATGCTGCATGTGAGAAACAGAGCAAATGAAAGTACTGGAAGAGATACACTCAGGTGAGTGTGATAACCACTTAGGAGGAAGAACACTTGCCCATAGAATCTTGAGGCAAGGATATTTTTCTTCTACACATAGAAAAATATAGAATCATTTTCAACAAGATACAAATAATGCCAAAATTTTACCCATCCTCTTCTGCAGTAACCACCACAGCCTTTGCAACCTAATACAAGTCCTTGGCCCGTTGCCATTTGTGGGATGGACTTAATTGGTCCATTACTATTTGCCACTAGACAAAGAAGATTCATCATGGCCATGATTGACTATTTTAATAAATGGATCAAAGCTAAATCACTCTCCAAAGTAACTGCACACAAAGTCAAAACCTTTATCTAGATTAAACTTTTTTGTAGGTACACACTACTCATGGCTATTATCATTGACAACATGAAATAGTTTTCCAACTGAGGGGTAAGAGGCTTCTACAAGTCTTAAGAGATAAAACAAAATTTTATTCAACCGCATCAACCATAGAGCAATGGCTAGTTAAAGCAACAAAGAAGAAGATACTTAATCAATTAAAGAAGAAAGTAGAAGGTGCTAAAGCTAATGGGTTGACACACTACCTTTTGTTCTCTCCTCTCAAAATGATTCCCACTACTTCTATCAAACAGAGACTCTTCTCACTCTCGCATGAGATAGAAGTAGTGTTGCTAGTTAAGTAAGAACTCCACAGCCAAAGGGTCCTTCCAACTATAGAACTAGGAGAGAACATCATCAAGTGAGACAAGGCAAACTCAGAAGCCATGAAAGACACAGTCATCACGCTCGAGGAGTTAAGGAATGAGGCTTGCTATGGCAAGAAGTGATAAAGAGGTGAATGATGAGATAATATAATCATTATATAAAAGAGGAGTACTTCAAGAGTGGCAACTTGATTCTCAAGAAGGTAGACATAGTGGCTCAACAAAATATCCTTAGCAAACTCTCCTATACAGAGGATGACCCCTATATTAGCAAAAATTAAGTCTACCTCATACCTTACCAACTTCAAGCCCATGAAGTGCAATTCCTACCACATACTTGGAATGCTAAAGACCTCAAAAAAATTTATTCTTGAGGTGATTGATGTCACTTATTCAATGTAACATGCTATCTTTAAGTTCATTTGATATTCATCTGATAAAGTTAGATTTTCTGACATAATTTTATTTTGACATTAAACATGCTTGGGAAATAAATAACTAAATAATTAGGAAGCTATGCATTGACTTAAGACACTTGGAGCACCATTTTTGGCCCAAAGAAAGATCCTACTCAAAAATTCATAAAGGCCCAACTAGGAGATCTGAATACTAGGAGCACCATTCTTGGCTCGATAATATTAACATCGATCAAAGCAATCCTTGAATGAATGTTCAAGTAACTGCATGGTGACTCTAGACACTTGGCACACTATTTTTTGCCTAAAGTAAAGGTCCCACTTGACATGCAATAAAATCCTGAGTAAGAGATCTAAATATTTGGTGTGCCATTCTTAGCCCAAGGATGCCATAGTCAGACAAACAATCCTTGAGTTAATTCCATCGAGGACTCACTTAAAATTATATTATAAAATTACAGTGTAAGATCGACACCCGATGATATCAGCAACTTAATAAAGTATAAGACCAACACATCATGAGATTGGTGACTACAATGTAAGACCAACACCCCATAAGGTTATCATCTATAGTGTAAGACCAACACCTTATGAATTCAACAAGTTAATAAAGTTTATGACCAACACCAAATGAGTTTGGCAACTACGGTGTAAGGCCAACACCTCGTGGGTTCGACAACTTGTTGAAAGACCAACTCTCCTTGTTGGCAGACTAAAAGACCAACTCTTCTAGTTGGCATACTAAAAGACCAACTCTACTAGTTGGCTATTACAAAAGAAAGAAAAAAAGGCCAACTCACTGTAACTGATGGCATAAAGATGTTGACGACTCAACTAAGGTTTGACCCCTTTAATTGACAAAAGAACTTATTCACCACAACCAACAACTTACTAAAATTACCAATTAGAGGGTAACAAACTCACCCCATAATCAACACAGTATTTGTTCAAAAGTAATAAAGAAATTGTCAAAGTATAGGGAGTACAAAACAATACAATCATCTTGACAAAATAAAAAATAAAAATTAAAAATGTACGTCCTTTTCATTTATAAAATTAACATTTCAGGTGGACTTATGTAGAATTACATAGAGCTCTTCTCTTCCTCAACTCATAATATATATAGGGTGACCTCTTTACTATCCATGAAGGTAGTGGGAACCATGGGAAAAGGCCAAGGCATTGAGAGATCTTAGACCACCACTTCTTGACCTTCTCGGATTGACCCCATATTCTCAACAAGAGCACCAAAAACTAAACAATTCCATACTTTGTCCCTTCACAATGATAATGCAGTGGAAGACAATCAAGCTCCATGACAACCGCTTCTTTCTCAGCATCATCAAAAATATGATTATACTTACCATAGGGATTAGAAGGATCTAGGCAGGTATAACCTCCTAGTAATTCAAAATATCTACACTCATGAGGTAGAGGAAGCCAAAAGACAAATCTAAATGGTCCAAAGGGATACATGACTCATTTGACCTAATCGAGTTAAGCCTTTCATTAGGGTTGGCCATATAGTCAAGATGATTATGGTAGTTGCCATGGAAGACACAAGGTAAAAAATCTTCTTGACCTAAGACAACATGAATGATTTTGACACTTTTTTTAGGGTTGCCATCAAACTTACTTGCTTTTAAGAAATAAGAAAATAAAGCCTACTTAGTTGAACTTAGAAGTTACTCATCGATATAGAGTTGTAATAAAGTTCTAACTATCCATGGTGAAACCACATTTATAGGAAAATTATGGCTCAATAATACAAATGTCATATTAAATATTTATTGAAAACCTCATTACAAAATCTCACAAAAATTTTAAATAATGCATATGAAGACAAAAGTAATAATGAACACCTACTCACAATCAATGATGGGGTAAAACTCGACAAAAAGGAAAGGTGAGTATGAGGTAAAATTTTCTTCTAAATATTTATTTATTTTAAAATATTAAAAATTTATAAATGCACTTAATATGTCCTCCTACTATTTTTTTTTGAAATGTTTTATATTGTGATCGAGTGTTACTCCTCACTAAGGTTTCCCTACTCTTAAAAATAATTGAACATAAATTTGGCATGATGCTTCAATGTAACCAAGCACTTGAGGGAAATTAACTTGATCCTCATGATCATGAAGTCTTTCTAGAACTTGGCCTCTATAGCTTTCCTTCACTATGACTTTGCCTCTAACAAATACTTGAGCTCACCCACTCTCGGCCTTGATGAATACAAGTCCTTCTTGAAATGGTTACCTTTTCATGCATGTTGGTGAACACAGCTGAGTCTATGAGTACTTGCGGCCCCTTCTCCACTTTTTTCACTCCACAAGAACCGACTCATTCCTTCAAACTCACTATTGTGAGGGGAAAAACTTTCCAATATCTCTTGGATGTTAATGGAGATGAAGGTAATCATTACTCTAGTAGACAAAGTGGGAGTCTTGTTAGTTCTCCTTGTGAAGTTGGCCCCTCAATCAAGGAAAAATGTGATGCCTCCACATTATCTCATGGTGAGCCTAGAGTTTCCCTTCAGTTGTTAAATATGAGCTCATTAAAAATATGTAGAGAGGGCTTTCAATAACTCAATTAGATAGTGGTAAAATTCATGCAGAAGGGAGCCACTATTTTAACAAATGGACTTCCTCTTCATTGAAATGATGGCTTAAAGATATCCCCCTCCCCCCTTCCCCCAAAAGAATCATCCTTTAAAACTACTTGGTCAATCTAAGCTAATAATCTGAGATATTAGGTGCCCACTGTCACCCACCATTGTCTGTTGCACACTCATCCCTATAGTTAAATGCTACTATAAATTCTAAAAGTGAGATAGTTAATCTCACCTCAGTAGAACTTTCTTCTATGATGGTGGGAATAGGAGAGGTAATCATCGACCACTTCACCAATACCTTCTTGTGGAGAATAAGAGGAGTGACAATCCCATCTTTTGGTACACTCTCTACCCAAATAAGATAAATAATCACCTTGACCAACAACTCTGTGATACCGCTCTCAAGAATGACTGTGATTCTAGGGGTGGGGCTGCTAGTAGTGCACATCTCTATCGCATGAATAATGTAGACATCAGCCAGCTTCATGGACTTCTTTAATCTTTTTTTTAGTTGAACATCAATATGGCCACATGGTCTCTTAGAATCCATGGCGAGTATAAGTATTCTACTTGCAATAATAAACTCAATAGAAAAAAGATTTGTGCCTCTAGTCGTGAATAGAAGGCTCAGTAAATATTGTCAGTAAGGCCAATGCCTTTTTATAGCTTAAGGAGTAGGGGATACACCAAGAAATTGAACCTAGTTAAATGGTGATGTAATATTTAATGAAAGATTATTTTTTTATTTTTAGCATTTATTATGAGCTAATTGATTTTTTTCTCTCCTATCTTTTTTTTGAGTTTCCACTATAAAGGAGTGGAAGAATTGGGGAACTAAATATATAGCCAAAATATGCAAATAGCCAAAATACTAATGATTTGTTACAAGCATGGGGAGCATAATAATAACATGGGCATCGACTAATTGGATATAAAGTCACCCTTAGAAGGCAAGTATTCAAGGAAGAATGGCAGTCTCAACAACACCCCACAATAATAGGGAGAGAAGCTAAACATGAAATCAACTAACTACTTACTCGTGATGATGCTTATCACTAGCTAATAAGCACTTTGCCTCTAATCAAGTCATGTTATTTGTATATACTTGACTAGTTCTATTTTTGTACTCATCTCTTATGTTATTCCTCACCTTAAACAAACATTATATCAAAATAAAAGGGAGGGAGGTGAGGAGGTGGTAATTGGCCTTTTAAGGGTTCTAATGGTTTGGCTCAATACATTTGACTAGCTTAATCAAGAAATCCTTATTTCTATCCATATAAGCTTTGTTCTCTCTTTCTCTCTAGAATAATAGAATCCTCTCTTTCTTGTACCAAGACTACTTCCCTCTATTACCTACTATTCCTCTCTTCAATAACTTTGCTTCAAAAGTATCTCTCAAGGTTCTACTTCAACCATGGACTAATTTGGATCCAACATTAACATTTTTGATAATATTTTTTTTTAGGTTAGTTTTCTAATTTTATCAAATTAGAAATAATATTGGACAAGAATAAATTTGAATGACTTTTGATTATAATGTTGTGTTGTTATCAAAACATTAAGAATCTTTTATATCTTTTTAAAAATATTTGAGGGATATTTTACTTCTAATTGAATTTTTATAATTTTAAGGGTAGCATTAGAAATTCAAAATTTGTATTAAATTTTCATTGATTGGGGATCTTCTTTTGCCTTAATCTCTAAAAATAACCCATCAAATTTTAAACAAAATTTGAATTACTTTATGCTCTTTGACCTAGCTTAATAATATGTTTTAGGGTCTTTCTTTAGACTATCTTTAAACACAAGATTTTATTAACTATTACAAAGTGAGTCTCATAGGTAATAAGAGCAAGGGAATTACTATGAAAAGCTTATTTGTTTCCAAATTTACTTATGAATTTAATTATAGTGTAAATTGCCTATTAAGTAGTGACATTTAATTATAATGGCTTAATCAAATTAGAGGGTATTGTATAAAGATTTTTGTTTGTTAATATGAGACATTAAAGTCTATTTTTGTTATTTCAAAGTCATTCATTATTATAATTGAAACACCAAATTGATTTTAAGTATTATTGAATAAGTTTCTTGAGTTTTAAAGAGATCATCCTATTGTGTTTATTCTAGCCATTCTTCATTCATAAGACCACTAAGAAAATTCATATTTAACCTATGAGTTTAATTAGTTATCATATTATAAATTCATTTTTTAAGAGTCAATTTTTTAGGGTTGATCTTGCAATTCTATAACAAAAATTTTACTACTAGATTATTAAATCCATATCTACTAAATTTGAGTTAGTGCTTCTATATCATCCAATTTTAAGGAATATTGTGAAGTCTGTTTTATTTAGACTATGCCACACTATGAAAGTTATGTATTTGTAGTGAAGAATACTTTGGCCCACATAGAAACTTCATCATTGTGGAAAAAATCATGTAAGCATAGCGATCACCTTGGAATTAATAGTCATTGACCATCTAATTAGTATTTGGTGAAATCATTAAGATTAATAAATGTTTGAGTAATAAGAATGATTGACTATTGTTTGCTCTACAAGGTTTACATAATCTATCTTTAAAATTTATTTTATTAATTCCAACATTGGATTTTAAAGGTATATTGAAAGATGTCAACGAAATTTACCAAATATAGTTAGTTGATCCTATCAAAATTTATTTTGATGTTTAGTTATTAGACTTCTAATAGGACCAAACTTCATTATTAGATAATCATCAATAGATTGGGATCACACAAGATTAAGGATATAAAAATACTTTGTTAGCATTTAGTTGTGAAAGATAATATGTTTAATGCCAACTTATATAATGGCTCAACACATAGTTTTGGTATTTTATCATTATGATATTCTTTTGTAGTTTTCCATAATTATATCATTTTGTTATTAGGTTTTATGAATTCTTATGATAATATGATTTTTGTTATTATTTGTTTCATTATATGTCAATATAGACTAAGAATTCATATTATTTAATGATCATATAATCGATTATTGCATATATTGATAATATCTATGGTATGATTTTATTTTTCTTAAATCAAGCAAATTTTGTTGTATACACATTTATATGCTTCTTGAAGAACCTTGTTAACATCATAACATATTTATATAAAATTGATATGACTACTATTTGATGGTAGTAGGTGGCATTTTTGATGAAAGTAATGGTTAAGAGTTGTTATGTGGATTTAGTTGAATGCCTTAGAAAGTGCTTTAGACTATATAGTGGATAAAAGAGATTTATAAAAGTTTAGTAGAAGAAAGGCCATGACTTATCCAACATAGACTAATTTGGGTTAATTTGGAAAATCACATTAAGAAAGTTATTTTGAAGAGTTAAAGTCAACATTGAGAATAATAATGTAAAGATTTTGTTATAATCTTAGTGATTTGAGTAAAGATTATCTGGTAGGGTTTTGGAATGGTTGAAAATTTTGGGTTAGGTCATAGCTAATTTTAGAAGATGAGTAGAATGAAGTGGAAGGTGAGAAAGGTTGAGAACAAGTATTTAGGAAAGAGGAGTAATAAACATAAGACAAAAAAAAAAGATAAACACAACATCCATCTAAAGAAAATGCAAATTCTTGAAGCTACCAAGCAAAAACCAAATAAAAATTAATTTACTATCAAAATATATCACTTCAAAGCATAAAATTTTTCATTAAGTATTTCCATCATCATAAAAACAATATAATATTTTTTTATAGAAAAGATAGGGAAATTAATGAAGGAGTTTGCCATTCACATTCATAAATTAATTTTATCAGCAAACACTTTCTAATGGCTAACACATTTATATTTCAAAATTTGAAAATTCAAACCATTAAAACCCAAAATTTTAAATTAACTAATATAATTTTAGATTTAATTATTTTTTCTTGATTATCCTCTAATGATGAGCATCGATTAGTCTCATACTTGGGCACTTACTTAAACCATATAATGATTTCTTTTCGATTAAGCATCTTAATATGCTTGTACATTTACTTAGGTTCTCATAATTAATCAATTTATATATTGATCATATCCTAATACACCACTTAAAATTTATTCACGAAGGTTATAATCTCTAATAATACAAATAATCATACATCATTTACATCGATTCACCTTTTTCCAAAAACTTTACTCTGTAGAATTAAATGAATGATAATATAAATAGAAAAAAGCTTGCCATGTGAGTTGAATAAAATTGTATGCTTAAATTCAATAATAAAAATTATAAAAAATGTGTAACCTAATCTTAATAACCTATTCTTCATTATCAACAAAAAAGAAATTTTAGCCTAATCAACTAATTAAAAAGAGTAAAAAATGCCACTAAATATAAGATTATAAAAAATTGAAGCCATGAATGGAAAAGAAAGACTAAAATATTATTGAAGAAGGATAAGGATGGATGTTTTAAAATAAGAATAAGAAAAACATATATGGTCTAAAGTTAAAAAAAAGCTAAGAATAAATTGAATCATCAAACTCATCTACACAAGCAAGAAAATAAATCTTATTTATTTTTTATCAAAAAAATAAAGATTATATAATATTTAATTGAAATTATAATTTTAATAGTTAAGCAATTGAGATCACCATTGAGAGAAGATCTCTACACCCCACAACAAAAAATCCTTCTAGTACATCACTACAATTCTAATTTTTGATCTATTATTAAATATGATGGTGGTGGAATTAAAGGCCACAAATAGGTAATAAACTTTCATTAAATGCCATAAAATTCTTTGTAGAATTTATCTTGAAAGAGTGAGGGGTTTATATGGGTTCGAACAAATGTTAATATTAATTTTACTTAGGCTAATTTTGGCTACTTTAAGAGATGACTTTTGGAAATATATTTGAAGAGCTGTAAATATTTGAAATTTATGGTGGATGGCTAGCTTATGATGTTAACATATGATTTAGAGTAGATGGTTAGATTTTTTTGAGTTTAGGTGAGTGTTGAATAGTATGAAACAAAGCAAGGTCTTAACCTTTTTATTTTTAGATAAGATGTATAAGTTGCATAATAGAATAATAGTGAGATTTGGGTTAGATAGTGGTGTTGACATTAAAATGTCAACAAGAATAAATTTTAAATCCTCTTCATGAAATCAATAGCATGAACCTAATCATTAACGTAAAATTCCTATTAGGTTAACCTTAGTAAGGATTAAGAGGAGAACATGCAAGAGTGTCACTTATCAATTTTAGTATATGTAAGAGTTAAATTTTTGCAATCAATCCATCTCATGACTTAACTGCTTATGCAACTGATTATGAGATTATAAGGTTGCATGGTGAACTTGATAATCATTTTGAGATATTTAACCCAAGGTTGAGTCAAAGCTACCCATCTACCTTCACTCCATGCTAGAACCCATGGATAAGTGACTTTCTTAATCAGTCCTATAAGCCATACTCGTCAACCTCAATTTGAAAACATTCCATATTAGCTTCTAAATCATTACAATGCATGACCATGTGTCTAAGTTAACGATGGGTCACAAAATCATACATTGTAACCTAGGTCCACCTTAGGCCCAACATAAATCAATGACTAATAAACCCTTTAATGATCATTAAAATTATACAAGGAGGTTATTCATAACTTAATTGATACTTTGGGTCTATAAATGAGCTAAATTGCATCCAAATTATCTCAATTGACCCTCATTGACTTGATTAGACTAAATAAGGCTAATGTTATCAAAATAGATTTAGACATCAAACTAATTAACCTAAATGGAGTTAAAGCACTCCTCTTGACTTCTTATTGACTATTCATCCTTACCTAGCTTAATTACACGTTATCCCAAGCCCAACTAGTCATGGGAAGTGCTTTAAGCCATTAATGTTTATCTTAAATATAGACCCTTAATTAAACTAACATAATCCTCATATTTAATTAAAACCTTGGGCATCAGTCTATTGAAGGTCATCCCAACCAAAGGTCTAGTTGAACCTAATCCAAATTGACAACTCTATATGGGTCAATTAAATCAAATGGATCAATGTGTCCAAATTAAGCTTAAATTGGCACACCTCTCTTTAATATTGAAATAAATTATTAAATGGGTCATTGAAACAACCAAATTTAAATGTGAGCCAAGGGAGAATGTCTAGAAGAACTCCCCTTTACTAAGCCTTATGGGTCAAACCATAAGGTAATTAAATAAGGGATTCATAGGTTAAATTGATTTAATTCATGGCATTCCTAAAAGTCCCTCTCAAAATTTAGTGAATAAATACATTCCCTTTGTGCTCTTAATCTAATTAGATCAAGATCCTTTTCACATTAGACTAATGAATTAGTGAGTCTCCTAGCCAATATAATAGGTTTGTATAATAGCCTATATAGATTAGATCAAAATCCTCTCAAATGATGGAGGCCACTCCCTCCAATAAAAAATGGTAGCTAATCCATTTGGATTAATTCATATTTACTTGATTACTCCTCTGCAACCTCAATAACCTCTAGTTTTCCAAAGATGGTGACCTACTAAAGTAAATTGATCTCATCCATTATTAAGCTCAAGCTTGACTAGGCCTATAAATAGACTTGTCTTCCCGAGAATTAAGAAGGTTAGAAACTTCCATCTTACTTTGACAAACTAAATTGATAATTTACTCAACCTCCTTAGTCACCTTAGCCATCCCAAGCCTAGGACATATAGGATCTTTTGGCCCATTAAGAGGCAAGAGATGACCTCTTGACCATTAGATTAATTTGAATTTAATATAATGGTTTTGATTGAGTTAGATTATGGATTTGTCCATCAATGGTTTGATTTTAGGAATTTTATTTTTATTTTTCTCAAAATAAGCTAATGCATAGATTGACTAGAAACATTGAAAGAGGCACTCTTTAATATGTATATCTATGAATAAATTTTGAATACTAACTAACCTAATTAATTATAATTTTAAAATTAAAATATTCTCTATTTTAGGAAGTTAAACCACATAAATATATCTTAAAATCATTAATATCTAAGAAATCATACTAACAAACACTAGAGGCATACCATAAATTCTATATAAAATTAAATTACAATTAAAAGTTATGATTTCCTAAATTAGTAAATCTTTTCTTAAAATTACTAAAAATAAAAAACTTTTAAAAGAAATATGGAAAATTCTTAGAATAATTAAAATATTATCATCATAAAATTTTATAAATGTTGGAATTAAAATGAAAATTTATGAATTTTCAAAAATAAGTAAATAGTGTTCAAAATTTAAGAAAATTTAAAAAATAATCTAAAATTTATGAAAATTTAATTAATGTTCAAAACATTTATCTATGCTTTTCAATACAACTCAATATTATTTGAATTAATGTGACTAATTTTATAATGAAAATTTGTAATTTAATATTTAAAATTAAATATTTTGAAATAATTATAAATAAATAACTAAAAATGCAAAATGTTAATTTATGCTTATTATAAAATTGTCAAACTTTTTAGAATTAATATGATATATAAAACTAGTTTTACATAAAATTTTTAATTTGATAACTAAAATATATAATTTATAATTTCTAAAATTATTTTAGAATTCTTAAAGTTTCTAAAATTATTTGAAAAATATTATATGTATTGTCTTTAAATCTTAATAATTATAATAAAAGCAAAATTAATTTTATAATCAAATTATCACTAATTTATGAATTATAAAATTAAATAGATATTAAAACTCAAAATAATTTAAAATATTAAATACTTAAATAATAATTACCTTTAAAATAAAATAAAATCATTTTAATAAGTAGTTAACAAGTGAAAACCATAACTTAAAAATTTCCCTTGAATATGATTAACTTACATAACCTTGAATCCATATCATTTGAAGTAAAAAAATCATAGATTATTCAAGGAAAAATAGTAGAACACTTGTGTGGCAAAATTTCCTTGTGCATGCATTTACATTATTGATCAAACATTTATCATGCACACAAAATTGGACTATAGATCGTTAAATATGATTAATTTGATTTCAACTTTATCTTTTTCATGTAATTGATTATATCAATAAATTAAATTCACTCAACTTTTTGTGCACATTGGATAACCATCTCATTCAGGTAGGTTAACTTATTAGGGAAACTTACCACATAGAATCACCGTACACAACATATTAAAGATAGATTAATTTTTGAATGTACCTTATGGATAAATTCATTTGATATCATAGGATGATCGTTATCCTCTAGGTGACTTAGCACTGATCCTCTACACTTTGCCACCCTCATTGGTTAGGTGTCTTCTCTTGCATGAAAATATATGTTGAATCATCATCCTTAATGTCTTTACAATCATGCTTGTATGACTGAAGAATTTCAACAGTTAATCATGCACATTGTGAACCAACCTAGTCATAGTATAGTTGTTTTCTTGCAACCCTACAAGAGTTAACAAATTTGACCACACTTTAGATCAATTTCAACTCAATCTAAGCAATACAGGTATTAGTTGGTTATCATTTTACTAAGTAATATAAATATGACCAAGTCATTCCATAGTTCAGTCAGCCACTTTGATTGAACACTACTAGAATTTCAGTATATATAAGTACTCGGCCCTATTTCCTTCTTCTTAAATGGATGATATCCATATAATACAAGATTACAATATTGACATTTGAGTCACCTGTTCAAAATTAGTTTGCATTTATTCTTTGCTTTAATACCAAAGTTTCATTAGCTAAGTAATACTATCAACTACTATCTATCATATTAATGCATATGCATGTAGTAGCCAGCACCCTAGGTTAGACAACTTTCCATTAGAACCTAGACTCAACCTAGGTCATAGTTAACTAGCCAATATTATCGAAGAAGACTCATCTAATATTAAAGCTATTTAACCATGACATATATCCTTGTATGACAAGTAAGTAGATTTGGCTAACCTAAAGCCTATCAATTTCCTCTAACACAATATGAATAAATTGATATGCATTAGGATGATTAAAATAATTATTCAACTTAGCCTAGTAAGACATGGTCATATAAGATATTCTTAGGATACTTGCCCACACTTGCATGTTGTAATAGTTTATAAGCACATAGTCACTAAGCATAGGGAGGTTGTAGCTTGGTTGCTTTACTTGTGCTATCCTTTTGCTACTTAGGAAGAGGTTGTGAGAGTGTAGCTAGTATTTTTTTGTGATTGATTGTTTACGTTATGATATGTTATGCTGCATTATTATTACACCTTTAATAGGTGTTTAATATACAATCATTGCTTTACTATTTTACTTTATATTAGGTCGTGAGTAAAATATTAACAAATTTGTGATTATTTTATGATGTAACTTTTATTGTAAATTTTATTATGTTGTGATGGATCTATTTAGATTAAGAGTTTTTTTCATTATAGTACTTTTTGAAATTTTCTTATACAAATAATAAAATATTAACTAAGTTTTCCAATCTACTACCAAATGCTTCTCTTACTTTAATAGACCGAAGATATGATCCAAGTTAGGTGAAAGGACAAGAGCAAAGAAAATTATATTTTAAATATTATTTTTTAAACTTATTTGAGTTTGTATCATCGGGTAAAATGTGACAATCCTTTTCTTCAATTGCTTGGGTATGATACCCAAGCTTCTCAGCAATACTGACCTATTAACCAATATTCTTTCACAACCAATCACAACAAAGTGACTGTTTAATTACATTACTTTTGTGTTGTGTTTTTTATTTTTATTTTAATGTGATTTAATAAGAGAACCTATGCTTGTTAAACTTTTTGGATGAAAAATTAAATTTTCTACCAACTTCAATAAATTTTAAGCAACTTTAAAATTTATTAAACAATATTTTTTATATTAATATTATGACCTAGCCAACTTTTATTTTAAATTTAACCCTTCAGCTCTTTTATCCCTTGAAAGGAGTATATGCTAACTCCATTAGTCTTATTATTTAATTAATTCATTTTGATGGAAGCAAAATTATGATTGAATGTTACTAATACTTTATTGGAAGATTTACATACATACCACACAATTCTAATGTATTTACATATCTAATACCTAAAGTTAGATATTTACTTATCAAACACTTTCCTATGCTTAAAAAGGTGCATTTCACTTTATAAAGAGTGTGATGATGATATTTTTGATGTGATATTAAAGATTGGGGTGTTATATATATAAAAATTAAAGTTTAGGTATTAGATATATAAATACATAAGACTTTTGTAGTACGTATGTAAATCCAACTACTTTATTTTAAGTGCTTCATGAAAACCATTAGACCAAAGTTAAACTAGTGAGCTCAAAAAGGTCATTTGAGCTTGGATTTGTGTTCATTCGAATTTTTTTTAGGAATTGAGAAAAATAACAAATAAAGCTCACAAAAATAATAAAAATTACTAAAATCATTACTCATTTATTTTACTTAATGGAATATTTTTGCCAAATTAATTTGAATTATTTTTTAAAAATTATGAAATTATCCTTTTCGGATAATTTGGTCACTTGCATTATTAAAAAGTCTTATCCATTGCATCTTAAATTTAGTGAAGTTCATTTAATGTTACTTTTATTTATGTCTATGGTTCATTTATTAAGTGGTCCATTAAATCTAAGCATGTGACATGCAATACTTAATTAAATAATCCAATTATTATTTTCTCACATAATTATTCTTTTATTTTCTCATTTCTATTTTAGCATTTCATTTTCATGACTTGTCATGTTATGGCTAAATTTTACTTTGTTATTTGAAATATTTTATATTTAATTTGTTTGATTTGTTACATTAATTATTTTTAATTTACCTTTTTTAAATTTAAATTATTTTTAAAATGCAAATTTTAATTAGGCTTAAATTATTTCCAAAATTGCATTCTCCTTTCTTAAGATTGGTTTCACCGAATCCTTGCTTGTTCAAAATAAATTTATTTGAATTGATTTAAATTGCTTCAAATTCAAATTATATGTGAATTAGTTTATTTATTTTTTTAAAAAAATTTATTTATGCCAAGCCCAATTAATTTTAAATTCAAATTAAAATATTATTTGAAATTAAAATCTTCCTAAACTATTTCCCTAAGTAGTTGATTGATTGATTGAATTTGCATTTATTAATCCTTTGATGGTAACGTCATTGGTCATACCATGCAACTTGAATTAATGGATTAATTTAATTTAATTTAATTCAAACTAGTTTCTTAATTTATTTTCTTTATTAATTATTAAATATTAAACTAATCGATTAGTAATTATATCTCTTCCATCCGTGCTTGCCTGTCCCAGATGAATTTAAATTTGATTAACTCAAATTCAAATTAGGCTGATCTAAATGTTGAAATCAAACTTTAACTCATTCCAATTTGAATTCCCTCTTGAATTTAGCTTTTTAGTTTTCTTTCAAACATGATTGATCACCTCCTTGTTATTTTATATTTAAATTCCATGGTAATTATACTTTGATTTTCTCATTCTCTTTCACTTTAAGCTTTCTCAAGAGGTGATCAATTTTAATGGATTTTTCATCTTCATATTTTGCAAGTGTTTTAAGTTCATAGATCTATTCTTAGATCATTAAATCAATGTTTACCTTTCATTTAAAGATTCATATCTTTGCATTATTCATTTTAAAAAATAATAGAAATATTTTTATGGGCCTTCTTTTATTTGTCATCTTATTGCTTAGTTTGGTTGAGGGAAAAATATTTTTAAAGTTTTATAGTATGTGATTCTTTTGGGGTTGTACTTGCATGGTGTAAGAAAGTAAATGATTTAACTTGTAATATTTCTAAAATATCCAATTCTCTATAGCCTCTTAACAATTAGTATCTGAGCCTAAACTCAATTTATGGCTTAACATCCTTGAGTTAATCACTATAGCATAAAGTTTTTCCAAAGGTTCATTATTTGAAGGATAATCTACACATAAACCACCATCACTTAGTATGTTCCTTTTGATTATTAAAAAATATGTATTGGTGCATTTTTTTCATGGTTAAGATTTTTACATGTCCAATATATTAACACATCAATATCACACACACATAGTAGAGATAAATGTTATAAAGTTGAAAAATATTTTGATGAATGGACAACTTATGAAATAAAATTGGATTAGTTAAATGCAAAACATGTAATACTTTGATTGCTTTACTTTGTGATGATTACGTGAGAATTTCTATGCTATGCACTACTAAAGAAATTTGGCATAAATGTATTATTACTTATGAAGGAACATATGAGTTAAAGAAGCTTATATTAATAGATTAGTGAATAAATAAGAATTATTTTGCATGTTATCGAATGAAACTATTTTTGATATGTATACTCAAAGCATAATAATTATAAACATATTAAATTTTCTAAGAGGAAAATATAAAACCAAGATTTCATTTACAAAATATTAATATGTATTTTAAAAGAATGGGATGCAAAAGTAATTGATATTAGTGAAAAAAATTAACTTTGTATCCACTTGATTTGCTTCTTGATTCCTTTGCTCGGAGAGAACTAAATGAAAGCATTTAAAAGAAAAAAAGGAAAAATAAATGCCTTGTAGGTTGATGATGCTACTAATAACACCACTTAACTGAATAATGATGAAGTTGATATGCTCTCCAAGAGATTAGGAAATCTACTTAAAAGAAAAAAAAAAGGTATGGAAAGCCTAAAATTCATAAGTTACAACTAAGATATCTTATGGAGGTAAATTTGCAATATACTACTATTATAAAATGCCCAGACTGCTGAGAGGAAAATGTCTTAAGCTTACAAAAGAAAGCACCAATAAAGAAAAGAATCCTAAAAAAAAGGAAAAACTAGAAGGGCAAAAGCAATATATGAAAATGATAAGGGCTTTATGGGAAAATTTAGATTTGGAGAAGTCCAATGGTGTTACTTCTGAAGAAGAGATAAATTTATGTTTATGGAAGATAAAGATATTACCATCGAGGTATGTGATGACATTTAAAATGAGGAATAAATGGCACTTTTAAGGATTTACTTATTAAATATAATAAGCTAAATAATATAATGCTTAAAAACATGATTTGCATGTTGTTTCTCTAAAAGATGAATGCAATGAACTAAAAACTAATAAAATAAATCTTTGATTGATCAATCTTTCATATAGAAAAAATAAAAATAAAAATATTTTTGTTAAATATAAGATTGAATCAATGCCTTAGCTCACATAATCATGCTTCATCTAGTAGAGTTAGAACATTTTATGCATCTTAATCATCTAAATATATAACTTATGTAAATACAAATGGTTGGTATACTTTCTATAATAAAATGGGTTTTTTTCCATAGAAATTAAAATTTTATTAACAAAAAAAGAGATTACAGGAACTTTCCCGTGTAGGGTAAGTTAAGGTTATATCCAAAAGAAAAATGATAATATCTTTAACGAGAAAAGAGATAGAAGTGGATTGCATGAGTTCACCTTATCCAACCAATATATCGATTGCACAATTTCTTTCCTTGAATATGTGAGAGATAGCCATTTCCTAATGTTTGCTAATTTTCCATGTGCTAGTCAATATATATACTAGCTTCCATGGAGGTGTCATTTCTTTAAAAATAAATGTTTATCAAATTTACTGAGTCAATTTCAAACCAAAAAGGTGTGTTAGTAAGCTTGTGATATCTTAAGAGCTGAAAAGTGGCCATCAACTTTAGAGTAAGGTGACTTGACTAGCTTGCATAATTTTTGAAATGTCCAAACAACCTTCCCATTCTAATCCATTAGAAATCCTCTAGATCTAGTTGAGAATTCATTAGGATTGAATGAGCCATCAATGTTAAACTTCAGCTATGGAGGCATTGGTCTAATCTAATGAAATAGTATTAGAGGAGTACTGCTGATATTATTGAAAAAGACCACAATGGAACCATGGACGAAGACTCCTTGAAATTGAAATTTCCCAATGTTCCATTAATTTATGCTTTGTGAAGATAAGAGAAAATTTGTTGCATAATGATTTCTAGTTTCTTGTGGTCTTGTTGTTCTTAGCCTCATTTCTATCAATCTATAAGTACCAAAATGTAAGAATGGGATTCAAAGTTTGTACCTACTTGCTAGGATTTTGCTTTGATGAATTAATCCAAGTTAAGATCAGCTAAACTAAGTCTTATGATGAGTATACTTGAATTTGAACTCCAAAAAATGCTTCAAATTTGGAATTTATTCCATACTTAAGTAGCCTTTTGGCAATGCATAAATAGATGGTTAATTAGTTTCTTCTTTAGGATAGTGTCAGCATTTTGAAGAGAAGTTGATACCCTTCATCCTTGTGGTGCTTATTTTTGAGATGTGGGACACCACGTATATCTTACAAGGTACTTATTGAAGTAATCAGGTATGATATTAAGGAATGATGTACTATCTCAATAGATAGAAATCACCACCCTATAATGGACCTAATCACCTAATAAAGACTCCTAAGACATGATGGGTCTTTGAATGTACCAGAGATCTTTCCCCTACTTTACATGGAAAAGTAAAGCAGGGTTTATTTTAAGTCAGGTTCATTAAGTTCCCTATGGAGGCAAGCCCCCATATTTAATTACATCCTAAGGAATGAAATCCCTTAAGAAAACTCTCGATTAAAGTAGGAATTAAAGTCTCCAAAGATTTCAAAGCTAGGACTATCAAAGGATTGGCTATTTTAGAAAATCAAATGGGATAGATCAAGGAGAAGACTTATCTTTGGAATCCAAAGGGAGAAAGTAGGAGATACTCATGACACTAGAAAGCCTAGTGAGCATTCCAATCTACCCTATAATTGGGCTTTATATATTTAAAATTTTATTTATTTGAGTTAAAATTTTATTTTTTTAAAGAGATTTATTTGTTTGAGTTAAAATTTTATTAGATTGCTAGGGCTTATAATCCATCAATGCAAGATTATGGAAATGCTTAAGAGGTGAGGATTTATGCTTGTAGCTCCAAAGGGAAACAATAGCCTCAAATCCTAGATCTATGGAGCTTTGGCTAGGACAGAAGCATAACCTAAATCAAAGGCAAAATGGTTATATGGTTTACCTCCATAAAAGAATAAACCACTTGACTGTTGGACTTATTACCGCCTAGAGTGGCAGCTAGCTAACTCCTCATACGCTTAAAATCCATGGGGCCAAGTCTTATGTATTGCAAGATGGCTAGGGAAGTTATTATTTAGAAAGAGACTAAGTCCTTAAACTCACACCTTAAGAGACTAGATCATGAGTGGTATGAATTCATGACTTAATATAATACAAATTTTATCAAATTTATTTGATTCTTTTGGACTCTTTGTTTTGACATAGGCTATGGGATTTTGTATGCCTAAATGCATGAGAACTTGATTATGGGCCAAATCAAGAGAGAAAGGGGTGTTCTTTCATCAAAGCTCTCACAAGTTAAGCCTTTATTCTCTGGCATAGATGGAAGCCCCCTCTTAATAAGAGTGGAAGAATATGACAAGCATGATGTTATACATACAATCATCCAGCTAAGGGGTTGCTAAAAATTTTATTATCTTGATTTAATTCTTAGGCTTTTATGTGAGGTTATAAGTTATTTTAAAATTTTAATTATGAGTTGTTAGTGGGATAAAAAATTTAATTTTATTCTAAGAGCCTACCGCATCCAACCACACATTCAAACATCAAAAATGAAGAAACTAGGAAAAGCATGCAATTATAGTGCCCAATCTAAACACAACATCAAATAATTTTATAGACTACCATAAAAGAATAAAAGGCCAGTGCGGTTGGGTTCTGCCGTACACCCCAAAAATAGAAAAGAAGATGGGTAGTCGACTCCTTATGCAACCCAGATTACAAAAATAATACATGTTATGGGGATCTTCTTTTCTTCATTTCATCCTTCTCTTCCTTTTGATTTGATTTGCTCCAAAGGCATCACAGGGCACCCTAAAGACTAAGCCTTCTGGCCACTACTCATCCTAATCCCCCATAACACTAATCCTAATTCCTAATGCAAAATTACATTAAAAATAGGAAAAGTGAATCTAGCTACACTTGCAAAATAAATGTTAGCTAAACACACCATACAATCCAAGCAGTTATATGAATAATTTGGACTTATCACCTCACACATGTGTAACCAAGCCCACCTGTCCTAACATGAGTATGCTTAGGGGCTAAGCAACCCACAAATGCATTTATATTTTTATTACAGTGGCCCCTTAAGCACAACCCCCTGCAAAAAATATTATTAGGCTAATCACGATCTACCATCCAGTCTATGAGACATACACCTTAACATCCAGTCTAAAATATTACATTAGAAAACAAAACACAACATCATGCATACATCGCCCTAACTTAGCTCTAGAAGTGGTGACTTAGTATTCTAATGTGTGTGCTTAAGGCTTGTGTGGCAATACTTTATTAGGCTTCTTTAGTTTAAGTTTCAATTCAGAGTTTGAATTTGTTTAAAATTTACCTTTAGGTGATTTCAATTTAAATGATTTAAAGAATTATTTTTCATTTTTATTTTACTTTTATTTGGTTAAAATGATATTTAGGTTTTCAAGAATGAAGAGTAGAATGAATTTCATTTGTAAACAGAACTCACCTATTCTACATCCTAACACCTAAAGAGTCAAACTAAGGTCGTTAAGTATCTCAATTAGCCCATTTGAATTTATGTAATTCATTTGATTTGACTTGATTTAGATTTTAAAATTTGAGTTTGTTTAAGTATTTGATTGATTGATTTTGGATTAAATGTTTTAGTTTAATTAAATCTTGATAATTCAATATCCTTTTAAATTAATATATAATTCTTTTCTTTGATTATAGTTATGTGAATTAATTTTATGTTTATTTGATTTAATCATGGTTCATTTATTTGTAGTTTGATTGGATTAGATTTATTGAGATTTTATTTTGATTTTAATTGAGTTTGATTCTTTGTAATTAGGATTTTTTTTTAATCTCATCCATTTTCCATGTTTATCAAAGTTTGGCTTGTATTTTGATTTCATACATTGGATAGTTATTTAGTTTATCTTATTGAAGTAGTTTGAATGAGATTTGATTTGATTACATATTAAATTGATGATAGTCTTTCTTTATTTGATTTAATTTGATTTAATTTGATTTGATTAGCTTTGTTGATCTATGGGTTTGCTTAGGTTCAATGTGTTTATTAGTTTAATTAAGAAGTGTGTTTAAGTTAATTATTAAATTAAATAAAGATTTATTTAATTTTTAATTTGGTTTTATATTTATTTAGATTAATGATGTAATTAATGACTTAATGATTAATGTTTAATTTAGGATTTGATTGGTATTTAATTGCATTTATGTTTGATTAAACTTAGGTTTAATATGATTAATTAACTTAAATAGTTTACTTAAGGAGTGTGATTAATTATTAAATTTAATTAGGGGTTTGATTTAAGCTTAATTTAAGAGTTAGCTTTAATGTAATTTATTTAAATTAATTTGATTCATTAAGATGATGGATTAATTTATTAAGTTTGCATTAATTAGATGTTTGATTAATTTGATTTGATTAAAAATATTTAAATTTTAAATTATTGGATTAATCAAAGATTTATTTAAATAATGACTTAATTTCCCACTTTGAGTGATTTGATTTAGTTAAGTGTTTTACTTAAGTTTGATTTGATTAAAGGATTATTGTTATTACCATCATTGTTATTAAGTGAATTAACTGTTTATTTTATTTCATTAAGTTTCGTTATTTATGATTAGAGTTTTATTCGATTTGAATCATTTATTATGTTTGTTTAATTTCATTAACATGTTAGATTTAGTTATTTGGTTGAAATATTTAATGGTTGAGTAACTCTCTTATTCCCATTGGATTGATTTAGATTATAAATTAATTAAGTTCACTTTAGCTTCATTTGGTTTGGTTTGGTTTGATTAATATTAAGCTATTATAATGTATTGGATTTATAATTAATTTAACTTTTTAATTTACTTAATGATTAATTAGTCTCAGTTTATTTATATTCATTAAGGAGTCTCATATGATTAAGATTCCATGCTTAGTGTAGGTTTAGTTATACTTGTTTGACCCATGTTAAATTTTCCTAGATTTATTTAATTTTAAGTTTGATTTAAGATTTTATCATTTAATTGAGTTTTATTAACTTAAATAGGTCTAATCATATTTAATTTAATATTCTCTAAGGATTATATGATATTTTTCTAATTTAAGGTTTGACTAATGATTGCTTAAGTGTTATTTTATTTCTGATTTTAATTTATTATTTAGATTATTATGAATTTCATTTTAATTAATTCCTTAATTTGTCAAATTTTAGCCCTAAATATTTTTTGTAGGTTCATTAAGCTTCAGAAGATCATATTATTATTATTATTACCATTTTTAAGATCTTAAATGTTAACTGAAGTGATTTAAGCCATTTTGAAGATTTTTTGTAAATTTTTGGATTTTTATTTGATTTATTTTATTAAATTAGATAATTTGAAATTTCATAATTTAATTTCTCCCAATCCAGAACTCTTTTAATATGCTTTTTTTTTCAATCAATAATTTCAAGTTAATCCGCCTTATATTTTGAGAGTAATTAATAAAACTTTATTTTACTTAAAATATAAATTAATCTCAAACCATTCATTAGAATTTAGAGATTTTGGTTCCTTGGATTCCCCTTGGAAAGGAGAATCTAACGATCACTAATTTGTAATTTTTCGCTAAGTATTTTATTTTCTATGAATTTTCAAATTTTTGGGATAGTTAAATAAATTTTAAAATCAGAAAAATAGGTGATTTTCCCACTTAACCGAGTGCCACGGCTGGGAATGCTGATGGGCGCAAACTATCCATGCAGACACGCTGAGTGACCAAAGAGGGGAAAAAGAGATTTGGGAAAATGATGTGATCCGGACCCGACCCAGATGGCTAGATCTATGGGATCGAGATCGATGTTGATGTTGGTCGACATGATGAGTCAGATCCACTAAATGTGGGATCGACTCTCTCCGAAGTGGAAAAACAGATGAAATGAGGTCTGCTTGAGCTTATTTGCGTTGATTTTCTCCAAAAATATTCAACTTTATATTTGGATCAAATAAAATAAAAAATGGTTTATTTAAGGGAAATTCCTAAAATCGTAAGAAAATTATCACAAAAAGCAAAAAATCCTAAGGCCGGCTATGATATTTTGAAGATTATCTCACCGGGGATGGTTTTTGGTGACGATGATGATCCAAGCTAGCTCCTAGGTGCAAGAGGAAGCTTTAGAATGAGTGTAGCCTTTTCCTTCACTTCAGAATGATGTATCTTTGATGCTTGCCATTTTTTCACCAAAATCAATCTAGTTTTGGTGTTTCTAGCCTAAGAGGGATGGGAAAATAATTATTGGTTATTTTGGGGAGCTCTTGGGGGTTGAATAGTGATAGGAGGAAGAGGAATGATGCCTCATTTTCCTCTCATTTAATAGTGGTTGAAAGTCCTCTTTTGCTGCCATATGATCAGCTCTATTGAATGCCATGGATGGGGAGTTGAATGCATATGATGGGAGAATTAAATGAAGTTGGGTGGAATCCTTTGTGAGGAGGACCCATGAGAGATTTAATTGGTTGATTTTGGGCTGATCCCAAATGGGTTTGGTTTTGATCCAATTGATCATGGCTTGGTTTCAAAGGATTTGGCTCAATTTGGGTCATATGGGTCACATTAGGTCATATCGGGTTAGGTTGACCAATTGGTCAAATTGGGTCAATCCAAGGCTTAGGTTAGGCTCAAATAATATTTTCAAGTGTTTTGGTATGATCAATCTGATTTAATTTGGCTTAGAATTGATTTTGGCTCATTTGGAATCAAATGGATCAAATGGGTCAAGTTGACCAATTTGACCAAATTGGCCAAATTGGCTTAGGTTATGGGTTGATTCATGTTCAATTGGCTAATTGAAGATGAACATAGCCTTTGGTTTGAATCAATTTGGATTTAATTTGAATTTTAGCTAATTTGACCCTTTAGGTCAATTTGTAAAGTTGACCAATTGGTCAAATTAGGCTCAATTATGGCTTTGGTCAAGTTCAATAATCAATTTGGAATGAACTTGAGCCATTTGTAGTCATTTTGGGTTAGATTGGGATTTGACCCAATTTGGGTCAACTTGGATTGAATGGCCAATTGGGCTTGGTTTGGCTCAATTGGTGGTCAAGTCATATTTAAATATTGATTTCGGGTTGATTCAAATCATTGATTTCAATCAATTTGGTGTAGGATGAGTTTTGTCTAGTTTTGGTTCATTTGGGCTAAGGGTTGACTTGGTCAAATGACTAAGTTGACTTGGTTTGACCCAATTGAGTGTAATTGTTCATCCTAGGGTGATCAAAAATCATGGTAGAAGTTTTGGTGAGCTTGGTTCAATCTAATTTGGGTTGGATTGGAAGTTGGGTCAAATGGGTCCTTTAGATCACTTTGGGTCAAGTGGACCTAAGTGGGTCAATTGATTTGGTTTTGGTTTGATTTTAGTTTAGTTGAACTTATATATGGGCCCTCGATTGAAATATAAATTAAACAACAATCAATTTAGAGTCTAAGGGATTATTTGGTCCATTTGAAATTTTCAAGTCAAAAAAGCTAGGTTAGGTTTGACATGGGTTGGCTTCGATTTGATTTGGCGATTGTAGGTTTCATTTATATTTTGGTAGATAACTGAATGAATGATTAATTCGAGAGAAAATCCATTAGTTTTGACTTAATTTGGATGGAATTTGGCTAAGCCCAAAGAATTGGCTCGAAGGGCTTAGATTATGTTTGGATTTGATTTTGGATATAGTTTTGATAGATATTGATTTCATTTATATTTGTGAATATAAATGAAGGAACAATTGATTTATAAAGAAATTCATTGAATTTAATTTGATTTAAAGGGGTTTTTGGCTAAGCTTATGAAGGTGGTTCATATGGCTTAAGAAGGGTCTTAGGATTTGAAATTGATTTTGGGTTTCAATCATTTGGAGTCAAATTTGGAATATGGATTTGGAATTTGGATTTGAATTTGAGGTTTGGTTTGAGAGATTGGGTGCTATAGATAAGGTAATTTTTTTAAGCTATAGCCTAATCTTATGATTAACCCTTCTAACTCTCTAGGCTAAGGTCAAGTGTTCACCCAATCACTAGATGTGTCTTATGACTAAGGAAATCTTAGTGTCTAGAAGATTCCTAAAGTCTAATAGGATGGGGTTGAGAGCTCACTCTAACAATCCTTAACCTATCATCCGTATGTAAAACAAGGTTAAAGAGTCTCTAATAGTTAAAAGAGATGGTTGGGTTGCAGCTTCGATGCCAAATATGTTGGTCCTAATTACATGATGTAAATGTTATAGTAACTCTATGTAAGGATCTTGGTAGAGATTGATGCTTATTAATGTTAATCATGGGTTGATCCTTAGTCATCTAATTAAAAAGAATACATATAATCTCATCCATAATGTCATTTGGAAAAAAATAAAGTAATAACTTTTCATTCCACTTATCAATGTCATCTGGTGCTTATAGAATTCATGAACCTATTGTTTATTGGAATGCTTCATCTAGTAGGTTTTAAGAGTCTCTTTATGTAGCTATATATATTGTCACATGTTCACTTTCCCCTTACTAATATACAATCTAAGAAATTGATCTACATTGCTTCTGATTTTGAGTAAGTTCTTCTAGATATGTGAATCATTCTTGTATTGTTGAACTATCATTAGATGTTCCTTAGTGCAATATTTGGCCATCACAAAATTTTCCTAAACTATTTTATTCTACTTGAATTTGATCCATAATTTTAGAGTTTTACATTTTATGCTATCTTGTAGTGTTTAAAGCCAAGGCCACCATTCTCTTTTTTTGCTTGCAAAGTCTTCTCCATCTAGTCCATTGGTAGCCTTTATCATTACCCTTCCACAAGTATGCATTGCATAGAGATTCAATTCTCCTTTGAGTTCTAATAGGCATGTTTACTGCTTGCTAAAAAAATGTAAAGGAATATAGCCTATTAGACTTTAGATCAATGTAATTCCTGCTAAAAAAAGAAAGGATATGGTTTTCCCATGAAAGGATTCTAACTTCGATCATGGTGATGATATCATTTAAGTAGACCTTCTTAGTTCTTTTGATGAAAATAATGTTTCCAATATATTTGTGAGGTAATTATGCTTCTTTGAGGCTAGTATATCATCACCACCTAACATTACCATTATTGAGTTTGTTGTTAAGATAAATGTGTGATTTTTCCTTGTTAAAATGCATCCCTATAGTATCCTTAAACATTTTTGTGGATTTTTAATTTTCTTGATAGATTTATTTTTATCCATTATAAAAATGAAGAATTTCATTAGAAAACTTAAGATGTTTGGTATGATATAGAGTGAAAGGGTTGATTTTGAGCAAGTGGTTTAGTATTCTAGATTTGTAATCCATTGCAATTATAAATATAGTAGTACATGAATGATCACCTTGCTTGATTCCTCAATTTAATTTGATGTAGGCAGCTTTAGCTCTATTAGCCATGATCAGGTAGTTATAATGATTTTCATAATGAGGACTATAGATCCATGGGTGAAGCCTTTGGCATGTAAAACTTGCTGAATTAAATTCCATTTTATTATGTTAGAAGCATTGTTCAAGTTAAGTTTGATAGCTGCATTAAAGCCCATACATGCAATATTAAGATTTTTCAATAGCTCTTGGGCAAGCTGCACATTCTCACTAATATTCCTTTCAATAATAAAAGTATTATAATTAGGATAGAAGACTTTAGGTATTAGCTATTATAATCCATTATATATGACTTTAGCAACAACTTTGTTAATTGTTGTGATCAGATTAATCTGCTGAACATTTCCCATTTAGCAGGGGAGCCATGTTTGGGAATAGGAATGATAGTTGAGAAAAAAATATACTTTGGCATTATCTCACCCTTGAAGAAGTCTTGTATTGCTCTTACTACATTTGTATTGATAATGCTCTAAGAGGATAAATAAAAACCAACATTAAAACCATATGAACCCACTACTTTGTCTATGGAGAAAGAAACATAACCATTCTTATCTCATTCTCATCAAGAATTCTACTAACTTTAATTGGAGCTGAACAATTATAACAAAAAAAACTTTGATCCACCTCAATATAATTTCTACACTATTTGAGTGCCAACACATTTTTGTAAAATGTAGATGTTGAGTCTTGTATTGCCTCCTAGCTTGTGATCCACTGATTGATGTGGTTTTTAACCTTTAATATAGAGATTTCTTCTATCATTTTCATCACAAATGCATGAAAGAACTTTGTATTATGTTCACCCTCTAGGAAATTTTTCCTTACTATTTTATAGGCTCAAAGTAGCTCTACCATCTTGAGCTTCTCTTCTACACATTCAGCGAAAACTTTATTTTAAGGTCAATTTCTTCATTGAAATTAAGTGTTAGTTGATCCTCCAAAGTATTGACTTCCCTTTCAGTGTTATTAAGTTGAGTTTATAGCTACTAAAAACCTCTATATTTCTCTTGAGCTCAAAGCCTGAATATTGTAGTCATACTATCATCATTCAATAGATTTTTTTTCAAGAAAGGCATGAAGTCTTTGAAGTAAGAATGTTTAGTTCTTTGTGTGGGTTAAATATTGGTGAGTAAAGAAGAGTAGCTAGATGTGGCTCATGAGAGATGACATATAGTTATTGTGTGCATTTGGACCTTCCATGTTGTACTAAGAAGTACTCTATTAAGCCTTTCATGAAATCTCCCTCTCCTCCAAATGAATTTGTTACCATGAAACATAACATATGATAGGCTATCTTTTAGAATTCATTCAAAATATTCAATAAGAGGTTTTAGGTTGTAGGGAAGTCCACTTTATTTTTGTCAGAATTGGCAATCATATTCAAATCACCTCCAACTATCCAAGGTGAGCTAGTGGCAATCCAATTTGAATTAAGTTATCCCAAAGCTCTTTTCTTCCTTGTTGTGATCAAGCTAAATATATTGTAGTAAGAAAAATTGAATTACCTCTATGTGTATTATTAGAATGAATGTCAAGGTGATCTAAAATAATGTCTATTTGAAATAAATCTTTCCACCTTAGGCATATTTTATTAATGACCTTGATATATATGTTCTGCATATTGAATCTTCTAATGATTTTGTCTTTGTGTGTTGAGTATCATTGGTTCCAGGATACTAAAGATACCCAAGTTATGCCTTTTAATTAATTGTTTAAGCTAGGCACTTGATTCAGGCTTAGCAATACCCCATACATACCATAGAAAGAAGTTAAAAGTGGATTAGTGAGCAGTCTGCTATCAAAGTTTGACATATTGCCAGCACTATTAGATCTTGTGAGCTTATTTGGATAATCCTTTAATAGTCCTTTGAGCTCCTTTATTCCCTTAGGTTTTTTAATTGAATCTAGAGTTTATTGGACTCGGCTTCCACAATTTTCAATAATATTTTATTTATGTATAAACTAGAGTGTTATTGGCCTTCTTTATTTTGAGTGTTATCAAGATATTAGTCAAGCATTATGTGCTTCCTTATTTTAGTAGCTGTGTATAGATATAAAAAATATTTACTTGATTGCTTTGAAAACTTCACATGGTGTAAACTTAAATTTATTTTATTTTTAAAGTACTCTTAATGATGTTTAGTTATGACACACAAGGTTATGTTAAATTAACATGCATGCACTTAATAAGATTTTTAAACATAATTTGGTTGATGATTTGTCTAAATTAAATTTTTTATTCTAATTATATTTGTGGTGATTGCATTAATGATTAAACTTTAAGGAATCCTATGCAATCATAGCTAGACTAGAGGCAATTAAGTTAATCATTGCTTATGATTGTTATAGAGATTTTAAACACTTTCAAATGGATGTGAAAAGTGTATTCTTGAATCAGTTTATTAACCAAAATGCCTTTGTAGAGCAACACCTTAGTTTTGAGAACCTATATATTTTTATCATATTTTTAAATTGAAGAAAGCTTTACATGGTTTGAAATAGGCTCTTCAGGCTTAGTATGTGTTAACCTCACTTTTAGTGAGGTTGACGACCCTCCTCTTAGTCCTAAGATTTCATCTAGGCAGTAAGGTTCTATTAACCTCAAGTGAGATTAATAATCACCATAATCTCAATGAATTAGGATCTCAGACCTTAAATTAGGAGCTTCTTAATTAGGCACTTAGGATATTGTGATTAGTGGCTAACTGCATAAACTTAACTAAAGTAGAAATTAAAATGAAAATTGAGTTCACTAAACTTAGATTAAGGAAATTGAGTTTGATTAACTTAATTAAACCATTTAGGCTCAAAATTAGCTAAATTCAAGGAAATCCTATAAAATCAAAACTAAATCAAACCAAACTAAAGGCATAGAATCAATACCTAAGTATATATGAACTCAAAAATAAATCTAGATGGGGTTCAAAGTGGTCAATCAGCTCGTGTGACCTAGAGTTGACCCATGTGGGCCCCATCAAGCTAAAAATCAAACTAGTCAAGATTTGATCAATTTAAGTCATCTTAAAGCTTATATTTATCAAATTAATATAGTATAACACTAAACTAATTAATTTTTAATATAATGATGACTCAAATGAGCTAATTGGGTTACCTAGTCTAAATGAACCTAAATTAAAAATAAATGAAAATCATTTTACATTAAATGTTCCAAAAAACTTTAAAATAATATTTGAACATAATTTAAATTTTTTGCAAGTTTGATTTGACCAAATTGATCATTTGACCCAAGTAAACCCTGATTTAACCCATTAAGCATAAATTGGCCAAAAGTAGGTTTAAATCAAAATCAAATCCAAATTAATTAAATTAAATTACTCGAGGTCATTTCAAATTCTCAATCAAACATAATTAAAGCTTGAACACACTTTAATTTGGGTCATGTTGGTCATTTAACCCACATGAACCTAATTTGACCCAATAAGCCCAATTTGGATAAAAAATGGGTTTTATCAAAACTTAATTCAAAATAAATTAAACAAAATAATAGCTTAAAATTATTGATTTTAACTCTTAATGGCACACAGTTTAGCCAATTTGGTTAGTTGGTTAATCTGACACGAATGGATCTAAATTGACTTAAATGAGCCTATCAAGCCAAAATCAAAATAAATTAAAATGAAATTAAAATAAATTAAAATAAATTAAAATCAAATTAATTACTTTAAATCACTTTTAAAACTTAATTAAACTCGATTTAACTTTTATTTGAGTCTAATTTGTCTAATTTGTTTAATTTGACCCATTGACTCAAGTGAATCCAAATTGGCCCAATTTGACTTATTTAGGTTAAATTAAGTTGATTTTGGCTTAAGTTAAATTACACAAATTAATAATATGTATTATAAATAATTAGTTTAATGTATTTTAAACTTAAACTTAAATCAATTGGGAAAATAAGACTCATTTGACTCAACCTAACTCAATTTGGGTTAAGTTGAGTCAACTCAAGTCATAACCCAAAATGAGTTTACTCACCACCCCTTACACCAAATCCATTCAAACTTTTAATAAGGAAAAGGGTATGCCAAACACAAGGGAATAAAGAAAGAGGGATGTGAGCATGAAGAGAAAAAAATATTATTTTCTTCACATAGGAGGGCATGAAGAAAAAAAGGTACTTTTCTACACACCCATTTCTTTTCATCTTATCATACCAAAATTCACACCCACCTGCTCCATTTAAGAAGGAAACCCCTCTCCCCACCTCTTGTGCTCTAAGTCCAAAAGCCACAAATTTCAAGCAATGGGTGGTGGTGCACGAGCATTTCATAAGGAGGCAAAGGAGGAGATCTGGGAGATCTTCTAGTATCCACCAAACATGGGCTTTAGTGAGGTATCTTTCTAAACTTTAAATCAACCATAGATGTTTATGTAAAAAATTTACATGAATCTAGGATTTTCCTTTAGATCCCATTGTAATTTCCTTTCAATTCCCCAATGCGAAATAAAGCAACTTCCAATTAAGATCACCAAAAGATCATGAGATACGATGATGTTTATGATAGATCCAAACAATTTAAAGCTATTTGATCTACCACCCATGAGGAAGACAACCTCTGGGCTATTTATCTTACTTGGATAGAATGGATGGCCATGATTAGATCTCCTCTTTTAGTTATTTTATTAGATTTGACCAAAAATTTCAAAAAGTCATTAAAATAAAATACTAAACCAAACAAATTACAAATAAGGGCTCTATAGATTCATCTTTTCAAGAAGAATCCAATGAACATAAAAACTCTAAATTTGGATGTATTTTTTAGGAGTAATTGAGTTTTAATAAAATATATATTTCTTTAATTACTCTTAAAATACTAAACCAATCAACTTGAAAATTTTAAAAAGAAACTTATTATTCTTGCCTAACTATCATAAAAATTGTAAGCTAATTAGCTTTCTAGTTTAAGAGCTATTAATTTTTGAAGGTAATTTGCTATTTTTAAATAAATAATTAATTAAAAATTATGAAAATTCATTAATATAATTTAAAACACTTTAATAAACATAAAAACTTTAAAAATTAATTTGACCTTTTGGATAACATTATAAAGTAATTAAATTAGGATTTAATTAAGTATTAACTAGTTACTTTAATTACACAAAACTTAAATAAATCATAAAAAAAAAAAAAAAATGTGAATAAACTCTCAATGGAAAGCTTAGAAAAGGAGAATCCATGAAAAATAAAATCCCTAGGTTCCTTCCAATGAGCAGTGATTAATTGGGGTTTAAATGTTAAACTAATTACTTTAATTAAGCCCTAATCACTTGGTTAATTAACATTTGACATGTCAAACATATGGGATGACCTCTACCTCCCATAATTTTCTTAGGCTAATTTCTCAAGTAGATTAAAAGAATCAAAATTTTAAACTCTAATAATCTCTCTTATCAAATTAAGTAATTATTAAGATTAAAAAAGTTATGAAATTGATTAATGGGTGTTAATTATTCATTATAATAGTAAGGATAATCAAAAAAATAATAATTAGGACCCTTCTTCCTAATTATTTTTTAAGATTACTTTTATAGTGCTTAATTAATTAATTAAATGGTTAGATAAAATTTAAATATGAAACCATCATAATTAACTCTTTTAATAAAAATATGTTTAATTGGTCCTCCTCACATACATAGTTAGTATAAGAATCTTTAATGAAGTTATGATTGTTTATTGATGTGGGAAATTATAAAAGTAATTAGCTTAATCTTCTTAATTCAATTATTTATTAAACATGAGCTTAATTGTATTCAAACCCATAGGACATTGCAAATTTTATTTTTCAAGCATATCATCATGGTTTGTGTGCTCTTGCTTAATAATTAATCAAATTCAGAGATTTTTGAAATGGTAATTAAATGGATTATTAATGGGCCAAACTTAATTAATTCATTAAAATCACTTAAATTCTCTTTAAATTTATTAACAAACAAACATAGATATGGGTTGAACAATAACTACTATTTCTCCTAGGTTTCAACAACTTGAATATTAAAAATGGAACATGAAAGAAATTTTGGTTAGATTTAAGGGATATTTATCTAACTTGATTGTCCTTAGGTCCTAATGAAATCAAGTTTGTTGTGTGGTAGTATTCAATTACTTCCTTTCCATTATCATAAATGTGCATGGCATATGCTTTATGTATTCATATTTTAAAGTTAAAAGAATATGATTGCATGTAAATTGCATGAGTTGGAAAAATATTATCATATAGTATTGCTATTATCATTAGTAAATCTCAAACTATTTTGAAACTATATGTTAATTATGAATTTTAAATCAATGCTTATTATAAATAACTAATTATATGAAAAATAAAATTTTCATTTACTTGTAATCAAAAGATGGCAATTGATGGTTTTATTCCTATGTTTAAACTTATGTATCCATGTATTTGAATTAGCAAGTATATAGTTTAGACATCATGGGAATACAAGACTTTAAGTAGCCCTAAGGAGGTTTTAGATAATCTCACTTCCCTGGTTTAACAATGAATATTGCTAATTTCATTAATGCATTATAATATAATAGTGAAACCCTCTTTTTGTCATTAAGATTTACATAATTAAAAGATATTTATACACAACCCTTTTCGTGATTTTATTTTTGTGTTTATGTGTATTTGAATTGGCAAGTACATAGTATGGAAATCCTGAGAACATGAGGCTTTAAGTAGCCCCAAGGAGGTCTTAGATAATCTTTGTTCCCTAGTTTAACAATGACATGTACTTTCTTAAATTCCTTATACATGTTTTCATATGCTTAAATATGAGATGAAATCTCTTTTTCTCTGTCAAATCCATGCATCAACATTCATTAAGTGTGCAAAATATATGTACATTTCATATATATATATATACTAAATCAAATATTAAAGAAACTAAAAAGGAAAGAATGTGGATGTTATTGATAATGAAAGGAAGTATTGGAGTATTATTCATGTGATGGTGACTTAATTTCATTTCATTGATCTTTAGATGCTTTTCATGTCTAGAAAAGATTCATTAAGATTAATATAGACTTAGGCTAAAATAAAATTCATAAATGGTTTATTAAAGAAAGTTAAAGTAATAATAATCTATCTTTGAAAATCAACATAGCTTAAGGATGAAAGAGTTAAGTCTCTTTCTTCTCTTTATAATGATTAGATCTTAAGAAAGAAGCGAACAAAACAAATACATAATTTAAAAATACAATCAAGTTACTAAATGACTTAAATTGAAACCACCCTTAATGGGTAATTTAAACAATTCTAAATTTTAGAAAATCCTAATTCTAAAGCCTAGTTAAGACATACCACACTAAGCCTTAGCACACACATTAGAATACTAAGTCACCAATCTTAGTATTAGGTTAGGTTGGTGTATGTCGGTGATATGTTTTATTTTATGATGTAATGTTTTAGATTAGATGTTAGGATTATTTGTGCGTACACTAAATGTTAGGTCATTATTAGCCTATCATTAATTTATGTTGAGGATTATGCTTGAGGGATCATTGTAATAATAAATGAATATAAAATACTTTTGCTTGTAGGTGTTGCTTATGTCCTTAAGTATAATCCAATTAAGGCAACTGATCTTGGTTACCCAAGTGTAGGGTGTTAAATTTGAATATGCAAAATATAACTACTTGGTTTGTATGTTTGTTTAGATAATATCTATTTTATAGGTATAGTTAGATTTTATTTTTCATAAAGATGTAATTTTTGTAATAGGACTAGGATTAGTTCTATAGAGTTTAAGATTGAATAGTGGCTAGAAGGCAAAGACCTTAGAGGCCATGTAAAGCTTAGAAATATAAAAAGTAAAATAGAGAAGAATTGAAGATACCATAGCTTTTCCTTTTATTGTAATTGTAATCCATGTTTTATAAAGGTAGAGCTCAACAACCCAAATTTTTTTCTTTTATAAGGTGTATGATGGTACCCGGTCACATCAGCCTTTTATTCTATTACAAAAATCTAAATGTTTGATTATTATGTTTAGATTGTGCAATAGAAATGTCATTCTTTTTATAGGTTTCTTAAAGTGTGTATAGTTTGATGTGTGGCCTAGACATGGTAAGCTCTTTAGGATAAACTTAAATTTTCTATCATCACTAAATAACTTATAACTAAACTCTAATGTAACTCACAACCTCACTCTAAAGCGTAGGTATATAAATAAGATAATAAAAAATTTAGAAACCCTTTAGTTGAATGGTTGTATGCTATAACAACATTCATGTCATATTACTCCATTCTTGAATATAGAGGATTTCCACTCTTACATGATAGGGGGAAAGTTTGACCTTTGAGAGTGATCCCTTGTAGTATAGAAGATTTAGCCTATAACTAAACTTCATCATGTATGTAAGCATAATTTTCCAAAGCATTGGTAAAAAGTAAATGTGTTAAAATGATCCAAAAATTTGTAAATTTTTAGCATTAGTCTAAGTCATGTTTGCATACCAAACATTATCTAGTCTCTTATGGAGTGAGTTGAGGATTCTAACTTCTTTCCTATTTAAATAACATCCTAACTATCTTGCAGCTACATAAGACCAACCTACATAATTTTAAAGCCTAGGAGGTGTTAGCTGCCAGCCACTCTAGGTGATTGTAAGTCCAGAAGAGTTGAGATGTGTTCACTCTCTCTTATGGATGTGAACCACTATATCTCATTCTCCCAGATTCAATTTTAAGTCATTCTTTTAGCTTGTGCTAAAGTATTTTTGACTTAAGTTTTAAGGCAGCTTGTTTCTCTTTTTCTATAAGTAGAAGTCCTCATTTCTTAGGCATCTCCATAATTTTGTGTTGTTGGGTTATAAGTCCTAGCACTCTAAAAAAATTTCAACTTAAAGAAAAATAAATTTTCTTCTTCTAAAATATAAAGCCTCATCATAGGGTAGACTAGAGTATTCACTAGGCTTCCTAGTATCTTGGATGCTCCCTACTTATCTTCTATGGAATATGTAAATAAGTCTTTCTATTTCAGCTCGTCCCATTTGAATTCTAATAACATAATTCTTTGATATCCTAGTCTTCAAATCTTTGGAGATATTTATTGACTACTTTAATAGAGAGTATGTTTTTAGGAAACTTCCATTTCTTAGGATGTATTTAACTATAGGGGCTTGCCTCCATAGGGAACTAAAGAACCAAGCTTAAAATAAATCTTGCTCTACTTTATCTATGTAAAGTGGGGGAAAGATCTCTAGTATATACTAAGACCCATCTACCTTAGGAGTCTTTATTAGGTGATTAAGTCCATTGTAGAGTGATGTTTCTATCTTTCTAGATAATACATCATACCTTAATGTTGCACTTGATCACTTCAATAAGTACCCCTAAGTTCTGTGTACTATTCCTATGACTCCAAATTGAAGCACAATAATATGATAGGTTAAGTAGTTTTTTAATTGACCATAGTGTTCGAAAGAGTATAATAAATGCCACCTTGTTACTTAAAAACTTAAGAGATAATTTGATTACTATACAAGTATGTTAATGATATTTTATTTAAAAGTATTAAAAAATTTTTTTTTGAGCATGAGTTCTCATCTGATGTCTAAGAAGTTTGAAATGTTATAATGGGAGAACTCAACTTGTTCTTATGTCTTTAAGTGAAGAAATAAAAAAATGATACCTTCATTTATGAAACAAAGTACAATAATGAATATATTGAATGGTTTGACATGAAAATATTTAAATAAAGTGAAATTCCCATGAGCCCCTCCAATAAATTGGATTTAGTTGAATGAGGTAAAATTGTTTACCAAAAGATTTTGACTAGTATGATAAGTTCACTTTTATATCTTATTGTAAATAAGTCTAATAATATATTTGTTATTTCTAGTGTGCTTGATTTGAGGCCAACCCTAAAGAATACAATTTAATATCAGATAAGCAAATATTTCATTATTTTATAAGTACTTCCCGTTAGGCTTGTGGTATCCTAAAATTTATTATCATGTGATTTTGTTATTAATTTTGATACTAACTTTATAGATTTCAAAAGAAATATAAATAGCACTTTAGGAACATGTGATTTATTAAGATTATCACTTGTGTCTTGGTCCTCTACAAATTAAAATTTTATTATTCTTTCTATTATTGAAACTAAGTTAATAGAAGTAAGTTGTGTTGCTTAGGTTTTTAAGTTAAAGCAATAATTAAAAGATTTTGGCATTAGGATTGAGCACATTCCTATTGTGTGTGATAATACTAGGTGATATGTTTGACCAAAATCCTTATTAAGCACTTACAGGCTAAGCATATTGAGATTACTCACCATTTCATTAGGGAAAATGTGTGTAATGGAGATGTTAATATTCAATTTGTTATCATTGCTTTTCAAATTTCAAATATTTTTACTAAAACGTTTTCTAAATATTATTCTTATATTTATAGATGTATGCTCAAGTTAGCTCTATTCATTTAATTTCATGCATTTCACTTCTTATATTCTCACACATGTCTATGTCTTTTTGTTGCTGCCAAAAGAGAGGTGAATGTTTGTTGGTTTCTATTTTTTTCTCATATGCATATATTTAGGAGGAGCTACATAAGTTATTTCGCAACATGATTGACTTTGTTACATGATTTGCTTATTTATATGCAAAATTTATTTTAAAAGTTTGATGCAAAGTTGTTTTACACCTTTATCCTTATGCACTATGAACATAAATTTATCATCATAAAAAAGAGAGATTGTTGACTCCATGAGCCCCATGACTAATTATTTAATTTTTATGATAACAAATATATGATTAGATGTTAATAATATTTTACTTCAAGTGTTTACTATACTCAGGTTAATCGGTCAACTCAGGATGGTCATTTTAACTTAGACTTGAGTTTATTGAGATTTTTCTTAGGAATTGCATAAAATGACACATAGGGCATATAAAATTGTTAAAATAGTTACATTTTATTTATTTTAATTTTTGGAATATTTTACCAAATTAATTTGCATTATATCTTCAACATTTATGAAATTATCCTTTTTGGATAATTTGGTCAAATGCAATATTTAAAGTCTTATCTATTACATCTTAAACTTAGTTTAGTTCATTTAAAGTTACATTTATTTATCTTTAGGCTTATTAAATGATCCATTTTTTACAAGCATGTGACATAGAATATTCAATTAAATAATGCAGTTAATCTTCTCTCTCTTTTAATTATTCTTTTCTCAATCATATTAATTTTTCATTTAATTGTGATGAATCATCATAGTATGGCCAAACTTCACATAATTTTATTTTAAAAAAGATTTATTTAGTTTGTTTGATTTATCATATTACTAAGTTCTTTTCTTTAAAAAATTTGTAATTCAAAATTTTCAAAAAATCCAAATTTGAATTATGCTTAAATTATTTTCACATTTGATTCTCCACTTTGGATTGAAGTGGCTAGCCCCTTATTAAAATTAATTTTGTTTAAATTTACTCAAATTCAAAATTAGATTAGAATAAATTTATTTCATTTTTATAAAAGCTTATTTTGGAAACTATTATAGTCCGCCTCCTATATTTTCAAATTCAAATTAAATTATTTTGAAATTTAAATCTTAATCAATTGATTTGGATTGATTAATCCATTCATGGTAACATTTTTATTATTCTATGCAACTTGAATTAATATATTTATTTTATTTGATTAAATTCAAACAAGTTTCTTAAGTGGTTCTCCTAATAATTCCTTAAATATTAATCTAATTAGTTTGCATTAATATCCCTCCATGCATGGTTGTCACACATAAATTTTAAATTCATTAATTCGAATTCTAATTAAGTTTATTTGACCTTTGAAACCTTAACCTCCTTTCAATTTAAATTTGCTCTTGGAACTTTTTCTCTTATATTTCTTTTTATCATGCCTGGCTAGCCCACTCACTTTTTCTATTTAATGTCATTGTATTTATATTATGAATCTTTCATGATGACCCTTAGCATGGTTGGCCACTTGAAAAAACTTTTAAGGAGCTTTTTTATTTAAGAGTTCAAGTTTCTTCTCCTCATTCTCTTTAACTTCATGAGAAGATCACAACATCTTCTTCAAGCCTTCATCTTGCATTAGAGGAGAGTTATTCAAGCTAGTTCAATCCTATCTAAACTTTAATTCAAAGTGCTTGAATAAGATTGTTCTTCAATTCATTTTTTTCATAAATGATAGAAATTTTATTGAAAACTTACAAAGTACAAGTAATCCAAAAGAAACAAAAGAGCATCTCTTATTTACATGTTGATAGTTCTAATGTGTGGTAATTTGATATTGTCACCATCTACAATTTTAGATGTGTGTCCATGGAGTGAGAAATACAAAAATTATGTGTGGAGGATCTCCTCTTGGCTAGTATATTCACTGGAGGATTTCCTTCTTTAAATATGTGAGAGATATATAATTTGAGCTTCTTTATATCCTCCTTTAATCTTTTAACTTCATTAATTAAAAACCAATGGATGTTGCTATCATTGCCATCTTTAATAATATGGATGAGATGTTTAGAATCAATTTCCAACTAGTATTAAGCCATGGGATGGATAGAAGCAATCTTGATAGCATATATGCAAGAAATAACTTTAGCATGAAGTGGAGAGTGTCCAAAAGAAACAAAAGAGCATCTCTTGTTTACATGTTGATAGTTTTAATGTGTGGTAATTTGATATTGTCACCATCTACAATTTTAGATGTGTGTCCATGGAGTGAGAAATACAAAAATTATATGTGAAGGATCCCCTCTTGGCTAGTAAATTTGCCGAATGATTTCCTTCTTTAAATATGTGAGAGATATATAATTTGATCTTCTTTATATCCTCCTTCAATCATTTAACATCATTAATTAAAAACCAAGGGATGTTGCTATCATTTCCATCTTTAATAATATGGATGAGATGTTTAGAATCAATTTCCAACCAGTATTAAGCCATGGGATGGATAGAAGCAATCTTGATAGCATATATGCAAGCAATAACTTTAGCATGAAGTGGAGAGTGTCCTTCCATTGGCATTGAGAAGTGGAAGATGTGCTTCCCCTTGTGGTCCCTAAAAATTCCACCAATTCCAACAAAATGTATTTTCCTATCGAAACTTCCATCTATGGTTAATTTCGGTAATCCCTTTCTCCAGTTGTTTCCATTGTATTAGATCCCACTTCTTTCTAGTGTATTGATCATTCCCACTAAGAGTGGCCAAGTTCAATCTACATCTAAATGATTAAGAGGTTTTAATAGTCCCATTAATAATGGCCTTCTGCAGATAAGATTATACATTCTTGATGATTGATTCTCCTGGAGTTTAGTTTTTTTTATGCTTCACCTCATTCCTTGCCATCCATATAAATTATATTATAGTCAATTAAGTCACCAAGGAGATGTTAATTTATCATATATCTAAAATCTAAAAGTACTAAAGTAGTTCCAAAATTTTGCTTGGGTTGCAGTTGATATCCCAATTAAGAGTTATAGCAAATGCATCCTAAATTCCTTTGCTAATTCTACAATGAATGAAATAATGGGCTATACTCTCCTCATCATTCCTGCAAAGGAACCAAACTAATGGTAATTTTAAAAATTTGAGTTTTAAAATATCATCTAATTGGAGCAGGTTGTACAATAGTCTCCAATAGAAAAATGACATGGAAGGTTTAGTAGTAGCATTCCACATCACATCACCCCATGGAAAGGTTCTTGCATTCAGTCACCATTTGTTATATATCACTTTGGAGGTTGATGCTAATTGAGTTTTGCCTTTAATAACAAATTTATCTTTGTTGGAGGTGACAATTGGTAAAGAGCATATTTTGTTGCAAATTTGTGTAGGGAGGTGATTTTTTAGCATTTCTTCATCCCTCGAAAGTTTTTTTTAGAAATCAGCAACTTTTTGAGAGTTATAGGTTTCATTATCAATCCTCCATTTGGAGAGTACTTCATCACCTATCAAGTCATCAGTCCAGAAGTTGATCTCTCTTTCTCTTATGTCTCAAAATATGAGGTGTTTAGCTTTTTTCTATGTTTCAGCAAAGTCTTACATAAAGAGGAATCAATTTTTTTTGGATTGATGGCTATTGGGTGTGAATGTTGACAATATTTGTTAAACATGAAGTTTTCCCATAGGGTTTTTCTTTCTCTAAAACTAATCCATAGCTTAATTGTGTTGCATATGATATTATCCTCAAGTGATTTGATTCCAAGACCCCCATTTCTAGTAGGTTTGCATACTTTCTTCCAGTTTGTCCAATGGATGGTATTGTGTTTGAACTTCATAAGAATTTGTTTAACATTCTTTCAATCTTTGTTTGTAATTCTTGGGAATTTGTTAGACTTGAGTGGTGTATAGTGGAATTCAATTTAGAATGCTTTTAATCAATGTAATTATCCCTCCAAATGATAGGAATGAGGTTTCCCAAGATTGGATCCTCTTTTGAATTTTGTCAATGAGTGTGTAGAAAATTGATGAATTAAGTTTCCCTTTATATATTTAGATGCTAATATAAGAGAAGAGAAATGAGGATTGAACTTTGTCTTCTCTTCGATCTATTTGATTTAGTTTTTTTTTAATTCCTTTCCCTACAATAGAAAATGACTTGCTAGTATTAATCTCCATACCTGATTGTTTTGAGAAGTCTTTGATTCTGTTCATATGTGCTTTTTTAGATCTTTTGTTGCCAATGCAGAATATTATGAGGCCATCTGCAAAAACCAAATGATTTATATGTATATTCCCATTTGCAGAGTATCCAATTCCTTGTTTTATTCCATTCCCTTATTCAACCATTTCTTTATTCAATTATCTTGAGAAGGTATCCAAAGCTAAAATGAAAAGAAGGGGAGAGTGGATCTCTTAGTTTAACTCCTATACTAGCCTTTAAGAATCCATGTGATTGGCCATTTAGCACCATTTTGTAGTGATTGTTGATGAAGAGTATTTGGATAAGGATGCAAAAATTATCAAAGAAACCTTTTCATTGAGACATCTAAAAATGAAAATCCAATGAATTTTGTCAAATGATTTTTTAAGATCTATTTTCATGATGACGTTGACTCTTCTACATTTCTTGTCAATATCTTTGCAAAGTTCCTAGCAAGTAGTATGTTGTCTATGATATTCCTTTCCTTCAAAAATGTTGCTTGATTAGGGGAAATCATGCTAGGAAGCAAGTTTTTAATTATTTTGGTAATGATCTTGCTAATTATCTTGTTAATAACATGTGTTAAACATATAGGTCCAAATGAATCCCATGTGTTTGCTTCTTCTTAATATAATGGATGAAGTGGAGAACAAATTATGCATGTTTTACCCTTTGAAAAAGCTATGGACTGCATTAGTGACATCAGACCCAATGATATGCCATGATTTTTAGTAGAACAATGCACTAAACCCCATCAGGACCAGTAGCTTTAAAACCATCCATGGAGTTAATAGCTTTTAAGATCTCTTCTTCAAAAGGAGTTGCAATTAGCTCTTCATTGTTTATCTTTGTGTTGTACAGGTTGTGTGGGTGTTGACTAGGTTGAGGGGTTGAAGAATTCCTAGGACTTTGATTAATCAAATTTGAGAAGTATTCCATAAAGTTTTAGATTATGTCTTCTTAATTGGTTAACCATCTTCCTTCATTATTTTTTTATACTATTGATCCACACTCATCTATTCTTCTTTATGCATGCATAAAAATATTTAGAGTTTTTATCTCCTTGTAGGAAGTTGTTAGTGGATGCTTGTTGTCTTAAGTAATCTTCTTCTCTATCTATATATTCTTGAAGTCTAATTTGCAGTTGTTCAAGTTTCTGCACTAGTTCTTCTTCTTAGTTATTTATGATCGTAATCATTTCTTTTTCTGTGCTGATAATCTGTTCTTCAATGGATTTAACTAAGTGGTGTAAGTTGACAAAAGTTTCTTTATTCCATTTTTCAGTGCTTGAGAGGTAACTTTATGTAAGAGCCAAATTTTGAAAGTACATATTTAAATCCTAGTTTATTACACTATCGAACCTTTTCAACCATACAAATGAACTACAATTTAAATTCAAGTATCTTGATTATCTATTTTCTTACAAGAACTAATAATTTATTCCATTGAATAGATGGCTAATATGAATGTCACAATCAAATCATCTACAAAGGCAAGGATTGTCTTGTCTTAAACAACTTTTCAAAGTAGAACTAGTACTAATTTTAATTAGCTAACTAGGGTCACTATTAATGACCCAACTCCTATAGTGGCTATTTTATGACCACCATAGAGAAAATAAATAGGGCATATAGTAGGTCCCCTCATCAATTTTCAAACTTACTAGTCAAAATGAGAATTTTTTTATGCCTCTCTGAAAATAGACCTTCAATTATTATTTGATTATCTAGCAGACCATATGTATTTACATATTTATCTTTTGAAAATATTCTAAATAGTAATTCAATTCATGCTACACCATATTAAATTATTCCACAAAGTAAAAAATTGTAAGAGAGATAAAACCATTTTAGCATTGCTGGCATTCCCATCTCTGTAATAAAATTTGAAGTTCTAGATAAGGACAACCTTTCACCAAGAAGATCCCTTATGGAACACAACTAGTTGTTAAAATCACTCAAGATACTTCCATAGTTTTAATTGAAAGAATTCAATCAAAAAAATTAATCTTATTACTATAATTAGTCAATAAGTACTTTAAGATTTAACTTATTACCCATCAACATTGAGATTTAATGTTGAAAACTCTCAAAAATTTAGAAAACAAACTCTTGCTCAAGATTTCTCTACTTTACATATGTGTCTAATTAAACATGTTGTTAATCTTAATTTGACTATTACTATGAAGTAGAAAAAAAAGACTTGACTTATTTCTCCTCCAGTTTATTTAACAGCCAACATAGGTGTCTTACAAAATTAAAGATCTTGTGATTTTTGAAAAACATGCCTAAATAATGATTTGAGAAAGAACATAAGACACGTCTCCTACCAACTAGAGGGTTAGGAAGGCAACTTCAAAAAAGCCTACCCAATAATGATGAAACAATTTAAAATTTGAATGAATGAGATGATCTTTATGATGACTTATAAATGAGGAAGGGCACCTTTCCACAAAGGAGAAACTTTTCAATAACATCCCTTAGAAAAAATTCAAGATGTAAAAAAAGAATGATCCGAAGCTGAAGGAGAAAAAGATGTCTTAGGGGTTGAGCATAATGAAAAAAGGATGTATTAATAAAAAACAATTATAAAATAAAAGTTGTTTAAATTATTGTTTCCATTGCTAGACATAAATCTTGAGTTTAAAATCAACCATCTCATGTTAAAGCATCACAAAATGGCACTTGTTCATGTCTCTTGTACAATAGAGCTAATTTCTACTCAACCACCAAGACCATCCTTGTACCCATTGTTACATCATTTACAATGCTATTATTTGATGCTATAATAATCACCCAACAAAGAGAGTCTTTTATTACAAAAGGCAAACCATACTTAGAATAATATGAATTAGTCCCTTTTCCTAAAGGGTTTGTCTCTTCAAAGTTCACACAGTTCAATGGAACTAGTAATCCTCAATAGCTATTGCTCAAAATAGAGCTTTATGTTGTAATTTTGGTAACACTAATGTTCTCTTAGTATGCCTCTTTATTACTTCATTATTTAAGTTTGCATTTGAATGGTATGCTAACCTAACTAATGGGTTTTTCAAAATATTTGATGAATTAGAAGAAGTCTTCATGAAAATATTTGCAGGCATAAACAAACATGTAATATACACTACTTAATGACTTCTAAAAAACCTTTTGATACATTGGAAAATGTTAAGTATACACCTTGTGTTTCTCAACATTTGATTTGATGATAACAAACCTTATGTAATAAAAACTAATAATTTATGTGCATGATAAATTATCCATATTAATCATTATGATTGTTATTATTAATTTAGATTTATATTGATGATAAATATATATTCTCGAAGCTACTAATTATTTATTTCAAGTGTTTTAGGAAATTCACCAGGTTTAAGTTGCTTAGTTAGATTGGGATAATCATAGTAGCTGGACTAGAGAAGTTTGTAAATTTTCTAAAACTTATAATAATAAGATAAATAAGAGCTCAATAAAATAAAGTTAATGGATTAATCATTTCAATATAATTTATTTAAACTTGTCCATATTTTTTGACATATAAAAATTGCATTATTCTTTATTTATTTCTTGAATTTTTCTTTTTGGATAATCTAAATCACTTGCATGAGTTTAAGTATCTTTTATTATGTTTTCATTAAGATGAATTTCTTTCATACTTCATTAAATCATTTCCATGCTAAATTACATTAATTATCCATTTATTTCTCGCATAAGAATAAAATTATTCATTTCTCTCTCCTATCATTTCTATTTTCTCTCTCATATCATCATTATCATCCAAATAGTATTTTCATAGAATTTTTTTATAGATATTTGATTAATAAATCATGTGAGATTTATTTGAATTATTTTCATAATATTTACCTAATTAAAAAAACTTTAATTTGAATTTTTAAACTTAAATAGTTTTGAATTTAATTTGAATATTCATTATCATATTAACACAAATTGGATTTGTTCATTTATGGAATGATTTGGCTGGCCCTATCAAACTTTATTTTGGTTAATTTGATTTTAATTAAAATTTTTTAAAGTAGTTCAAATTTGAAATCAAATTAGCCTTGATTTAACAAACTTTTTTTTAATTAAACCATTTTTGAAATATATATGGCCGACCTTATTCAATTTGATTTAAGTTATTTTAAATTATATTTATTTTTTAAAAAGTTTCTAATTTACTCATCTTTGATTTGAATTAAATAACTACTTTAATTTAAGATCAATTTTGTTTAGAAAGCCCCTCTTGGCCGAAAATCTCATATAGATTTTTCTTTATATATTTTATTATTTTATTTTACAACTTACCTTAATGTTTCAAATGTTCATTAATTATTTGACCTCTTATATTTATTACATTAAGTCATGATTGAATCCTTATTTGTACTCTTGCTTGGCTGGCCACCTTTCTTGGGAATTTAATTTCTAAGTAAATTCAAATTAATTCCCTCTTGGATTGATTGCCTTATTGAATTAAGCTTTATTTGTTAATTCTATTAATACTTCCTAGAAGAGGAGGAAAATAGTTACAATATTCTATCTAAAAACTCAAAAAAAGAAAATATTATAACAATAAACTCTACTAAATCAGCTATGCCTACATCCACAAAAGGAAATCCAATAACTTTTGATTATAGATTGGAAAGGACAAATTCTTTCAAGAATGCTTTCATTATGGAGCTACTCAAGATGTTGTTCTAATCTAAAATGAGACTCCATGAACCCAAGAAACCCAACTAAGTTGGAAAAATTGATAATTCATTATATTTCCTTTATCAACATTGTCTTACTCATACTATTGAAAGTTGTATCTGATTCAATGATTAATTAAAGCATCTATATAAAATAAGGATGATTAAAATATTTGAGAAATATGTAGACTAATTAACTACCACTACCAGTTATCGCTATTTATAGTGAAATAAAAGAGTCAATTATACTTTACCTTACTTCATCATCCATTTATATGATTTATAATTTTGATGAGGTTGAAGAAAAATAAGTGCTACATCTACCTAAGGGGGGTGTTTCTTAATTAAAGAATAAAATTGATTCTTTAGTTAAAGAAGTATTATTCCATCCTTATGTAATAGAGACTCATGAAGTACAACCAAGGTGTAGAAAAATCCTCCCAGCTCCTAAAAATATGATTAAAAATAAAGGCAAAGACACAATAACCAAGAATCTCGATGAATCTTTGAGTAAGAAACTTAAGAATGTTCCATCAACAAAATCTAAGTTGGAAACCATGGTAGAATACAATATCTTACCCCATTAAAAAATATGCTTACATTATTATGCTCTCATGTTGTCACCATATACGCGTCAAAATTTTATCAAGGCTTTACTTGAATCAGAACTCTTCGAAGTGCACTTTGCTAAATAAAAAATAAAATAACACTTCCCACAACTAACCTTTTATCTAATACATTTACAGACTAGACTTATTATTGAAAACTAGAAGTTATAATACATCCTTATATTTGACTACAATGATCAATTAAATTTTCCTTATTGGATCTTAATAGATCAGGTTATCAGTCAACATAGCGATAATATGAATTTTCAATCTTCTATCACTACATAGAGAAAGCTATGTTCATACAAACTTATGCTTCATGGACTCAATGAAAAAGCCAAAAAAATTTAGGCTTTATCACATTACACTGTAATTTGCTAACTTTAAGATAAAAGCAAAGTTTTATGTGATAGATGTCAATACATCATTTCAAGCATTAATAAGATGACCTCAGTTGCATAAGTATAAAATGATACCATCAAAGTCTATAACAATCTATAAGTACGTCAACAGGGATGAAGAATTTTCAATACCCAATGACCTCCAACCATTTCCTATAAATGAGATTGGCATATATGATGATACTAAGTACTTTCTTCCTAAAAAAATATTATCACATCTTATAACCTCACCAATTGAATAAAAAATGAAGAAGTTCTTCCACATCTTGTCATACTAACATCAAAATAAATAAAAAAGAAGATTTCACAAAGATAGGATTGATAATTATCATTCTATAAATCATTAGAATAATTCTTTCCTACTCTCCCATTTGGCAAGATTATTCTTCATGGTTGTTCTTTTAATGATGAAAAGGTACATTAGATTATAGAGTCACTAGCTTGCTTTGAAATGATTCCCATACGAAAGAATGCAATCTTGGTCAAGCACTTCTAGTCCTATGCTCAAGTATATGCCAACCTTATGCAAAATACTAGAGATCAGGCCTATCTCAAAGAATTACTTCCATGATTATTCATCTATCAATAGAGTTTGATTGTTAACTTAGAAGCCATATTACAAATGCCCTTTCATGTAATGTAAAGTAACACCAAACCTTGTCCTGTGATGTATCCATTAAAACTATTAAAGCATCTCTAATCAAATGATTCTAATAAAATTGATGACAATCCTATTACTTGTTATTTTTCTCCTATAATTTTAAAGTTATTGAAGAAGAAAATTACCCCTCAAACCTGGCCAAGGATTCATGCATAAAAATGTTATAAATTATGAACAATATACCTAAAAAAAGAAAGAGTGGGTTTGGGTTTCCATAATCAAAGGTTTCTTTTATCACCCATTCATTATTGTTATATTATCTCTCATACATATTTATATAACAAAATTGAAGAAACATATGATGAAAATATGCCTTAAATCAGGGGAGGGCACTCCTCCCACCATTGATGATTACCTAAAGTAAATTTAGGTTTCGATGATGTCCCTTTCCTTACATTTATTAACAAATCACTATCTACTAACTTGGCATCACAAATATTTTAGAACTTAAAGATTATAAGGACTATTTTTCTTGTAATTATTTTAAGATGCCAAGTCCTAAGATAGCATCTCATAAAATATTAAATGATCTCAATGTTTGTCTAATTAAATAAGCGCCATGATAAATGAAACCTTACAAAGAAAAATCTTTAATACAAGAAACAATAAAGTTGAATGAAGTTGGATTTATTAGAGAGAAGCATTTCCCTTCTTGGATTTCTAGTGTTTTTATTTTTTGTAATAAAATGGATCTAGATCTATGTGGATTACCGAGACCTAAATAAACATGTCCTAGAGATAATTTTCTTTTACTAATCTTTGTGATAATGATTGATGTACAAATTCAATGTTTTCTTTTGTAGAATATTTATTTGGCTTTAAACTAGATTAAAATGCTCAAGATGATGTCCATCATACAACTTTAGAACCTCGATAAATACCTACTCGTTTATGCTAATGTCTCTTATCAATGTGCCATGACTCAAATTTTAATGAATTATTACATCATGAAGTAGAGTGTTACTTTGATGATATTATGGTGCAAAGTAAAAAGGTTTAAAGACCAAAAAAGTGATCTTCATATTTTTCTTCAATAAGTGTGGAAACATGTATTAAAAATGTCACTATTAAATTGTGCCTTTAGAATCCAATCAAAAAATTTATGATTTATAGTGCGACATTGTGGCATCAAGGTAAACCCTATGAAGATTAAGGTAACCTTAAAATTGGAACTACCTAAGATCCTATTAAGTAAAGTTAGGATTTCTAAGATAATGTTTATTCAATTTGTCCAATAAATGTTAACAATTTGCCCCATTATATAAAAAGTTTGCACATTTCAATTGCAATAAATTCTATTAAAAGTATTTATAATATTAAAAAATATTTTAAAATATTTATTAAAATTAGTTATTTAGATAGGTGTTGAGAAAATAAAAAAATTTGGGGATTTCTAACTAATTATTAATCAAGTAGCCAATACCTTCTGAATTTTAAACCTTGGTTTACAAACATCAGAGTCATGACACATCTTGAAAACATTCCAAATTTATCCTTAAGTAAAGTTCCATGTTCTTAAAATAGTCGAGTAGACATTTTAGTGAAATTAGAAAAATAATTATTTAACTTAGATGATGATATCATTCAAGTAACAATTCAGAACTGACATGTCTTACCATAATCTATTTAAGCAAAGGTTCACCGCTATAATCTGACCTTGGCCTAAACATTTCTACATCACAGAGTCAAGATTGGAGATAAGTATTCACTAAATATCTTAATAGATATATTTTCTAGAAGACTCCTCATTATATGCTTTTATTCACTTGAGGGAATTAACTTTTACACTTGATAATGATGTTGCATCAATGATTATTAGACCAAATATGGATTCATTATTAAGATAAAGAGGAAGCTCCAAAGGTCATAACTAAAATCCATGAAGGTTTATGTTATTCTGATCAATCTGACCCAACAAAAATATTTAGAAAAATGCTTGCCTATTATTTTCTAACTATCACTAAGGACTACATGCAATCCTCCAAGATAGTCATCAATGGAAAATTCATTGCCCAATATCACATATGTCCCATAATGTTTTCCTTGCTTCCTAGCTATTTGAATGCTAGTGAATAGACATAATTGCACTAATTTGACCACCTTCATCTAAAAGTCATAAGTTCATCTTAACTATAATGGATTTTAAAAAAATATTGGGTTGATGTTGTGCCCTTCAAAAAATTAAAGCAAACAATGTGTTATAATTCTTTCAAGACCACATAATTTGTTGACTAGTCATCTCCCATTGTAATATAAATGATAATGGTTTAGCTTATAAGAACACTGGACTAAATCAGTTTGTCTTACACCACAACATTGGTAGCTGCTATTTAATTATTTTTTTCTTGACTCTTATTAGTCTGGCAGAATCATTCAATAAAACTCTAGTCAATTTGTCAAAGAAAATTCTATCAACCAACAAGTGAAAATATCATAACAAATTTATATAAGCTTTACAGCTTAACTTATAAAAATCCCACACATGCGACTCCCTATCCCAGTCCCTTTCGATCTGAAGTAGTTCTCCCTTTAAAAGTTAAATTTCCATTATTGTATGTAACTATTGGCGCTAAATTAGATGACCACCAAAACACTCAGTTTTGATTAGAAGAGTTAAAATGCCTTGTGAGCTTCAATACAAGCTATATAAAGTCTAGTGTTATATTGTGCTTGAATAACATGAGTGTCCAATAAGATGGTAGAACCTAGAACCTTTGCTATCATAGATCTTGTATTAGTTTTGAAAGACCTATCACTAGGCAATGCAGATCACCAAAAAGTTTGAACTTATTTGAGAAGGTCAAGTTGTAGTAGAAGTGGTATATAAAGGATGTGACTATCTTTTATAAACAAAGACAACACTCATATACTTCCTCCCATAATAGCTAATTTTTAAAGAGATATTATTCTTAAAACCATCCTTCAACATTTGTTCATTAATGAGAAAAGAAATTCTTACATACACTAAAGTCTTCATGAATCCTTTTGTTGATTTTTTTTCCATTAAGAAAATAAGTAAAGAAGTTCTTAACTATATGTCTCTTGGACTAACACTATATAAAATTTTTAGAAGACACTTTTAGTTAGTATTCCTACCATTATAAATAGTTGCAAAATGAATCGGTATATTCCTCTAGAGAAGATCTTTTTCATCTTCTTTAGAAAAAAAGGTGTTTTAATTCCTCCACAGAATCAATTAGAGATGGATGAATACCAAAAATAGTTTGTCCATCCTTCTATTCCACCTCCACTTTGTTCAATCTAGTATTAGCCTTTTCTTAAGTAACATCATTCATAATATAATATGATGGAATGCTCACTACAATTAAAAGATTTTATGATTTTAAACATCATAGATGAATTTCTTGCCATTATCATTAAGTTTAAGGTTGAGCCCCAATTTTTTTTAACTTTGCTGATTAATGAGCTTAGCTTCAATATTCAAAATAATGAAATTCAAGTATAATGTAACTTTTCCCTAGATAAGTTTTTTGATAGTTTATTTTAGGATCTAACATAGACGATATCCTCTGCACCCCCTCTAAAATTTCTTACTTGCAATTAGGTTCTCCTTTACCTGAAAAAGGAAAGTTGATCATCATTCAAGTCATTCAAGAAGTGAAGAATTCTCACTACAATTGAAAGATTTAATGATTTTTAACATCATGGATGAATTTCTTGGCATTATCAAATTTAAGGTTGAGCCCTAATTTTTTTGACTGAGCTGATTAATGAGCTTAGCTTCAATATTTGACATAATGAAAATCAAGTATAATGTAACTTGTCCCTTGATAAATTTTTTGATAGTTTATTTTAGGATCTCACATAGAGGATATCCTCTGCACAACGTGTAAAATTTTTACTTGCAATTAGCTCCTCCTTTACCTAAAAAAGGAAAGTTGGTCATCATGTCAATCATTCAAAAATTGATTATTCAAGTGGGTCTAATTGAACATGTTCTATTATTTAAGTGGCATGTTCAAAAATGTCATACTTTGTCCATTATAAAATAGTGGGAAATAGAAGCATTTCAGAAAAAGGTCGATGCTAGATATTTTGTGATACCATAAATAATATATAGGTTACTGTCTTTATAGTTTATATTTTTGAGTGCTTCTACTTAAAACAAATTGTGTAACTAATTTTTATGTTACACTTTAAATGTTGCATACGTACATTTATTCAAAAGTATGATTTGTTTATATAACAAATCATTTGATAGATTATGTGAGGTACCAATTATCATGCATTACATTATTTAGCAACCTAATCAGTGTGGTTCATGTTCTTGTTCCTCCAAATATAAAAAATTGATTTATCATATTTTGTTGTACCTTAAATAATGTACAAGTTCCTACATCTCAAGTATGTATTTACGTGTGATTCTTCTCAAGAAATAAATTGTATGACTAATCATTTTGTCATACTTCAGATGTAGTATATGATTTATTTATATTTTAAGACATTTGGCATATTCATGTGAGGTGTTATAGTAGTTATGATGCTTCACCTTCTTTAGAAACTTGTTGCATCTTTTAAGTCCTCCAAACATAGAGAATAGATGGTTTAACTTTTTAAAACAAGAATAACTCTTCGAGCTTTTGATTAATACCTACCTAGAGAGAATATCCTTTTAGCAAAGAATACCCAAACATTTGATGAAGGCAAAGTCAAATCTCATTATTAAGACCAAGTTTTATAAGTTCACCTTGATACCTTTAATGGTGAGCAACATCAAAATTTTGGTTTTTCTTTAAAGATGAGTTTGGTTCATCAAAACTTACTCTTTACCAAAATTATTAATGGTGCTCAATATTATTGCTCATAGAGCACTTATTCAACATTACACCAATCCCACCATAGCATGTTTTAGAAGACAAAGTTCTTATACACCTGTGCACAAGGATCTACAAGTGTATAACTTTTCACCCTCTTTATGAATCACTCTAAACATAAAATAGGATAATATCTTAGAGAGATTATTATCTTGTTATGACTATCTTTAAGGTTCATCATCTAACCAATCTTCCTCTTTTTACTCTAAAGTTGAGGATCAACTTAAATCAGATTATTATAAAATCATTGGTAGTGTACAATGTCATCTAGAATTATATCAAATGGAGTTACTATAATGTTTGATAACTGATTTTAGCTTCACTTGTTCAATTGGGTCACACAATTGAGTTTGGGTGACAAAAACACGTTGATTTATAATAGTGTTCTCTAGTGGTTTGTTCACTTCTCTAGTTGGTTCACACATTTGATTCTAGATTACCAAAGCTCATGGAGTTATTATAATATCCCTAGTAGTTTGTAACTTCACTTCTTCAATTGGGTCACACGAATGAGTCTGAGTCATCAAAACTCGTGGATTTACTATAACGTCCCATAGTGGTTTGTAACTTTACTTCCCTTGTTATGTCACATGACTAATCTCAGGCCATTAAAACTCATGGAGTTTCAATAATGTCCCATAATAGCTTGTCAGTTCACTTCTCCACTTGGGTCACACGATAGAGTTAGAGTAAAAAAAACTTACCTACATCATACCATCAAAAATTAAGTGAGTCTGTTCTAACATCCTCGATGGTGGGAGGCTTTATTTATAGATGTATTCTAGAATGTTTTAAGCCTTTGGATTTAATGAATAGAAGGTTACTGTAATGTCACATTATAGTTTGTAATCTCAACAAGGATTTGGTATAAGTCATTAAAACCTAAGGGAAGGCCATAATAAAATACATGGTGGTGTACAATCTGACCTACATGGTGTTACTCGACCTCAAGTATGCTCCTTATGTGAGTCATCAACTAATGCCATTTTGTACTCTAGTCATATGGACACATATATCCACCTGATTTGGATGCATTTAAGAAATGACTCGTAAGTCTACCCATATTTTGTCCTCATATACTCTAACTATAATGCATGATGTACCTTATGTCCTTTCTTTTTGTTGATTCACACCCTTAGATCAGATCAAGTGATCATGAGGGGATATTCTTCTTGAGTGCAACTTTGTGGGCATGCATTTGTAGTAAGGTTTAAGCTATTTGGATATAATCCTTATAGTAAATAACACTAAGATGATTGTATATCCACAACACCAATTTATGTGATTAATCATGTATTAGAATAGATTTAATTTTTATCTTTATTAGATGTGAAAGACTAAGGAGTTTCCACCAACTAAGAGATTTTTATTACCCTTTCATATTAAGGTAGGAGTTGAAACATTAATTTTTTTAAAAAAACTACCTATCAGACAAAGAGATTGACTATAATCAAGTTAGTCTTCTAGTATTGTTATAACATACATACTTAGAAACAATTTTTTAGGCATGATTGGCTATTTTCGTGTAAGTTCACTAGACCGATATCACAACAAAAGCTTAGTCAACAATTTCAAATTGATAATGTGGTGATGTTACCTCTAGTTTACATACTAAGTTTAAAATATTCTTTCCACTCTCTTTTAAAGGTCTAGTTATCATGAAATAGAGTTGTGATATGAGAATCTTTCACTTGCTTCCCTACTTACCTATTTCATACAAAAAAAAAGAAAAGAAAAGGAACTGCTTTAAAGTAAAGGCTTTCAAGGGGATTGAATGAGTTCAGGATAAGAACTTAGTTCAATTCAGAGGAGCTTAGTCATTTTCTTATTCTTATGAAATGGCTAAAAGGAATAAGAACACAAACATCTGTATAGGCTTTGTCTGCTTTTGTAGGGCTGCCTCTATTCTTTACTTAAAGAGATTATCTAAGCTCTAAGCTAGTTCTTTAGACTTACTTGATAGTACTTTATATAAAACTAAAACCTCTTACCTAACTCAGCTAGATTGCTATGGATTATATTAGGAAGAAATTATGGTTGGTAGGGAAAAAAGTAGTCTATTAGACTAATAATCAATTTTTGATCTTTAATCAAGTATCATACACCAATTTATGTGACTAATCATGTATTAGAGTTTATTTAATCTTTATCTTGACTGAGGAGATTCTACCAACTAAGAGATTCTTACTACCCTTTGATAGTAAGGTAGGAGTTGAAACATGAATTAAAAAAACTACCTATCAGACTGAGAGATTGACTATAATCAAGTTAATTTTCTACTATTAGTATAACCTACTTACTTAGAAACAATGTCTAGGTATGATTGGCTATTTTTATGTAAGTTCACTAGATGAGATACAACTCAAGCTCAATCAACAATTTTAAATTGATAATGTAGTGATGTTACCTCTAGTTTACATAATAAGTTTAAAATATTCCTTCCACTCTTTTAAGGGGATTGAATGAGTTCAAGATAAGAACTTAGTTCAATTCAGAGGAGCTTAGTCATTTTCTTATTCTTATGAAATGGCTAAAAAAAATAAGAACTCAAACTACTATATAGGCTTTGTCTGCTATTGTGGGGCTTCCTCTATTCTTTACTTTAAAGATTATCTAAGCTCTAAGCTAGTTCTTTAGACTAACTTGATATTACTTTATATAAAACTAAAACCTCTTACCTAACTCAGCTAGATTGCTATGGATTAGATTATGAAGACATTATGGCTGTCAGGGAAAAAACAAGTCTATTAGACTAGTAATCAAATTTTGATCTTTAATCAAGTATCATACACCAATTTATGTGACTAATCATGTATTAGAGTTGATTTAGTTTTTATCTTGACTGAGGAGATTCTACAACTAAGAGATTCATACGACCCTTTGATAATAAGGTAGGAGTTGAATCATGAATTTTAAAAAATACCTATTAGACTGAGAGAATGACTATAATCAATTTTGTGTTCTAGTATTGTTATAACCTATTTACTTAGAAACAATGTCTAGGTATGATTGGCTATTTAAGTTCACTAGATCAAGATGTAACTCAAGCTCAGTCAACAATTTTAAATTGATAATGTTATCATGTTACAACTAGTTTACATACTAAGTTTAAAATATTCCTTCCACGCTCTCTTAAAGGTATACTTTTTAGTAAATAGAGTAAACATATTGAGCCCCCACCCCCCCTCTCTAATTAAAACTAAGAAAAAGGGTAGCTTGATAACTAAAAGAGACTTCACAACGTGCTCTGATATCTCTAGTTAGTTATGTAATATTTATATGATTTTGAAAGGTTAAAAAGTTGAAATTTGCCTTTTCTTCTACTAGAAAAGTATCATTTAGACTACTCTTTCACAACTCGCTTGTCATTTATGGAGTTTTTCTTAGAACACCACATAGATTTTGAGAGTTTTATTTTTTGTGATTAAATTTGTCATTAATTAGTAATATACCATCTAAAGTAATGGATATATCACCTTACAATGGATTTTATTTCTTAAGGATTCTTAAGGCTGATTGATCTACATATACCAAATATTCTTTCCTTAAATTACAATGGGTAAATTAGAATAGGGAGTGCAATTCCCTATAATTAATTACATATTAAAAGAGGAAAACTCTCTTAAGAAAAATCTCAATTAAAGAAATTTGCTCTTTATCTCTCTAGATTTAAAAATCTGATTTCAAGAATGCTCTATATGGAAGTCAAATGGAGTAGATCAAGAGGAACAAGTTTTATTTAAATAAAAATAGGGAAAAGTAGGAAGTGATATGATATTCTGAAAGCCTAATAAGCACTTCAACCTATTATATAGTTTGGTTTTAATATTTTAAAATTGATATTTATTTTATTACAAGTTGACATTTTATTAGAATATTAAGGCTTTTATTCTAACAACGTAAGGTTGCATAAGAACCTAAGTGAAAAAGACTTAATTCTATAGTAAAAGAGAAATAAGATGCCTCAAACCCTATATCTAAAATTGGTTATGACATATGCTAGAAGCTCAACCTAACCTAGAAGAGTAAATATGGGATATATATGTTCTTTTCACCAGATAATGTGAACCTATGTCAACTCTTCTGGACATATATCCTATCTGATAGTGTTGCTAGCTAACATAGTCTACACTTTAAAACCATGAGTTTAATCTTATGAAATGCAAGATGGTTTAGGCTAGTATTACTTAGGGAAAAATCTAAAAGCCTGAACTCTCTCACTAAATCTAAAGTAATGAGTGGTATGATAAGCTTCTAACTAATACATCAATTTATAAATTTTATGTTTTTTTTAAACATTTCATTTTATTTTCAAGGATTTGGGTAAGCAATCATGCCTATAATGAGATGTATTTAGAAAACATCATAGGCTAAATCACAAGACAAGTAAAACTTCCCCAAGAATGGTGGCCATCTTCAAGGTTAGATGCTCCCTTATGTGAAATAGGAGAAGGGCTTAGTTCAAGGAGAAATGATAAAATATATAATCATGAATCATAAGCTCTATGAGTTTTTAGTTATTTTTATTATTTATCCTTAAGACTTTAATTATATGTGGTTTTGAGTTAATTATTTTTGTTTGAGTTATTTAACTAATTTGGGAAGAAAATTTAATTTTATCCTAAGAGCCTACCATATAAACTAGGATTTTACATCATTAATAGAATATCATAGAATGAAACTTGTAAAAAACATGTTTTTTTAAAGTGCACACCTAAAATAAATGAACCAAATAAATCAAATTAATTATAAAGTAAGGCTAGTATGGGCAAGGTTCATTATACACTCACGAGAAATAAAAAAGGACTCCTAAGTTCAACCCATTATATAGCTTTGTCTAGAACTATAAGGGGGGTCTTTCAATTTTTTTTTTGGATTGTCTTTTTATTTAGAGACCTTCTTGAGATTTATAGGAGACCATCATCTTGTACAAGCCACTTATATTAATCTTAATCCTCATAGATTTTATCCTACTTATTAAATCAAATTACATTTTAAAATTCAAACAAAAGCCAACTAAAATCTACAAAATAGAGGTTAGCATAAAAATACACACACACACACAAGCAGTTATATTTCATATAGTGGAACTTAGCACCATTAGACAGCAAGCCCACCAATCATAATTGACGATCCTCAAGATCCTAAAAAATAGCACTTGTGAGTAAATGATGATAATTTTAATTTAATTATAATAGTCTCTTCATTAAGCATAACTCTTATAAAAAATAGCACTTATTTATTGATTGTTTAATATCTTTCCTCATATCTCTCTCTCTCTCTCATTGCAATTCTTCTTGGCCAAAAATTTCAAAACAAAATTCAAGTTTATTTGATTTAGTTTTTAAAATGAAAATCAAATACCTTCATTATTTAATTTCCCTCCCAATTTTTTTTCTTTCCTTGGTCAAACCCTTCTCTTTGTAAATTCTATATAATATGATGTTTATCTAAGGTTATTCTCTCTTGACTCTCTCCATTAGGCCGACCCTTTGCAATTTGATTTTGGAGATTCTTTTGGGATTCTAAGTGCTAAAGCTCTCAACCATCTTCCATTCCTCTCTTTCTTTGTTGGCCAAAACCTTGCTTAAGGTTTTGATTAAAGCAAAGTATGAAGAGCTTTCATCCTTGTTTTATTATTCTTTGGCTGAGACTATTGCTTGAAGAATCCTCGAAGGTTTTGGTGATTAAGTCATCTATTATCTTCTCAACTTTATCTATATTCAAGGGAGTTCATATTCATAAGTTTTAAGCCTCTTTCAAGCCTTGAAAAGTTCAGATCAAGTATTTATTTCATTTCAATCTTTTGAATCATTAGTTTTATTGGTTTGATTTAGATTACAAGATTTATGTGCTTTGTGGTTATGGTTTTTCTATAATATATTCTTTTTCAACTTCAATTGATTTAAAATATTCATTTTGGTTTGATTGATTTTAAATAATATCTTTAAGACTTCTCATATTTATTATCTTTCATAAATTTTATATTCAAAATATTTTACATTCATGTTGCATTAATTAAAAATGATTTGTTTTAGCATTGGTAAAGAATTTTTAAAGTTCTTTTTAATTCATCTTCTAAGAGACTTTCAAGTCATAGATCTCTTTGCATATATATATATATAAAGGACTTGAGCAAGAAAACTACTTTAATGTTTAATGTTTGATTGTCATTCTCTTAATCTCTTTTCATTCTTCCTTGAAAAGATTTGAAATATTTTCTCTTTAGTTTGATTGAATTGGTTTTATATTCATAAGGATTTCATAAACTTTAATTTGTTAAAAAATTATTTTCAATACTATCAGCCCATATTTTGTGCAAGAACTTTAATCTTTGAATTTTACTTTTGGACATTATGTTTTGAAAGAATTCAAGCTCAGTCAAAATTTTAAAATATAAATATAAGTTTGAGTTCTCCAATATTTTTTATCTTAATGTTATTTTATTTGTGACTTGAGTGTAAATTTGTTTTTAAATTGAGAGTTGGATACTTTGTATCTTTTTTTTTTATTGTCTTATACCTTATTGGGTTGTACTTGCCCATGTACGAAAGTATATATTGGGGTTGTCCTTGCATGGTGTAGGAATGTACATGTTGGGGTTGTACTTGCTTGATGTAGGAAAGTATAAAAGATTAGCTGTAATCTCATTATATTTAGTGAATTCCTAGTTAAGGTGACTTGGCTTGGACGTAGACCAATTTTTGGGTTTGGCCAAACAACGTGAAAGTCTTTGTGCCTCTTATCTTCTTACATTTCTACATTTATTTTAATTTATTATTGTGTTATATTTTAATATCATAATTTATAACTAACTTTTCTATAAAGTTTTAAAAACTAAGTTTTGATTTCATAATTCTTTACAATACCCAATTTAGCTACCCTATTAACTTCTTAACATTTAGAACTCTATAACCTCTACTAGAAATAAAATATCCTAAAAATATACCATAATCAAATTTGTAATTAAAATTACTTAAGGGTTTTTTTACATTATTTAAATTAATGCATTTACACCCAATTACATGAACCTGTTCAATCTTGGGCTTCTATTCAATAAATAATTCATAAGGGGTCTTCTTCAAAATTAGTTTAAAATAGATTCCATTCATCATATAACATGCAATCTTTTCAGCTTCATCCCAAAAATATTTTGGCAATTTATTCTCATCATTCTTAGATCAATTTAATTAAAATAATATTCTATTTTTGCTCTCTACTACTTCATTTTGTAAGGGATTCTTATACCTAAAAAATTATGTTTAATCTCATGTTCATCATAATAATCTTTAAATAATTTTTTTTAATTTTCCAATACTGTTAGTTTGAAACCAATTAATCAAAAGATTTTATTTTCATTGATCATATTTAGAAAACTTTCTAAACTTACCAAAAATGTCATCCTTATTAGCTACATAAAAAACCCAAATATATCTAAAGAAGTAATCAACAATCACAAAACCATAATTTTCACCACCTAAACTAGTAGTGCCAATATGACCAAATAAATTCATGTGCAACTACTCTAAAGATCTAGATGCAAAAAATAATGTTTTTATTTTTAAATGAACTTCTAAAATTCTTACTATGAATACATGCATCGCAAACATAATCTAATTTAAAATTCAATTTAGGCAAACCAACTACGAAATTGAGTTTAAAAATTTTGTTGAGTGTGTGCATGTTGATATGACATAGTCCCTATCCCATATTCATATATCATCATGAGTGCTTTTAAGATAAAGTAAATTCAAATTCACATCATGAAATCTATCTAAATCAATTAAATAAATATTTTATGTTTATTTCCTACTAATAAAATATTTTCATTGGTTTTGATAACATAGTATAATGCATGAACTACCACAATCAAAATGTTATCTTAATTGACTAATATACATTAAATTTTGTTTTAATCCATATTGTAGAAAACTTTATCAAAAGTGATAGAATTCTTATAATTAAAACTAATGCCAATGATGTTTCTTTTTTTCGTTCTCTCCATATGTAAAATATCCTCCATTACTTGATTCCAAAGTAGTGAAATTTATTTTGTCATCCAACATATGTTTTGAACATCCATTATCCAAGTACCACATGAATTTAAAATCTATGTTAGATTCTCTTCATGTTATATGGCATATGTTGACCTCTTCATCTGATGAACTTGTTCTTGATTCCTTTAAATCTAGATTGGCCCAAAAAAGCTTTTATTTCTATTATTTTATCTCCCTATAGTTTCTTTTTCTCCCCACATTAATCTCTTTCTTCTTTGTGTTAGCATGTTCTGGATAATCACCTCGTCCATGTCCAGGATTCTTATAATGGTAGCAAATGATTCTTTCACCTATAGAAAATCTCTTAGTTAAAATTTACAATTTTTAGATTCTTAGTACCTTCAATTTTTTTCTTAGCAAGTTTCTAGGCTTTATTGATATCATGGCCACCTCATCACTATCACCATTTGTGCTTGAGATGCTAGGCTCATCACTATCATTATTTTATAATGCAATTATTTTTTTCCTTTCTTCTTTTTTTTTTTTTATGGAGTTATTCATCTTTTCCCTTTGAGCTATAACCTATTAATATGCTATCAAAGAACCCACAACCTAATCAAGTGGATAAGTAGATAAATGTTTAACTTCAATAATCATTATTACTTTAACATTTTATTTCTTTGGAAGACTTGTAATAATTTTATAGACTAAATCTTAACTCTTATATGTTCTACCAAGAGAATGCAATGTGTTAATTATTTTCATGAATCTAGTATACCTATTAGAAATAGATACAAAAAATACATGTGAAATAACTCATAATCATAAACAAGTCTATTTATGTAAGCATTTATAACTTTACTTGTTCATTCATTAGTTATAATTAATTTAACAAATATTTATGTTTCACTACATAACATTGAAATTTTCATGCAAACATTAGGTAAAAAAGAAAAATGTAAAGTATTACAAACCCTATCATTTAGTTCATTAAGTTCATTTTTGGTTGCAATCCATTCCTTGAATGGTTTTTCTACATTAATGACATTTAATTCTATAGTGGCTGTGTGATATTGATATGTCAACATATATCACATGTGAGCATCTTAAACTCTTAAAAATGTATTAATCCTATTATTTCAATAATCAAATGGCACACCAAGTAAAAGAGGAAGTTTATGTGTGGAATATCCTTTAGGTAGTGAACCATTGAAAAAACCTTGTGCCATAATGAAAATGATCTATTCTTGGATGTTAAGCCAAATAAAAGAGCCTAGGCTTTGATACCAATTGTGAGTCACTATGGCATTCAAGAGGGAGGAGAATTGGTTGTTTTAAAGTATTAAAAGTGAAATCTCAAATTTTAACTATTGCTAAAAAATATTTTTTTGATTTAATAGTGGAAAGCTATAATTCACAATATAGTAAAAGTAAAATGCAATAAAGTTAAAAAAAGAAACAAGCACACAATTCTTACATGATTCAACCAAAACCCCAAACGGCCTATAGATGCATAGACACCATGATTAGGAATTCATTAAATACAAAAATAGTTTAAAAATCATGCTTTCGTATGATGTGGCATGTACAATCCCTCTAACAAACATGTACTCTCTTATAAAAAGACAAGTACAATCCCAATAAAAAAATATAAAGCACAGAAAGAAAAAAAAATATAAAATAACAAATTTTGATACAATATATCTTTCACAAATCTACCAAGCTATCCAAGTTAAGAGGTGATCTCATAACTTATAAATGATCATTTTGTAACTAATAATAAACTTTTCAGTATATTTGATAACATAAAATGCTCACTTAATTTTGATATGAAATGACAAAATAAATATTTTAAAAATGATTATCTTATTATAATTTATATACTAATGTAAAATGTATTTTAAAATAACTTCATAATAGTCTATTGCAAAATAAAAAAAATAGCAAACAGTAATTTTAACTTTAAAAGGAATTATAACAACTATTATAATAAAGTACAAAATAATTAACTTTCTACTGAAAATCTATTTCTTAGTTATGAAAAGTAAAAACAAAAATCTATACTAAATTTTAGCAATATAGAAATTATTTAAACAAGGTATATTACTTGGGTGAAATGATAAGTTCAAACAAAATAATTTAAAATTTTTAAACTATGCTTTGATAAAAAAATTTGACATATAATATATTAAATAATTAACCTAAACTTAAGTAAATAAAAACATATATTTAAATCAAAACTTACTTTAAATTTTAAAAAAAATCACAAAATACTTAAATATAATTAGTTGAAAAGATGTTTGTCTCTTTCTTCCTCTAGCCCCTCCCTTCTAGGGTACTATTTTTTACTGTTCCATTGAATTTCTCCTCATGGAAAGCTCATTCTACCTCTAATGACTTAAATGATTTAGCTATCAAACTTATATTCCCTTAGTCTTTCCATGATAAGTTTAAGGAAGGTGGTGATAATGGTTTCATTAAGAAGTCACACCTTGAAAATGACAAATCAACCCTTTTCTTATTTGAGCACTGCTCTGAACCACTTAAGTTCATTTTGGTTGGCAAGTTTACCTACAAACAACCAAAAATGGATGTCATACACAAATATTTTAATCCTAAACCTTTTTCACTGAATGTTTTTATGATTATTTGCTAAAACAATTGTGTGAGAGTTATTTAAATTATTTCCATAATTGTCCCATATTTTTCAAATTAAATAATTTATTTATTTGAATCTTTAATTTGAATTATTTTTGAATTCAAATTGAATATTCCTTTGATTACATATGAAAATTTGAACTCCTCTCTTTATTAAATGTTATGTGGCTAATAATATGATAATCTAGTTGATTTAATTTGAATTAAATTGAATTTATTTGAGTTAATTCAAATTCAATTAAAATAAGCCATGGAATTATCCTTTTTTCTTTTATATAAATTCTATTTTGGAAATTCCTCTTGGCCAATTTTCTTCATTATGATAAATTAATTTAATTCATTTGATTCAAGTTGAATCACTTACTATTTTAACTTTCCCTCTCATGCAATTTGAATTTATAATTTATTTTAATTAAACCAACCTTCCATATTAAATTCCCTCTTATTTCTTTTTGAGTCATTCACTCATGCAAATTAATTTTATTTTGATTGGCTTATGTTTAAATTAATTCCAAATGAGTTTCCCTCCTATTGTTACTCCTCTTGGTTGACCCTTTTAACTCCTTGTCTTATAAATAATGTCTCTTAGCCTAGGTCAATCTCTCTTGGAAAAATCTCTCATAGAAAAATCTCTTTCGTGGTAATTCTTGCAAAACCTTTGGAGATCCCTTCTTTATGAATCAAGTGCTAATTTATTCATCCTTTTTGCATCATCTAACCTACAAGTGATTAGCTTGAAGATTGTTCAAAAGAAGTTGGTGGATTGGTGGAAATCCCTTCCTGAAAGCTATTCAAAGGTTCTTTTAATTTATTTCATTGCTCCTCTTATGTGAAACCTTGATTCCTTTCATAAGATTCTTTGGTATTTAGTCAATTTTATTTGTACTTAACACATCTATTCATACACGTTCTCAGGTTGGCTGAAAGATTTTTATGGTTTTGATTAAAGTTTTGTGATTGCAAACACTCCTCTTCTCTTTATTTTTACATATGCTAAAGTGAAACTTATGCTATGAAAATTATATCATAAAGAACACTTATAAGTTGTAAGTTTTTTTTCTTTGTTAAATAGTTTCATACTTCACACAAGCCATATTCCTTTTTGAAAAGAGTTTTCAAATTGAGTTCATGTGATTTTAGATTTCATTTTACATTTCATCTTTTGAAAACTCAAAATCTCTTCTATAAAAGTAATTGATCTTTTTTCAAATATTTAGTGTGCTAGATTTTTAATCATTAAAATTAAATCAATTTGATTTCAGAGTATTATGTTCACATCAAATAGTTTAAAGCTTCATTTGCATCATTTATGTACTTCAACTTTAATCATTGCTTAAATATTGCTTAAATATTTAAATATCAAGTTCAGTAAGCTATCTTTCTTTCATTTAATTTCAATTGCCTTAGTATTATTGTAGTTGGGTTTTGAAAGCAAAATTATTTTAAAATTTAGAGTTAGATACTTTCATATTCCTCTTTCTTTTTTTTTGTGTACTTTCCCATTAAGGAAAGTACATGGTTGGGATGTACTTATCCGTTAAGGAAAGTATGATGTTACTTGCCCATTAAAGAAAGTACAGTGTTAGGTTGTACTTATCTATGAAGGAGAGTACGAGAGATTTATTGTAATATCAAATTTTATTTAGTGAATTCATAGCTTGGGTGGCTAGGCGTTGACGTGGGCTAGTTTTTGGAGTTTGGCCAAACCATATAAAAATCTATGTGTTCTCTTTCTTTATTTTTTGCACTTTACTTTTCTGCTATGTTGATTATTGTTTTATTTCTCTAAAGCTTTTCTTTATTTCTCTAAAGTTTTATTTAAAAGCTGCAAATGCTAAAAATTTTAATTTTCAACACCTCCATACACAATAACCTGATGTACTCTCTCCAACCCTCAACCCATCATAATCACTAAAGATATTAGCTAAACAATACAAGACATGGAAGAAGTATGTTTAGTCTAAAGGTCTAAGAGAAATATGCACAAAGGCATTTGAGAATTAAAGAACATCAACCCTCAAGTAGCCTCATCTTTAGGAAGAAACTTTACAACTCGAATATTAGCTAATTGAGATGATAGGATCACTACTAGAGCCTCTAGGGGCTCTAAGTATCGACACCATAACATTAATAGCTCAAAAGTCTAATCAGATCCCACAACCTTGAAGCTTTTTTTATTTTGGAACCCCATATTCAACCTCAAAACATTGACAAAATAAGGAGAAAGAATAGAGACTATAGCATAATTCAAAATTAAAACAACAAATCCTTTTCTTTCGGAGAAGCCCCTTTCATGTACATCTCATCATTGATGATCCCCAATTCATTCATATTCAAATAAGCTATTGTAACTTCAAGTTCAAGCTACTGTCATTTATGCCTCTTGCTTTAGAGATTCTAGAAGAGATCTATGGAACAAAACTCACACATTTGGCTTCAATTGTCCAGATGGTTGGCTTATTGGTGGAGATTTTAATATGATCACAAATTCTTCATAAAGAAAGTGAGGTAGGAAGCCTAGCAATACAATTATGCAAGAATTTGCTGAGTATATTGATGAGGTTGGTTTAATTGTTATTGGTTTCAATGGTTCCCCCCAAATATGGAATTGAGGAAGAACATATGAAAGGCTTGATAGGATATTGGTGAATGCTATGTGGTTCAATAATTTTCATCACACTATAGTTAACCAACAATATTGTTCCTATTTGAACCATGCTCCACTCATACTAGCTATTGATTTCATCCCTAAATCCACCAAGAAAACCTTCAAATTTTGGAATATGTGGACAAAACATGACCTCTTCTCCAATTATCTTAAGGAAGCCCAGAGTTCCAACATCACTACCCCTGGCTCAAACTCTAGAAGCTCCATAAAAATATGGCTACGATCTTAAAAATTAGAATTAGAATGTTTTTGGAGATATACATTAACAAATTATGTCTTCTGAGCAGGAAGTAAGTTTCCTTGAAAATGTATGCCTCAACATATGCACCTTTAAAGTAGAATTTGAACTAAAATAAGCTCAAGCCAAGCTTTCTAAAAACATTTCCATGGAGGAAAAATTGTCATCTCAAAAGACAGCCCTCGCTAAGCTCATGGAGGGTGATAGAAACACTAAATTCTATCATGCTTACATTAAAAAAGAAGAGAGATTAAAGTCATTACAAAAATCAAAACCTCTCATAATTGGATTACCAATTGCGATCACATCATTGTTAGTGCTATTGATTACTTCAAATCCTTACTCCAAGAGAACATGGTTAACTTGAATTATTTTGGGATTCCATGGTCAATGTTCATAGAAATAAACTACAATGGCTTGATCTCACATTCACTCCTATGGAAGAGGAATCAAAGATTCCATTGATTCATGCAATGGCTCAAAAACTATTAGTCCTGTTGGATACACAACCCACTTCTATCAGCACTCATGAAAATGGATTAAAGAAGATGCCACCTTGGATATACAAGCTTTCTTTCAAGGGAATGATATGCATAACTATTTTAGCTTCTCTACCATCATGCTAATCTTCAAATAAAATGACTAATATTCTTGGTATAGTTTCAAACCCATTAGTCTCACCACTGTCATTCAAGAAACCATAAGTAAAATTGTATCCTCCCATCTCCAGTCTCACTTACCTAACCTCATTAGAAAAAAATCAAATTACATTTGTTAAAAGTAGAAGTATCTCTAAAAATATACTGTTAGCATAAGAGCTTATCATGGATTTGGACAAAAAAATATAGGGGTGGCACATCATTGTCAAACTTGACATTAGAAAAGCATTTGACAACTTTAGTTGGGACTTCATTTTGGCCTCACTAAGAGCTAAAGGTTTCCAAGATAGTTTTTTAACGTGGTTGATAGATTACTTACTAATAATTACTATTCATTGCTCATTAATGAGGAAGTGCATGGTTTTTTTAAAGCACATAGAGACATTAAAAAAGGTGACCCATTCTTACCCTCTTTATTTGTACTTGCATTTGACTACTTCTCTAGAATGCTTGATTTTAATGACAAAACTCATAGATAACTCAACTATAAGTCTAAAGAATAGATAAATATTTTCCACCTAGCTTTTGCTAATGATATTCTACTCTTTTGCAATGCAATAAAAAATGCTATTAAAAACTCATGGATATCATCACTTCCTTTGAGGATGTCTCTATCATTACCATCAACAAAACCAAATGCTTATTTATTATGGGTAAACATTATAAAATTGATTGGATATGGATCCAACAATACACCGGATTGCTAAAGCTAAGTTCCCTCTCAAGTACTTTGGAGTCAATATTTATAAAGGTGGGCAAAGATTCAATTATTTTGATGAGATCCTCGACATCATCCATAAGTGTATCAACTCATGGGAAAACACATATCTTTCCTTTGGTAGTAGACACTATTCTACAAAGTATACTCAACTCTATTTCTCACTCCACTCTCCAAGCTATGCATATGCCATCTAAAACACAAAACTAAATAGAGAAACTTTTCAATAAATTCAATTAGAGCAGGAAAAATAATAGCTACCACTAGGCTGGATGGAATAAATTCTGCAAACTAAAATGTGAAGGTGGGTTTAGCTTTAGATCACTTGCTGATTTCATTCAAATCAATAAAATGAAGCTTGGCTTAAATTTAGGTAGAATGACTCTTTATGGGTTGAATTCTTACATAGCAAATACTACAACAAAACACATCAAACCATTGTAACCCTAAGGCCCATTGAATCCTCTCATTGGAAATGCATGTTGCAACATAGAGAGATGGTTGAAATGCTAATGTTTTGGGACCTTGGTCAAGGAAATTTAATTTTTAACCTTGATCACTAGTTTTATGTTGGCCTGATGTCTGATTTCACCACTCAACCCATTCTAAATTCAGCCACAGTCTTTAATTTTTAGATCAACTATAGCTAGAATGCTTAAAAATTGATTGAATGCTTACCAATTGATATCCACAAAGCTGTTACTTATATACCCATAACTCCTCAACAAAAATACATATTGCTATTGAAATGTAACAATAAGTCCACATCCTTTTCCAAAGCTATTTCAACAAGACCCACACTCCCCTCATGATTATTGATTGGTGTACCTCAATTTGGTATGCTGCTATCAAACCTTTTATATTCATTTTTCTCATGGAGGCTGTTACAGAACTAGCTGCCCACTGATGATATTTTGAAATTCAAGGGTCTTAAATTATCATCAATTTGTTATTTATGTATGAACGGGGAAGAACATCTAGCTCATCTTTTCATCTCATGTCCAATCAGCAAATAGGTATGGTCTACCTATGAAATGTGGTTTTAGATAAGTCAGCCAAATGAAGAATCTATACTTGGTTACATCAAAGCTTGGAAGCTCACTACACATCCTAACCATAAAGAATGTCATCTATCAATCATCCCCTTTATTTCTTTGTAGTTATTTGGATGACTCGAATGTCTAACAAACATGAGGAAGGGAAAATAAACTCCATGGATATTTTGGCCAATATAAAAAGCCATGGTGGAAAAATAATAACTACTAAACTTTTTCTGGATCCTTCTTATGCTAGTTCTCATTCTAACCACCTTGACTCTCTATTTATATGCTAGAAGAAACATGAAATTGATTGCATTAAAATCAACATTAATGGAAATTTTATTAATGATACTCAAGCTGGTGGTATTGGGGGATGTTCAGAACCACCATGGCAAATGCCTTTCCTATTCTCTTTTCCATGCTATGCCATGAATGCTTTGCATGCTGAAACATTGGCTTGTCACATAGCCTTGAAATTTGCCACTCTATTTGCATTCACATCCATATATGTCGAGTTCAACTCCAAAACTTTGTATAAACTTATTTGTGATGGTGAAAAGTGCCCTTGGTACTTAAGACACACACTCAAGAAGATCCATATGCTCTTAAGGAGGCTCAATTTCAAGATTAGCCACATCCACTTGGAAGAAAATTAATCAGTTAACACTCTTGCCAAACTAAGATAACTACTTGAAAGAACTACATTCTCCTTTCTGTCAATACCACAGACACACAATCTCTTAATTGGAGATCTCTTAGATTTACCATACATCAAAAAATGTACCCCATATTGATTATTTTTTTGGTCAAGACCTTCCTAATGCGTATTTCATTTATATATATATAACTTAAATAAAATTAATATAGGATTGATCTATAAAAACTAGGCACGTTATGATTGAAATAAAAAATCAAGTAATTTGAAATATTTTTTTAGCTTAACAAATTATTTTTAAATGGTTAAAATACACTTCTAAAATATTTTAATGATAAATGATCTCTTAGACAATACTAATGAAGAAATATTTTAAGATATCAAAAGATATTTGTAAGAAAATAAAAATTTCAGCAAGCTAAAATAAATACTACAAAATGTCATAAATGTTTCTTGTAAATATGATTAGAATCACGAGAATGAAAAAAATTTGAAGTGTAAAACCAAAATTATGATGCCTAAACACTAATTCACCAAAGATAAATATTTGAAAGAACAAATAGATGGTGAAAGTAGTATGAATAACTGAAGGAGATTTAGATTGAGAAAATAAACTTAAATAGCTAGTGAAAGGTTGTTTATTTGAGAGCATTAAAGCATATAAATCATGGATTTGATCTTGAAATATTTGGAAGGCACTTCAAGAAATATCTAATATATTTACTTAGGTTTGGTAGGGAATTTATCATTGAAAGAGTGGGTCTTACATGAAGATGAGGGCTATTTATAAGCAAGATGGAAATAATAATTAATTTTAGAGAATTATAATATTCTAATATTATTTTTTATAGTAATATAATTTCCAATATAAATCTTACTTATATTAATATTATATTCAAATAGCTAAAAAATGACTAATCTCATAAGCAAGTTAAAACAATTAATAATGGTTTTTAATATATTTGAAACAGACAACTTGTATTCAATATTAAATCAAATAGTGTTTGAAATGTCATGTTAAATTCAATTTTTATCAATAGTAGGTCATGCAACTTTTCAAATAAAAAAATACATGAAATCAGTTAGAGAGAAAATCAGAATGAAATTCAATGATTATAAAATAACTTTTGATGAAATACTAATTTTCATGTATTTTTATCAATCAAAATTTTAATTTTAATGAATGACATTTAAAAATTATGATATAATTTAGATATGATCAAACATAAGTTAGGTAGTTATCATAAAAATTTTAAATTAAATTAAAATTTTTAGTTAAATTAATTAAACAGAAAAATATATAAACTAACTACTCTCAATAATCATAATTAAACATCATTTATTTATTTGACAATTCGAATGTTATGTATATGACATATATTTTTTTTAAATTATGAACTTGAATGTTAATTAGTTGATAATGATTTATTTATCTAAAATCTAAGCTTATTATCAATAATTACTAATATATAAAATAAATTAAAGAAGTATGTTAATTAAAGAAGTATGTTAATAATTGCCAATAAATTCTTATGACTTTTTAAACACTTCTAAATGCACATATCCTAAAATATAATTCATCTAATATCTTGATTTATTTTGTAATCACTTTAAAATTACATCAAATATGTATGAGATGCATGTCTTATGTAAATAAAATTCTTACACATCTTCAATATTAAAAAATTTGAAACAATTAACATATATAATACAATATCCAAGTATTTTATTATCATCAAAAATAATAAGATTGAATATGATGTTCATAAAGACAACACGTTGAACTCATTGTAGTGCTTCCCCTTAATAGGAGTTTTTGGTGATGCCATTTTCAGTGAGATTATAGATCCTACCAAGGATAATGATAAGGACTTGCGAGTAAACATGATATTACTCTCTCTTGTGTTATCAAACTCCATAGTGAATGTCACAATTTTGGACAAAATTGGTTGATTTAGAGATTGAAATTTTTATACATCTTCTATTAATCATAATATAACTATATTTTGCTATATCTAAAAAATTCTTAGTTTGTTGAACAAAGTGAGAAACTAGTGTTCCAAGATTTTGTTCTTAAATTATAATTTAGTCAATGTTAAGAGTATGATAATGAATTATGTTTAAAATTTTTACAAATTTCAAGCTTTAAATTTAATTTAAAATATTGATAAATAAAAATAAATAATAATGCACCAAATAAATATGAGATAAATTAAACATTATAAAGATTTTCTGTGGTTAAATATAATAAAAAATATACATCCACATATATAAATTTAAGAATCACTATGAGAAAGAAAAATTAGAATGATTTTTTACATTGTATACTAATAAACCTTTATTCTCTATAATCAGTACAAAAAAAATAATTTTAAGCACAAAAAAGGATTACAACAAATTCAAATTTAACATAATAAAATTTAAAATATCCAACAATCTACCCCAAATAAGATGGCGATCTTACAAAATAAAATGACTACCTTACAAATTATCAACTTACAACAAGTTTGACAAAGTAAATGGCTCACAAATGTTTGAATGAGAAAATACAATTTTATCTTTTAAAAATTAATATTTAAATATTATTTAGCTTAATGCAAATAATAGACTAATATAGAAATTATTTTGAAATGAATATGCAAATGTCTATTTTTCAACAAACTAAATTTTAGCTAATATAGAATTTATTATAAAGAATGATTATAACTAGTTTCAATGTAGAAAAGTAAGAATGACTAATTTTCCACTAAAATGGTTTTTCTTTAAGTAAGAAACAATAAAGTCAGCAAAATAAAATAAATTTTAGCTATAAATTCCTTTCATCAAATATTTTCCTATTTCAGTTGGATTACATCAAGGATCAACATTAGTATCTTTTTTACTTTAGTTATGGATGTTCATGGTGAATTTACAAGAATATGTAGGTGTATGCTTTTCATGATGAATTCTTCTTGTTGATAAGACTAGAGGGAGTGAATTAGGTGTTTAATTATACAAATTTCAAGCTAAATTTTTTAAAATAGATCTAAAATAAATATATAATGTTGTAGGTTTTAGAGTTGTGACTTTAGGTGAAACATTAATAAGAGTGCTATCACATTTAGGCTCATTGTTCAAAATGATGGTAAATAGATAGATGTTATTAGTAGAATTCCTATGGTTAAGAATAAATGCATCTGCCTATTATGTGATAGAAAGTTCCACAAACAATAAAATTTTATAAATGGTGGTACAACCCAAAAACTAATAATGTTTACAATAAAAAAAGAAACATAAACTAATTTAACAAATAATCTCAAATATTTTTACAAATAAATGCAAAATGAGTATGTTTAAAATTATACTTTAGATAAATTTAATTTTATGGTTTACATAATTTAATGAAAAATATGCATTAGATTATTTATTTTAAGAAATAATAGACTAAAAGACTTTTAAGATGTATAAAAAAATTTTAGCTAATATAGAATTTAAAAGAATGATTATAACTAGTTTCAATGTAGAAAAGTAAGAGAATGACTAAACTAAAATGGTTTTTTTTGTTGTTGTCAAAATTTTAGCTATAAATTCCTTTTAAGTAAGAAATAAAGTCTAGAATGCAATAATTGATGGACACAAGATCAAATATAATTTGTAAAACTTAAAACTTAATAAATCAATAGTTTTTAAAATAAATTGAATAAATTCAATAAATTATAAATAATTCCATACACTTTTATCCAAATCAAATTATACTCTAATGTGATTCAAATGATTATATGGGTTTCAAATAATGCTATATTGAAATGATATTTAGTAAATCAAAAGTTTTTGTAAAGAAAAATAATTTTGCAATAACAAACTTTGATTTCACTTAAAATAAAAATTCAAAAAGGTTCTAATGGTAAAGTACTTCCAAAATAAATTTTAGATTAAATAATTTTCTATAGGAGAAATAATTTTTTTAGAAAACAATGTATTTCTTACATACAATCACAAAAGACCTTTTTATAAGATTTCTCAATAAGTTTCACAAAGAGATAATTTGGTCTAGAATCTAATAATTCAAATAAAATTACATTGATAAAATAAAGGCAAATCTAGTGAGGTTTCTTGAATAATGCTAATTTTTGGATGGCGAGAATTAATATAAATACAATGATAAAGATAAACTTGATAGTTTGGTTAAATCACAAAAAAATAATCTCTATTAAAAGAAATTATAAGTTTGAAATTAATCAAATTAAAAAACAAAACTACTGATTAAAATTTCAATCAAGATGATTATAATGAATTAAATCAACATGACGATTTGAACATTTGTAATAAAATATCAAAGAAAGAAATTGGAAAAATGAAAATCTCACTCATAACTTTAGAAATCTTAAATCAATTTGAAAAGAACCTTTTCAAATGGTTGCACAACTCTCCTTGTAAAAGATTCTTGAAGAAGTAATAGAATTTAGAAAGAGGAAGCACATTAACAAATCACCAAAAATTTAAAAATAAGAGTTCCTCAATTATGGCCTAGTTTGAGAGGAATTGTTGATGTATCCATCACAAAACTTAGGTTAAAATCCATCCAACATCTTTTTTGACAACTATAGGAAGGTATCTATGTTTGAGAAAGAAGAAAATGGTAAAGCATAATGCAATATAATTAATTTTGCATAAGTTTATACCCAAAATGGAATGTTAATAATCCATGAGGCTCTAAATGGCTAAACAATTTAGGGGAGATATTTGGAATTAAAATTAAAGAGAATAAAGAGATAGTTTAGTTATTAAAGCTAAAACAAATGCTTGGGAATTTCAGCCTTCCAGGAAGGGAAGAAGGTTGAGTTATATTTGGAAAGTTGTAGATTAATGTATATGCATATAAATAATTAAATTGTAAAAGCATGATTAAATGCCAAAAAAATCTCATATTAAATGAAATAAAACAATATTTCAAATAATAATATGTAGCCATAAATATTTGTGAATTTATATTTAATTATAATGGCATTTAGCAAGGTGAATTTTTATTATTCTAATTAAATAGAAAATTGTCAATTTTAGAAGTTCAACCCAAAATCAATTTAGTAAAATTAATTAAAAAGAATATAAATTAAGCACAAAATCAAATCATTAAAATTATGATTTTATAAAATTTATTTTCAACAAAAAAAAATAAAATTTTTGGATTGTTAATTATACAATTGAAATTATTGTACATCAAGTAATATGCATTTTATTAAGTAAAATAATAATACATATTATTGAAAAGAAATAACGGTTAATGTGATTATGAAATGATGATAAATATTTAATTTGATTCAAGGTGAGAAATTTATGAACTTTATCACAGATATACAAAGCAAGACTAATTGAAGCCAAATCTATTAGAAATAATACTTGAGTTTGTATTTCATATCAAGTTTCATTGATTTTTATAATTTCCCTGAAAATTTTAAAATAAAATATTATAATACCACACATATATTTGTTATCATCAAAACCTAAATTAGAAGTCTATGGGCTCATGGAGCTAACGATCTCCCTTTTTTTGATGATGACAAACTTATGATGGTAATGTGTGAGATGAAGGTGAAAAGTGACATTTCATCCCACTTTTAAAATTAAATTCATCAAAATAATTTATATGCTCCCCCTAAATGTTTGCATGTAAAAGAAGTGAGAAATCAACATACTTACTTCTCCCCCTTTTGACCACATCAAAATCCTAAAAGTAATGATGCATAAAATAATTTAAACAATTAGATATGCATACCAAGCATGCAACTCAAAGTGAAAAAATGTTCTTTTGGTAAAGGTTTTGTAAAGTTGTCAGCAATTTATATATTAGTGCTAATGAACTAAATATTAACATCACCTATAACAACATGATCTTTAATAAAATGGTGTCTAATTTTTATTTGCTTGGTTCGTGGGTGTTGAATAGGATTTTTTTTTAAACTAATGGCATTAGTATTGTCACACTTAATTGGGATATGATCTAATTTAATTCCAAAGTCTTTTAATTATTTCTTTAACCAAATGACTTGAGCAACACAACTACTTGTAGCTATGTACTCAGCCTAAGCAATAGATAAAACTATAGAGTTTTGTTTTCTAGAAGACTATGGCACAAGTGATGATCTAAAAAATTGACATATGCCTGATGTACTTTTTTATCTACTTTACAACCTACAAAGTTAGAATTAGAAAAATCAACCAAATCACATGACAAGAAGTTTTTAGGATACCACAAGCCTAAATTAGATGTGCCTGTCAAATAATGAAAGCTATGCTTGACTGCTATTAAATGAGATTCATTAGGATTGGCCTAAAAAATGAGTATAGAAGCAAACATCAAATATAATATCTGGCCTACTAGCAGCAAGCTATAACATTGAATCTATCATTCTCCTATCATGCTTCTGGTCAACGGATTTTTGTAACTCATCTAAATCTAATTTAGTTGAGGGGCTCATGAGGGTTTTACTTGATTTGAATCTCTTTATGCCAAATCTTTTGATCAATTCATTTATCTACCATGTTTGATAAATGGAGATACAATTTTTTATTCACTTGAAGGCCCAAGAAAAATTTGAGCTATCTCCCATCATACACATTTCAAATTCCATAGACATAAAAGATGAGAACTCATGGCACAAAGACTCATTGGTACTTCCAAAAAAAAAATATAATCTACATAAACTTGTATTACAAATAGATCATCTTCTATAATTTTAAAGAATAAGATCGCATCTACTCAACCCTTTCTAAATCCATAAGCTAATAAAAATTTACTTAATCTATCATACCAAGCCCGAGGAGCCTATTTCAAACCATATAAAGCTTTCATCAATTTATATACATGATCAAGGCAATCATTCAAATCTCAAGGGTTGCATTATAAAGACATCTTAGTCAATAAAACTATTTAGAAATGCACTCTTTATAGCAAGCCTATGTAAGGAGCAACTTAATGGCCTTTAATCTTGCTATGGATGCAAAGGAATCCTCAAAATCTATACCTTAAATTTATAATACCTTTGTGAAATTAACTTAACCTTATTTCTAATAATACAACCTGAGTCATCTAACTTATTCTTCAAGGCTCATCTTACTACAATAATATTTTGAACTTGTGGTCTTGGACCTAAATCCTAAACATCATTTCTTATAAATTGATTCAACTCCTATTCCATTGTAACAATCCAAAATTTATCTTTCAAAGCATCTTCTATATTTTTAGGTTCAATCTTAGATAATAATGTAGAATGATTGACAACCTCACTATTTTGTCTTCTAGTCATAACAAATTTAGAGGATCTTCTATAGTCAATTCTTTTGGATGAATTTTATTATATTTCAATTCTTTAGGCAATAAATCAACCACTTTATCTTTTAAAGTCATTTTCTAAAAGTCATCTATTTCTTCATCAATCACTTCATTTCAACTAGGATCAATTAATTTTTTTATCAAAAATAACATGAATTGATTTTTCTACAATCAATTTTCTTTTATTAACAACTCTATAAGCTTTTTCAAAAGTAGAATATCTTAAGAAAATACCATCATTAGACTTTTAATGAAACTTACACAAAGATTCTTTTCTATTACTCAAGATAAAATATTTGCATCCAAAAGTAGGCAAATGATTAATCTTAGGCTTCTTTCCAAAAAAAAAAGATAATTCATAGGTGATCTTAATTAAAATTAGTCTCAAATAAATTCTATTCATCACATAACATGCAATGATTATAGATTCAACCCAAAAGAATTTACATAGTTTATACTCATCAAACATAGATCTACTTAATTTAATTAATACTCTATTTTTCCTTTCAACCACTCCATTCTGTTAGGGAGTTCTAGGTGTAGAAAAATTATTTCTAATTCCATGTTCATCATAATAATCCTCAAATAATTTATTTTTGAATTCTCTATAATAATCAATTTGAATCATGTTATTCAAATATTCTTGTTCTCCTTGAATGCATTTAGCAAACTTCCTAAATTCTCAAATGCGTCATCATTATTAGCTAAAAATAAGTCCAAAATATACTTTGGAGAATGGATTTTCGGATGATTTAAGAGGTTTTGATGAAGATGATTGATTGATTTTCATCTATTCATTTATATTATATAAAGATTTCCCACTATTGGATAGGAGCATTCTAGAATCAATTTCAGGTTATTAAGAATTCTTCTACCAAATGCCTTCTATACCTAGAAGAATGTTGATCATTATTCTAGTATACTTTGAGATGAAGGTCTCCAAACCACCTTCTTCTTTTACTATTTATGGTGATTTGTCTTTATATTTTTTATTTTGAGTTCTGACTAATTCAACATATTTGTATTTTGTATCTTGGCTTAATAGTATTATAATAACATTCACTTTCTCTTTTTAGGACGTACCAATATAGTATCTGATAGGGTGAGCTCCTCATTTTGATATCACCTTTCTACCCAGTCTTTGAAGATGAAATAATCCTCAATTTAGTGACTTATAGTTCTATGGAATGGATAATAGTTAAGATCATCGACTTTGCCTCCATAGTCATGTTGATGTGGCTCTAACAATTATAATCCCAACTTTAGGGCATGCTTGAAAATTTTAGCACATTCTCTTCTAAATAAATACTGCTTAGTCATTTTATCTTGGAGGGTAGGCACTTTTTTCTATCCTCCATGGGTTTTGTTGCTTATCACGAGGTCATTCCACCTCCATTTCCTTTCTTATTAACTATAAATGTGAATGTTGTATTCACATCATTTTTCTTCAAATCATGTGACTTCAGTTACTTTTCTTTCATAGAGGAATTATTATAGCTAGTATGAAGGCCTCTTTACTTGGGTAACCTCTCAAACTTGGCTACATGATCCAATAATTTTGGAATATATTAATTGTTGTTATGGCTAACTATGAAGTCATCTAATTGTCAATGTTCCATATTAGAAGTTCTATTGTAAGCTTTTTTGTCTGTTGTTGGTCACATTTCATGCCTAAATTTTTCCATCTTGTGATATATTTCATGACACGCTCATCCTTTCATCTCTTTTCTAAGGTGAGATATACAATTGTCACTTTCTTGGTAAAGAGTGTTTCTAATTTAACATAATTATTTTCATTCAAAAGCTGTGTTGGTAAGACTTCTAATGAATTATCATAGTAGCAAGGTTTTATTTTGTATTTCCATTAGTAGCTTTGAACTAAGCTAAGTTCTATCATGGATTTTCTATGCCTAAAAAGGTGTTGAATTTCCACACTATGTACCCTTTAAGATACTATACTTTATCATATTTGACTCAGTATGGTTGGCCTTTTCCAAATAATTGTTTATCAGTCTTTGAGGCAATGATCTCTTTGACTTTTTGGCTAATTATATCTTCCACTTGGGATTTCATAATGACATCAATCTCTTAATGAGTACTTTTTGTATCTTCTGATGTTTCTTGTCTTTATGTTGAAACTATCAACAAGTTGGGTGAGGCATTCTGCATACCCCCAGCTTCAGTTGTTAGATTGATCATCTCCGAAGGATTTCTCAGAGGCACTTGCTATATTATAATTGCTATTAAGTTAAGCTAATCAAAAAACTATTTTATTAGCCCATTCATCTCATAGAGATGATTGTTGAGTTGACTCATTCATTTTTATTATAATTATTTAGTTTTCAATTTTTTATTTGAGTTTCACTTTCATGCACTTGGTGACTTGGTCCTCTTGATGTTGTTCCTCACTTTATTGTTTAGGTACCTCATTCATATTTCATAAAGTGTATCAAACATGTGAACAACATCGACAACATGCAATTGATATTTTTATTATTTTGAACGTCAAGTGCATGTTGTTCTTCATCAATCAAAAAGTCATCATGCTCTTAAAATGGTTGATTGTTTGCATCATCAGTCATTGGTTTGCTATTTTTACATAGCTATTTCTAATTGATGATGAGTGATTCAATCTTTTTGTCATCTTGTTGAGCTTGGTCATATTGATTTCCCTTATTTTTTATGACTTAAGATTCTTTAGCTACCTAGATTGATCGAGAACTCCTAGTAGTGGATCTCTAAGAATGTATCCTAGATGCCACAGCTTGGTGTTCACCAAATGGATAAAAATGAGATGATTGATATTTCCTCTTTGTGAAGGTTATGGGACCTTCCAATAATTGGTCACTTTGTACTTTAAAACTAAAGGACTTGTTGGTGCTCACAAAATATAAGACTCTTGGGTCATGTGCTTTGCTCAATGTGGGCTTGATATCTTCTAAATTTTTTGCCTCTTTTAGGATAGACTTTTCTTAGATTGACAACTTGACTTACTAGTTTCTTAATTCTTGTTTGAAGGTTTCTATTCTTAACAACCTTCAGAGCTTTCTAAATTTAGATGAAATGGTCTCCTTTTTTCTTGGCTATTTTTGCAAGATATGTTGCATGTGTTTATCCCAGAAGGATTTCTTTATAGCTCTCAGAGCTATTTATTTTGACCTATCCAAGTAGTTCAAAAATTATTGTTAGTGGGTATATTTACTCCCACCAATGGTTCATACTATTTTTCACCTTATATAGGTAAGCCAGTAACTCTACGATAAGCATTATACTTTCCTCTAGCTCACCAAGATATTTTGGTGCTTGAGGAAGATGCTTCATGATCATGATTTCTTAATCAAAAGGTAGTACCTTGTGAAATGATAGGCTTTTCTAAAGGATTATTAAGTTAGTCAACATTAATATATTTTAATTTAGGCTTAATAACTTACTTATCTTTAGCAAGTATTGTCAAAATTTCCATTGACAATCTATCAAAATAGAACCCCATTTTGAGGTTGAGTTCTTTCTCTAATTGAGTAAGGTCTTAGCATTCAACTGCATAGGCTCATTGGGAATGATTACATTTGATCATTTCTCTTAGCATAGTAGACTATTAAATGCATATAGCATTTCAATGCCCTTTGTGATATGCTTGGTTATAGGTCTAGTAGGTACAAACTATAGGACTTCAAAAAATATTTCAAACTAGAGAGTGGTACCAACAAAACTAGCATTGATCATAGCCTAAAGGAATCTAATTGTAGATCTCTCTCGTAACTTAACATTCATCATGTTTAATAGGTTTTCCATTAACCTTTTCACACTTGATTATAGAGTTGAAGTTGGGTTCTACTAGATTTTAGTAACCTAAACTTTTGATAAGAAAATTGCTTGACAAAATTTTCAAATCTACAATGATACTGTATATTTAATTTTTCTAACCAAAGATGGAGGGAAGTAATCCCCAGCGGACTCTCCATAAATTTGATCACTTAGGAAAACCACCTTTGCAAGTCTCCTCATCTTTTTTTGGATGTTTAGAGAGTTAGTTCTTTATGAGGTAGATTGATATATATTTCATTAGGTTTCTCTTAACATTTAGTTAGGGGTTATTTAGATCTGGGTTCTACTACCGATGAATGCAATCATTCATACTTAGTTACCCCTCTTACTTTAGTAAGAGAGCACTCTCAATTAAAGATGAAAAAAAACATATCTCTTATATGAATCATTTTTTAGTGGTATAATGTGAATGGCTATCTAAGGTAAAAAGGAGATTAGTCCCAATCAAGATCCCATGGTTCTATCATCTTGGGACTACTATTATTCTAATCTACCAACATTAGAGGGTTATTATCCATAATGTCTTGGGAGCCTAATTAGTAGCCATGAGTTGCATCATTTTTTATATTCTGAGTAGACCAGAGTTTTAGTGTATATGTTATTGTCAAGGTTGGTATAGATTGTACTTACATTGTAAGCATAAGTCAAACTTACATCTATTAGAAAGCCATTAGATTGGACTTGCATCTCTTTATAATGATAGATAGATTTAGATGTTCTCATAGCAAACAAACATATTGGACTTACATCCCTTCAGATTGCAAGATAGATTTGGATGTTTGTATATCAAACTAAAGGGTTGGGCTTACCTCCCTTTGGAGTTGCAGATCAATTTTATTAATTGCATAGGGAATATATAGATTAGACTTATATCCCTTTGGAATGCTAGATAGATTTTAGATATTTGCATAGTGAACAAATATATTAGACTTACATACCTTTAGAATGTCATAGGGTTTAAATGTTCATATAGTGAACGTATAGATTAGACTTACATTCCTTTGGAATGCTAGATATATTTTATGGTTTAGAAATTCACATAGTGAACATAAAGATTGGACTTACATCTCTTTGGCATTCAAATAGATTTTAGGTGTTCACATATCAAACATATGGGATGGAACTTACCTCCCTTTGGAGTTCAGATATATTATAGATTTAGCATTTTAGAAACTGAGAGGCTAGTTGATGGGCATCTAAGCACTATATGTGGAGTGCCATAGTACTGGTCTTGCATTTTAGAAACTGAGAGGCCAGTGCCCTGGCACTAGGTATAATATATAAATAAGACCATTAGGCTCATATTTAGGCCAACAAAAATGCCACAAGAGCAAGAATAGGGTAGCTTCGAGAGACACTAATCGATTTATTAACATATATGTGGAGGAGAGATACCAATATGCTCTTGTTAACAAGCATCTCATTTTAGAAAAAAGTTTTCACAACTCAAGTGGGAGCATGGAGAGGATCATTAGTGAGCAAGGATAATAAATTCTTTACATGGGGAAAATTGGTATATTTTGATAGTGCTGCCATTAATGCTTGTTGTAATTTATAAAATTTTATAAATGATTAATTTCATTTTATTATAATAATTATCCTAATTTTGATGAAATTCATTGCTTTCTCAATGCTAGAAATTCCAATGTTTAGTGGAAATGGCAGGAGAAAAAGATTATCATTTTTTCTACCATTGGCCTAATCAAGTCTAAAGCTTGGCATTATTTTATTCCCACCAAGTTGATGCCCAATGATAATATCATTGAGATAACTAAGGATAGAGCTATTTTGAATTATGCAATCTAAGAGGGCTTTACTAAACATGTTGAGAAGATTATTTATAATTCAATTTGTAATTTTCTTAAGGGCGGTACTACCCTAGAGTATGATTATTCCTTCTCTTATTTATGTATCCTTACAACACTTAGGTTCTCACCACATTCACTAACTATATATTTAGGTTAGGTCAATATATATATATATATATATATATATATGTGTGTGTGTGTGTGTGTGTGTGTGTGTGATTTTCTTATTTTGTGGTGTGCTATTTTAGACTAAATGTTATGATTGTTTGTTGGTAGATTAAATTTTAGGGTGTTATTTATTTGACTATTATTGTCTTAAATAAGGAATTGCTATAATAATATTAAATTTAACATCATTTTCTTGTAGGTTCTTTTCACTTAAGTCCCTAAGCATAGCCCATTAAGACATGTGGGTTTGGTACCCATTGGAGCTAAGTCCCACTGTATGGAATATAAGTACTTTTGTGAATGTATTTTCATGCTACCCTTTATTTAGTAAGCTTTATTAGGACTTTTCTTTTAAAATTTTACCTATAATTTAATGCTTGGAAATATGAGGTTTAGAATTGACATGAGTGGACTATACAAGTTGATGGTCTACTCTGAAACTTAAAGAGGTCCTTAAAAAGAGAGATGATCCAAAGAAGAAACTAAATGAAAACCCCATAGATCAAAACTTTTAGTTCTACATGGGTTGTGTAAGAGTGAGGTTTGGCTACCCATTTTTATCTTTCATTCAAGGTGTATGACAGAACCAAACATCACTTGTCTTTCATTATATGTTTTTGAGTTGTTTAGTGTATTTATTTTCGGTGCCCACTAGAATAACATCCTTTTGTTGGTTCCTTTTTGTGATTTTGTGTTGTTATATGAAAGCCTTGTTTATGAGATAGGTTCTCAAGATAAAATTAATTTCTAGCAACTCAAATATAATGATAATCAACTTATAATCTCACATAATTCAAGCCATTGGGATATACAATAGAAATAATTAGAATCTACTAGAACTTGTGAATCATGATTGCATGTTTTTTCATTTCATCTTGAATTGGGCCCTTCTCCTAGTGAACATAATTGGGCATCAACCATTATGGATAACCATAATTGTCAAAGAAATTTGCATTCCATTTTGATGTAGCCCATGATATATTTTTAACTACATCTTATTTTCAGTATGATTGTAGACCTAAGATTAAAAAATTAAATTTAACTATTTAAAATATATTAAATTTATAAATTGATGCATTTATTAGAAACATATTATACCACTCATTATCTTAGGTTTAAGGAGTGAGTCTAGGTTCTTAGTCTCTTTTCTAATTTACAACATCTTAAACCATTTTGTATTTTAATAAGATAGAACTCATGGTTCTAAAGAGAGAAAGTTCTAGTTGGCAACCCAACCAGGTGGGATGTAAGTATAGAAGAGTCATGATAAGGTTCACTTTTTATGAGAGAGAATAATTACATCCCAAAATTCTTCTAATTGATTAGGTCAAGCTTTTGGCTTATACAAGAAGCACTTTTAGATTTAGGGTCTAAGGTGTCTTTTTTCTCTATTGCTACTAGAATAAGTCCTCACCCTTTAGGCTTTTATACAACCATGTGTTGTTAGAATATAAGCCTAGTATTCTAATAAAATGTTAACTCATAATAATATAAATTTTAATTTCAAAATAAAAAAGCCCAACCATGGAATAAGTTGATGTGGTTACTAAGCTTCCTAGTTTTTAAGAACTTCTTGCTTATCTTCCTTTGAAATCTATTAAGAACTATTCTTATTTAATATATTATATTTGACTTCTATATTGAGCAATATTGAAGTCAAACTTTAAAATTTATAGAGATGGGAGTTAATTTCTTTAATCTAGAGTTTGATTAAGAGAATTTCTTGCTCTAAAGATGTAATTAACTCTACAGGCTTGCCCTTAAAGGGAACTAAGAACCCTATATGCAATAAACATTCTACTTCATCCATGTAATTCAAAGGAATAATCTTTAATATATGCAGACCCATCAAGCTCAGAAGTTTTTATTAAGTGATTGAAATCATTATAGTGTGATATATCCATCTCTTGGGATGTTATATTATTTCTTAATTTTTTATTTAATTACTTAAAAAAACCCTAAGTTATATATGGTGTTCCAAATTAAACTCTATAGCATCATAGTTTAAGATTCATCACATAGTGTCTTACAAAGGTTGCACTGACCCCACAGACTATGTTACATACTTCAAATCTACCACATCATTAGATATTAGATGATGATGCGATGAAGTATCAACTATTCTTTATTACCTTCAAAGAGTCAATCTTCAATAATTCTCACACCTTCTTATGGGAGTCATCAAATCATTCACTAAGTTCAAACAAATGTTCAATGCCCACTTTATAAGTGCTCTAAAACCACTATAAAATGCATGTAAGCACTTTTATGAATAAGATAGGAATTGCGAGAGTCCATTATGAAGTTCTTCACATATTTCTGGAGGGAGTTGCTATAAATAATAAATTTGGAACTTATAGTCATCCAAGATCAACTAGCCTTAAGCCTCAAGAAAATACCATTCAGATACATTATTTGTCTATGGTAGCCCAAGATGCTTTAGAATTGCCTGAATTGGCTAATAGCCATGTGTATGCAAAGAGTATAATAAGGTTGTTTAATTATCTAAGATGACTCATGAACAAGACTCAAGAGAAAGATCACTCCTTGAGTAATTCTCTAAATGATTTTTTGAGTCTAAAGACAACATAAGAGAAGAAGGCAGCATACTCAACAAGAGAGAGCATGAATACATAAACACAATTATAGAATAAATCCTCCAGCTTGTGACATAACTGGTGAGTACTTACAGCCAACCATAGTTACATTATTGTGAGTATCTATGACTATTAGTTTAGGTCATCCATAAATAAAGAATATTTTAAATGGCCTCCTCCCTTGAAAGTTAATTGAATAAAACATCAATTAATGAATTATGTAAATCACCATGATCATAATCATGACATTCAGAATGTTACCACGTAAGGAGACTAGTAAAAGAGGTAACTCAAACATGGAAGGGTGTTTGTAAGAATACCAAAATTAGAGGCTATAGAGTTAAGTAATGAGCCTGCTCTAGCTCACATAATTCACATTACCAGACTTGTACATTCTTTGGAGGAGATGAGGAATCATCATGATGGGGGAGCCTCATGCTACTCTAAACTGGTGAAGTAAGGAAGCAGTGTCGAGTTCAGATATCATACCAATAAGCATCACAAAGTAAGATCGACCAATAATTGATAACTCTTATAATGATATGGTAGATATCACAATGTTAATCTCCAACTATCAGATTGGATGTATTTTAATCATCATAAGAAGAACGATTAATATTACATTTAAATCCATATTCCATAAATTGAATCTATCAAGTTAAAAAATCTTCCTATAGTTACTCTATCTATATATTTTCTAGAGAAAGAAGCATAACAAAAGAAATAATCACTCTACCAATAAGATTAGGGATACAAAGAGAAGCAGTTCATGGTAATGGCTGACATTATTATAGTGGAGGTTCCTGCCACATATAATATCATCTTCGATAGACCTCAAATAAATACATTCAGGGTAGTGGTGTCAACTTATCAAGCTGTAATCAAGTTCCTAGGTAGTGGAGAAGAAATTATAGTGAAAAGGAACTTGAACCAATCCAACATGTGCTAATTGCAAGTAACAAGTAATTCACAAAAGAGAGAAGATGTATTGTACTAGGAAGTCTCATGCATTGGATTGGATTACAAGTATAAAGAAGCCCTTACAAAAGCACTACAAGAAGAAATCTTAATGTATTCTCTTAGTCCATAGTTGAGATGCTATGTATAGATATCAATGTTGCTTTACACATGCTCACCATTTAAAAAGATCTGAGTTGATTAATAAAAAGATGAGGAAAATGACAACCTTACTCATTGAGCCAATTAAATAATAAGTCACCAATCTGTTGGAAGTTGATTTCATTAGTGAAGTTTAGTACCCTGAATAGATCTCTACTGTGATTATGATACAAAAGCCTAATAATAAATTGAGGATATGGATATACTCCATAAACCTTAGCCCGACCTATCTTAAATATGGATTCTCACTCCCACACATAGATGCCATGGTCGACTCAGTGGTGGGATACTTAATGATGAGCATTTTGGATTCTTTCTCTAGTTACATAAACACCCAACAAAATAAGAGAAGATAGATTTTATCATAGAAAAAAGAATTTTACTACTATTAAGTAATCCACTTATGCCTAAAAAAATGTGGGTGTCACTTATCAAAGAAAGATGGACCGACCATTCAAAGGAAAACTAAAGGGAATGTTGATGTTTACATGGATGACTAATTAGTTACAAACAAGTCACTAAAATGACATATTGCAATTTGAAGGAGACATTTACCATGTTTAAGAAATATAATAATTTCCTTAACCCTTTGAAGTGCACATTCAGTTCAAGGTCCCAAAAATTCATTGGGTTCTTACTCACCCCAAAATGCATAAAAATGAATCCATGTCAAAGTTGACCACATTTTTGGATGAGGTTAATATCATCCCTAAACATAGTAATTAGGATCTTTAATATTAGATTAGGAGCTTCTTATTTATACACTTAGTGACTAGGTGTATAAATAAATCAAAATCAAATAACAAATTAAAGAGAATATAAAAGCTAATTTAAAAGTAGATTAAACCCAATGCTCTAAGGTGTAAGCCTAAGAAATCCTACTAAATCCTTCTAGAACTTGATCTAACCTATTTGAATTAGGTAAACTTTGTCAAACCCCATAATTTATTAGGAATTTAAAACAAACACATTTGAATTCAAATCTAAATTTAATTGAGCTTAGATCCATTTAAGCTCAAAATCACATAAGTCCAAGGAAATTTAAATACAATTAAAATAAATCCAAATAAAATCAAATGAAAAGCATAGAATGAATGCACAAACATAAATGCACTCACAATAAATTCAGGTGAGGTTCAGAATGGTCAAATGGGTCATTTGACTTAAAACTAATTATGTTGGTCTGACCAGGTCCAACGGTTAACTCATCAAATCCAACAATACTATAAGTCATCTTAAAAGCTCAAAAAAAATTAAAATATTTGAACATAAATTTAAACAAATATAAATTCAATAAGGATTTAATTGGGTTGATTTGGCTAGTTAATCCAAATAGGCTCAAATGCACCAAATTTGGCCTAAATTTAATTTAAAGTCAAAACAATTTAAAGTAAATACTCAAAATCATTTAAAAATCATAATTAAACATAATTCAACTAATTATTAGAATTACTTTAATTTGTTTGATCATTTAACCCAAATAAACACATGTTAACCCATTAAGGCCAATTTGGCTTAAAATTGGGTTTAAATCAAAAGCTAATTAAAATTTATTAAAATTTATTAATCAAATTAATCTAAACACTTAATAGAACATAATTGAAGCCTAAATCCATTCTAATTCAAGTCCTATTAGTTGTTTGACTCAAATCAATTCACCTTGACCTAGTTGAATTAAATGTGTTAAAGTAAATTTTAACTAAAATTGAACTTAAAATAATTAAGAATGTTTAATGTTAATCACTCCTTAATATCATGGATGATCAATTATACATAGTTGAATCAATATCCATATCCTAAAATGGCTAAATAAGCTAGAAAATCAAACTTTACCAATTTAGGTCAAGTGGGTTAAAAATAGTCTAAACCTTGTTAAGCCCAAACATGGTCTAGACTAATTAATCCATAAATCCCTTAATTAATAATTATCTTAATTACAAACATATATTCATAGAGAATACAATATAATCAAGCTATCTTATGTCAAACAAACTCACCCAAACCCAAACTTAAAGAATTTAAGCCTAAACCCAAGGCAATTGAACTTGGATTTTACTTGGACTCATCTTAGGATGTATCTAAGAAGCTGCCAAATAGTTAAAAGGGTCTTAGAAGCTGCCAACTAGTCCAAAGGTAGAGGTGGAGGTTCCAAGGATGAGGAGAAGCTATGGGAAGCTCAAACTAAACCACCTCACTCCATTTAAACGCATTCCATACTTCTTTCATCATCAAAATCATTTCAAAAATGTGTTTTGACCTTCTCACTACCTTTAACATCATCATGAGATAATAGTTCCAAAGGCTGGCCACCTTCTACCATTTCCAAACTAGAAAACCTCAGGGCCAAGTATAAAGGGACATATGGAGGCTGAATTAGGGACTTTTGCACATTTTAAGACCTTCCTTAGGTTGAATCAAGCTTGAACAAACCTTCCCCCTCCTCATTAACCTCTTGGATCACTCCCCACACAAAACTCTAGAGAGTGCATTGGTCTCCACACCTAACTAGAGGGAGGTAAGTTGTAGAAACTCTCTTAAAGATTCATCTAGGTTTCTTGAAGGATTTCAAAATGAGAAATAGTGTCAAGATCTGATGTTAGCGAGGTACCTTCAAACTCAACCTCCCTTTAATTTTATTTTTGTTCTTTGTGAAATAAACTTGATCTTTGGTAAGATTTAGCCATTTAGATCTATTCTAGATCACTCCTTGATCATTTTATAATTGAAATCCTATGCTTTCACCATGCAGATCACCATTAATTACTTCAAAAAGTTGATAACTCTTGATTCTCTAATGGAACCTCAGAGACAAAATCAATGCCATCCATTCCTTTTATTTGGAATGAATGACTGAGATTTAAATGGATGATTTAATTTAAAACACTTAAGAAATCATGGATCAATCTTGAGGCATTTGATCTTTAATCAAATGGTCTTGACCAAGCATGTCCCCACAACTATCCTATGTGTGATCCATGTGGATCCCACATGTACTAATCATGCATTACCACATGTAAAGCGGCCCAATCAACAGTGATTATGGGAAATTTGAATTTTTAAAATTAAATAAATCTAAAAAATACCCAAAACATCAAAAATTCATAAAATTAAAATACTTAACCAAAAAATGCAAACAATGGCTTTATTTATTTAGCTTATTGAGAGGAATCTATTAAACCTAAATCCCAAATTTAATGGGAAATTTTCAATTTATTTTAATTAAAAATTAATTAAGGCTATAATATTAATCCATTTAACTTGAAGAAGGAACTAAAATTAAAAAACACACCTTATATAAAAGGTTTAGGGATTTATTGGTAACTAAATTAAAGATAATAAATTTTTAATCCCAAACTTTAATTTAATAAAATATATTAATAATAATTTAAGAAAATTAAAAATAATTATGGAATTAATTTAAAACATCATAATAAACATTATTGAACCTAAGAAGAATATTAAAGTCCACTAAAGCCCATTAATTCTCAAAATAACATAATTAGGCAATGATATAAAATAATTAATTCATTTAAATAGCATAATCTTTAAAAAATCATAATAAATCAACCAAAATTTCAAACATAATAAATAAACCCTTTATGGATTCATCTTTTAAAGAATAATTAAAAATAAATAAAAGCCCCAATTAGTTCCTAATGTGTTATGCTTGATTGGGCTTCTTATAAAATTATTAAAACTTTAAATAACTCCAAAATATATCTTAGATTAAGATAAAACTTTAGGAAAATGAAATTGGCAAGGCATCCCACTTACAAACTGACTTCAAAATCAGAAGTTATTAAATTTTTAATCTCTAGGTACATTTAAACTAAATAATAAATTAATAAAGTTATAGAAATCATAAAAGTTCGTAGAATTAATTTAAAATGTTTATAATAACATTAGAGGATCTATGAAAAATTCTTTAGTCCTCTGAAGTTAAGAAATCTAAATAATCACACATTAGGATTTAAGGAACAATTAAAGAAATAAAATTAACTAAACTATATGTTCTTAAATCAATCTATGATAAATCAAATAACTAATTAAAAAATATGATTAATCAAATGATCACTTTAGAAAATGGCTTTAAAGCTCTCTACCATCTTTATAGAATGTTTAGGGAGTTCATTTTCCATGAGACAGATTGATATATAGTCACTAGATTTCCTTTAATATTATGTTAGGGTTATTTAGATGTGGATTCTAATTTCTATGAATGCAAACATTCATAGTTAATTACCCCTCTTAACATAGTAAGAGAGCACTCTCAATTAAGGTTGAAAATAAGCATATCTCTCAGATACAAATTGGTGTTTAGAGGTTTTGTGTCAATTATTGTCTAAGGGAAAAATGAGGGATGTCCTGATTAAAATCCCATAGTTCCATCATATCGAGACTATATTACTCGAGTCTACCAACATCAAGGGGATATTATTCATAATATCCAGGGAATTTGATTAGTAGCCATGGGTTGCCTCGTTTCAAATATCCCAAGAAGACTAGAGTTGTAGTTTTAGGGTTACGAGTGATTATTGATTTATTTAGGTTAAACTTAATTTATAAGTTTATCCAATAATTTAATGAATTTTGTGTTGTATATATATGTAGGGCTTACATCCATTGAAATGCCATTAGGGTTTATATTTGCATGACAAACATATAGATTGGACTTACAAATCTTTGGAATGCTAGTTAAAATTTTAGTTATTCACATAAACAAATAGATTGGATTTACATCCCTTTGGAATATTAATTATAAGGGGTTTGCATGGCAAGAATATGATTGGACTTACTTCCATTGGAAAGCTAGTTCAAATTTTAAGTGTTTTCATGGCGAACAAATAGATTGGACTTACATCCCTCGAGAATGCCATAAATATAGGGGGGTTTGCATGGTGAACATATGACACAGCTTACATCGATTGGAAACCTAGTTAAAATTTTAAGTGTTTGCATGGTGAATGTCATATATTCTAAGGGTGTTCACATGACGAACATTTGGATTAGACTTACACCCCTTAGAACAGCCATTTAAAATTTTGATGTTTGCATGGAAAATGAATAGATTGGATTTACATCCCTTTGGATTTCCACAAACGGTTTAAATGTTTGTATGATAATCATATAGATTAGACATACATTCCTTTGGAATGTCATTTAAAATTTAGATGTTCGCATGAAAAATGAACAGATTAAACTTACATCTCTTTGGACTAACATATAAATTTAATTGCATGATGAACATTTAGATTGGATTTACATTCCTTTGGAATGTCATTAAAAATTTAGATGCTCACATGGTGAATGAATAGATTAGACTTACATCCCTTTGGACTACCATTTAAAAGTTAGATGTTCGCATGGTGAATAAACAAAATGGACCTACATCCTTTTGGATTGTCATATAAGATTTAAATGTTTGTATGGAAAACATATAGATTGGGCTTATATCCATTTAAAATGACATGTGAGGTTTAAATGTTCGAAAGGTGAACATATAGATTTGACTTACCTCCCATTGGAGTGCTAGTAAATTGTTGGGGTTTTCGCATGGTGAATAAAAAGGTGTTTGATTTTTATAAATTCTTATTTTATTCCTAAGAAAATCCAAAATTCTAGGGGTCAGCACCATGCGTTCGGATGTTGGCACTTCAACACCTAAAGTGTAGCACCTCGTTACTAGAAAGTCAGCGCTCTAGCACTGGCAAGCAGAAAAATAGGTCTTAAAATTAGAGAGGACAACTCTTTGGTACTGTAAACTTGGCATCGTAGCACTAAAGTGCTAATCACTTAGGAAAAATGCTTTTTCAACACTGCTATTTATATATGGATGTTAGGGAGTTTATTCTTCATGAGATAGATTGATATATATATTCAATTAAATTTCCTCTAATATTATATTAGGGTTTGTTTAGATCTGGGTTGTATTTTATATGAATACAAGCATTCATAGTTAATTACCCCTCTTACCATAGTAAGAGAGCACTCTCGATTAAAGTTAGAAACAAGCATATCTCTGATATGAATTGGCATATAGTGTTGTTCTAGATGACTATCTAAAAGAAATAAGAAGGTAGTCCTAATCAAGATCCCTTGGTTCAGTCATCCCAGCACTACATTATTCTAATCTACCAACATTAGAGGGCTATTAACTATAATGTCCAAGGAATCTGATTAGTGGCCATGGGTTGCCTCATTTCAGATATCCTTAGTAGACTAAAATTATAATGTATGTTTTAGGGTTATGAGTGCTTATTGAATTATTTAGGCTAACCTAATTTATAAGTTTATTCAATAATTCACTAAATTTTGCATTGCAGACATACATAGGGCTTACATCCATTGGAATACTATTAGGGTTTTTGTTTGCATTGAAAGCATATAGATTGGGCTTACATCCCTTTGGAATGTTAGTAAGGATTAAAGGTTCATATAGTGAACATATAGATTGGACCTACATCTCTTAAGAATTTAGTATGGTTTAAATGTTCACATGGTGTACAAATAGATTGGACTTACATCATTTTAGAATGTCATATAAGGTTTTGGGTTTGCTTGCATTGCATCTGTCGGACATATATCGATTAGTAAGCCATCAGATTGGAGTTACATCCATTTAGAATTCTATATAGGTTTAAATGTTCACATGGCAAACATATAGATTAGACTTACAATCTTTTAGAATGTTGGATAGGTTTAAATGTTCACTTGACAAACATATAGATTGGACGTACATCCCTTTGGAATGTTAGATAGGTTTAAATGTTTGCATGGTGAGCATATAGATTAGAATTACATCCCTTTGGAATGTCATATAGGGTTTGGGTTCTACTTGCATTGCAAGCATGGTTTAGACTTAATTAAAAACCATCAAATTGGAATTACATCCCTTTAAAATGCCAAATAGATTTAAATGATTGCATGATGAATATAAAGGTGTTTGATTTATTTATTTATTTATTTTCTTTCTAAGGGACATTTCCTCGATGTAGTATAAGCATGACTATAGTGCTAGAGATTTAGCACCATGGAACCAAGAAGTTGGCTCTCTGGTGCCTAAAGCTCAGTGCCTCAATACTGGCAAGCTAGTGTCCCATAGCCATCAAGCATAAACATAAGTCTCAGAACTAGAGAGGGTAGTGCTTTAGCACTATAAACTTAGCACCACAATGCTAAGGAGTCATGAAAAATAACATAAATTAGGTTGGCTATTTGACTAATGTCAAAGTGCTAATAAAGAAATACTATGGGACTAGTCAAAATGTTGTTCAAAGGCTTAAAAGCTAGTAGGCGCATTCAACAAAAAAATACAAAACCTTTTAACAGTGCTATGGTATTGAGTTAGAGTGTTGCTATGCTCCATTAATGTCTGATGCATTTTTTAAATCTAGTAAGTTATTGAATTAATTGTAATAAATATTAACAAATTCTAGGTGCTAGGTGCTATGTGAGTGTCATAGTGCTGGTCTTATATTTTAGAAGAGAGGTGAGCCTCGACATTGTAGAAGTAGTGTTGTGATACTAGGTCTAGCTTATAAATAGAACCCCTTGTCTATCAAAATTTTCTTTCTAAAGTCTTTATTTTCTCATCACATTTTTTTCTCCTTTAGAACATTAAACATGTCATTGAAAGTAATCCAAAAGGGCAAGAAGAGAGCATCCTCGAGGGATGCTAGAAGATTTATCATTGTGGATGTAAAGTGAATACCACCACACCCTCATAAGTAAGCATCTCATTTTGGAGAGGAGCTTCTACAATTTGGGTTGGAGAATGGAGAAGGGTTATTAATGAACAAGGCTAGGAGCATCTTGCTTATGATAACACTACTTGCATCACCCCCATGGTGTAGCCATTTTTCATCAATGCCAATGATAGCCAGGACAACCAAGTTTTTTATCGGGGAAATAGGTGTGGGAATTTTATTTGGAACACCATGCAAATCTTAGGGGTACTTATTTAGATAATCAAATACATTATTAAGATAAATATATTATCTTGAAATAAAATCATATTACCCTTTAATAAATTTAATTACTTAATTAAGGCTCCTAAGGTGATGGGACTTCGATATACCAAAAATTTTTCCTTTAAACTATATGGAGAGGTAGAACAGAGTTTATTTTATTACAGGATTTGTAGTTTCCTAAAAGGTTAAGCCTTTATAGTTAAGTACATCTCAAGAATTAAAGATCTCTTCCTAAGAATATTCTCAATTAAGGAAATAATTTTTAATTTTTATTGATTTCAAAGCTTGTCTTACAAGAATGATGATATAGAAATTCAATAGGGGACATTTCAAAGGGGAAGAGTTTTTTAAGTGGCCAATTGGGATTAAGTAAGAAATGCTTATCAATATTATGATGTATAGTAAGCATTTCAACTAACCATTATTAGGATTAATAATAATTTTGTGTTTAAAATTATTAAGATTTTTATTAGAATTCTAGGACTTTGATTCTTGCAACACAACATTTTTAGAAATTCTTGGTAGTTGAAAACTTACTCCAAAAGGATGATTCAAAACCTAAGTCTATAAATGTTTCTAACATAAGTGAGAGGATTGGCCTAATGTAAATTTTTTTGGGAATTATCAGTTCTTTTCCTACTATAGGAAAAAATGAACCTACCCTCGACTCTTTTGGACCTATAACCCACCTGTTAGTTAACAAAACCTAAGCAATTTTAAAAATCATGAGTCTGGTCTTATGTATGCAAGATGGTTAGACAATTGCATTTAAGAAGGAAGTTAAGAGTCTAACTCACTTCCTAACCCTAAGATAAATTTTGGCATATTATACACCTAACTAATGAAATAAGTTTTATATTTTATATTTTGACTAACAAATCATTTTAAGGCATTGGATATGCAGTTCGTGCCTATAATGATATGCGGTTAGAAGTGATCATAGGCCAAATCAAAAGATAAGGCACACATCCCCCAAGAAGGGTTATTGTCCTCACAGGTTAGATTCCCCCTTATGTGCAATGACTGAAGTGCCCAATTCAAGAGTAATGAAAAATATACTATTATATTTCATAAAAGCTAATTATTTCTAGTTACTTTTATGTTTTACCTTGGACTTCTAATTAATATGAGGTTTTTCGTTTCTTTATTTTATATTTGTGTTTTTTTAAGTTTAATGGGATAGAAAATTTAATTTTTTTTCTAGGAGCTTAATGTTTCAAACATTTCATCACGAAAACACACCACAAAAAGAAACCTAGAAAATTAGGTTATTTATATTATACACCAAAAATAAATCAAGAAAAATTAATTAATAGAAAAGTAGAATATGGTCGGGTACCACTGTACACTCTGAAAGAAATAGAAAATGGACAGCCAAGCTCTATCTATCCTTTACAACCAGAAGTAAAAGTTTGATCTATGGGGTTTCTTCCAGAATCATCACTTTCTTCAGGGATCTCCATGGGCTTCTAGTAATTCTAGCTCCTGCTATTTCTAGACCCTATATATCCTAAGCTTATTTTAAGTTTAAATTATATTTTGAGATTTTAAAATAATTTCTTAATCCGTACAAAATAAATATCAGGAAATACACACAATACACCAACAATTTATTTTTCGAACATATATGCTTATTAGTTTCTTGGCAAGCCCATTTGTTGTATTTTGAGCTATGTTGCGTGACTTCATCACCGCACATAACATTTATATTTTTTATTGTAATGTAAGGATAGCCCCTTGTAAAAAATATTATTAGTGCTATAACATCTAGATTAGTGGGCAAACAATCATAGCCATCCATTCTTTAAATTTTACTCCAAAAAAATATGAAATGCATCCCATCAAAAAAACATTAGATCATTGGCCTAACCATGTCTAAGTTGGACCTAACAATCTAGTGTGTGAGAAAATGAGCTTGTGTGGTATGACTTTATTAAGCCTTTTAGGTTCAAATTTGATTTAATTTAAAATTTAATCTTTCACTTTTCATAATTTTGCTTCATAGACGTCATTGTCAAACTTGGTATAATGACCTCCATCGGACTAGTAGCCTTGCAACCTCGGGTGTCTAGACTATGTACGATATCATCACTAATTATGAAAAGTTTTTTTTTTCATTTACTTGATTTCATTTTTTTTATTTTTAAAATTTGTTTAATTTTTTATTAGATGGTTTTAATTTAAATGATTTAATTGATTTATGAGTTTATTTGCATTTTTGGTTTACTTTTGTGTTAAAGTTGAAGTTTAGATTTTAAATAATAAATAATGAAATAAATTCCACTTTGAGCTAAATCCATTCTATTCACTCATCCTAGTAGGGTGAAACTTTCATCCATTCTAAGGGTCAAACTATGATCTTAATTATCTTAATTAACCCTTTTTTGAATTCATTTAAATGGTTTATTTTAAATTAAGCTTGATTTGATTAATATTTTAATTTTCTTTTGAAGATTTAGAGTTTATGTAATCAAATCTTATTAAAATTTTTTAGATTTCACCCTTAATTCATTTCCTCTTTTTATTAAGGTTTCTTTAGTTTGATTCATAATCTTTAATTAAAATTTAAAATATTTCTTAAAATCTTAATTAAAAGTTGATGACATCTGATTAAGTAATTAAATTTAATTTAATTTTTATTTAAGTTTAGTTTACTTTCAAGTGCTTTAATTAATTTTATGTTATTTAATTTATATATATTTTTTTCATAACTTAGCTTTATATTTGATTTTATGTTTCTTTTGACTAAATGTTCATTTAATCTTATGCGTTTGAATTATTTAGTTTATTTGATTGAACTAATTTTTAGTTTATCAATGTTAAGTATTTTTTTATTTAAATGAGTTAACTTAGTTAATTTAAATTGATTTTTAATTCAAACTTGATTTAGAATTTTTAATTTCATCATTTAAGTGATTCATTATACCTCAATTTTGTAATTTACTTATATATTTATACTTCATCATTTGGATTAAGTTTAATGAAATATTACATGTGAAAGTTTCATTATATTGTTTAATCCCTTAGGGTGAGAATTTATTTATAAATCATAACCTAGGAAACTTAAGCTATTTTGGGTACCAAACCTAACCTAAGCCATTTCAACTTTAGGTTATTTCAATTAAATGATTTAATTAATCTAATTAAGGTTTTATTAGATTTATATTTATTTAGATTGATGTTTAAATAAGTTTATTTGTTGATTTTGAATCTTTGGGATAACTTAATTTAGTAAAATTTTGGTTTGTTGACTTTTGTCTTGATGGGACCCACATAAGTCAACTCTTTGTCAAATGGTTGACCATCTTTGACTTTTATTTGAATTTAGTTTTAAATCCATTTATTTTTATGTACTCATTTAATTTTATTTATTTTTTATTTGGATTTCTTTGGGTTTAAGAGATTTTGAGCTTAGGTAGGTTAGTTAACCATCTCATTACATTAGATGATTGAATTCAAATTTCAATTGGAATATGTTTGATTTAATCATTTATTTAGATTTGAGTTTAGTTTTTGTCCATCTAAGTTTATTAAGTTAGGCTAAATTTTAGAAGGACTCACTAGGTCACTAAGTATAATGTCCGAAGTGCTTGAATAGGAAATCCCTAATCTAAAATTAGGTATCCTAATCAATAAAATTTAAAATGATGTTAAACCTCATCTAAAAATGAGGTCAATAAATGGAACCCCAATATGTGTGATGGACTAACTAGAGTTTGCACATATCGATCTTTGAACTAAATCTTATAAGCTTAAAGGACTCTGAATTTGGGTTTGAAGTTTGAAATTTGAATTTTAGTTTTGATTTTAAATTTTATTACACATTTGATTGTTAAAGATAGGTATTATTATGCCTAAAATTATTTTAAATTTAAAGTGATTCATTCTTAGAGACTTAGAATCTTTAAATTCTAATAAGAATAGAAATGTCATTAAGAAAAGATGCAATGAATAATCTAATCCTTTCACAACCATGGTAGTTAGATAAAATGCTTATTTTCACTCGATGTAATAGATTTTCATCATTAACTAAAAAAGAAGGAACTAGAAATAATTTCTTTCTAAGAGAAACTAGCCAAAAGGTAGCCTAAAAGACTTGCTAATCTTAAAGAAATGGGTCTACAAGTAGATCCTAAGATTTTCTTTTCTTAGAAAGAATGCCATTATAAATACTTACTCCAATCCAAACTATATGAATTTTAATTAGAAAAAGATACCGCTTGGAGAATTATTCTTATCTTTGTTAGCTATAAGAAAGGGGTCTTTAAGGACTTCATTCTAACCTAAATAGCTAATTGAATAAAAGGGGTCATATGGACTAATTCCCTATCCTTAATAGTCTATGAGTGAGAGCCCTCAATGATTTATTTCCACTTTATAATGTTTTTCTATTTTAAGCTAGAAAAGGAGACTTCAATAAATTAAATCCTAATATATATTCAGCTTAATAGGAAGGGCCTTCAATGGCTTAATTCCAACCTAAATAGCTTGAAAAGGATTGGGGTGATAATGACTTAATCATATCTAATTTTCTTATGAGTATGCCTACTAAAAGACTTACTCCTATCTAATAAGCAATTAATAAGGGGCCTTCAATGGCTTAATTATTTCTTAAATAGCTATAACGAGGAAAAGGGGTCTTAATGACTCAATCCTAAACCTCAATTTTTTGACTAACAAGAAAGGGGTCTTTGTTACTTCTTCTTAACCATGTAGTCTATTTGACAAGAAGGGGTCTTCAATTACTTAATCCTATCCTTGTCTTTCAAAAAGAATTCCTATAAAGGTACTTGCTTCTATTTAGTTAGCTATTAAGATGGGGCCTTCATTGGCTTAATTCCAACTTAAATAGCTAAAGAGAGGAAATGAGTATTAATGACTTGATTCTATCCTCAAATTCTAACTAATATGAAAAGGGTCTTAGTGACTTATTCTTATCCTAAATAGTCTATTTGATAGGAAAAGGGTCTTAATGACTTAATTCTATCTTATAAATAGTAGGAATCTTGCCATGGAGAGCTTGCTCCAAACCTATGAAATTCATATGAAAAGTGCCATAAATGGGTATGTTCCCATCCTATATCAATGTAGAACGTGTATTCAAAAGGATTTATAAAATTTTGGAAATTTTTAAAAAACATTGCACAAAATCTATAAATAAAATATAAATTTAAAAGGAATAACATTTGGTTCTGAATAAGTTACAAAGACAAAAATACATTTATTGATCATCATCTTTAAACTAGAGTACAATTTATACATAAAATTTCCATGAGTATCATTTATAAATAGACAGCATTGGACGTTCACCAATACAAGTTATCAGTTGATAGGAACCTCTTTCATAGACTTTCTCCACAATGAATGGTCCTTCCAATGTCGGCTCAAATTTTCTACTATCTTGCGATTAAAATTAGCCTTCTAAGAATCAAGACCAAGTATATTACTTGAAAAGTTCTAGGATGGACCAATTCATCATGAGCTTGAACCATACATGATTAATTTAGTTCAAGGTCTTATTAAACTTTCAGTCATTTTCCTTCAAGACTTTCAAGTTCTTCTTGTCAAAGTTTATGATTCTGGTCTACTAAAATGTTTTTTATTAACTGCTACCCTTAAAGAAGGTAGTTGTACTACCAATGAAAGAATAACTTCAGTTCCGTAAACTAAAGCACACATTGTAGATTGAGTTGGTTCCTATATGTGTTATGATATACCTATAAGGCTTCAACCAATTTTTCATGCCACTAGCATTTACTTTCATTAAGTACTATTTTCAAAATTCATTCTAGAGTTTTATTGAACACTTTAGCAAATACATTTTCCCTAAGGTAATAGATGTTCAAATATCTCCAATCAATTTAATTTAGTGGACTTAAAAGATGAATGATTATCGGATATGATTTACTGAAGAACACCAAAATGTTATACAATGATTTCCTGAAAAAATTTAAGCACATGGTACGCTTTCACTTTTTTTGCTGGAACCATATTAACCCACATAGAAAAGTAATTAGTTGAGGCTAAGATATAACAATGCATTTTTTTATGAGGGAGGCTCAATAGACCCTATGATGTTAATACCATAACTCTTAAAGGGCTTGGAGGCAATCATTGGGTGTAGTATTTTAGCTGATTGATGTAACACTATACCATGTAGTTGGTATTGATGACAAGAACAAGCAATTTAAATACAGTCATTTAATAAAAAAGGCCAATAGTATTCAAGTCTTTTACCTTTTAATTTTATCTAAGGTCCAGATTGATGAGCACCCCACAATCTGGAGTGTACCTCAATCACAATCTTATGGGTTTCCTGTTTATCTAAATGATGTAGCCACATTTGATCAAATGACCTACAATATAACATATTATTAATTAATGCATAAGATAAGGCATGTTTCTTAATTTGATTTTCTAGTGAATTATCTTTAAGGTGCCTCCCTCACTTAGATAGTCAATGAATGGTTGTCTTCAATCACATTCAGTAAAGGTGACTACTCTTTGCATTTCTATTTTTCTATTCATATAATATAAATCTATAGAAAATAGAATTTCTTGATTTTGAGCTTCTATAGATATAGATTTTATTTTTGGATATATAATTTCCTTATCATGTTTAGCCAAAGCATCTACTAGAGAATTATCTTTTTGTAAGATTCTATATAGAGTCACAAAAGGAATATTTTCAAGCAATTTCATTGTATATTGGTAATAACTAAATAACTTTTGGGTTAATAACTAGTTGGGAATCCCCAAAGAATTAAATATTTTTAATATCCATAAGGATTGCTAACTCTAGCCTAATTGTAAGAGCCTCATATTTAGCTTCATTACTCGTACAAGGTTCAGACAAATGATAGGATTACCACATTTTTCCTTTGTCTAGAATTATAAAAATCAATCCAATCCCTACTTTCCTTAAGATAGAAAAATTTAATTCTCTACTTTTTTTTATGATGCTGCATCATCAAAGTATAACTCCCAAATGGCATTAGGTTCATCATCTAAAGTCATGATCTATTCATCTAGAAGATCATCATTTATAGATTACCCTCAAGTAAAGGATGTGCTACTAAATTGCCAGCTACAACTTGACCCTTTATAGCACGTAGAGGAGAAAAGATGATCTCAAATTGTAATAAAATCATAGACCAATGGGCTACACGTTCAAACAATGTCTGAGAGGTCATAAGATATTACAAAGGATTCAATCTTGAAATCAGATTTACTTTATATGAAAGCATATAATGCTTTAGTTTTTGAGCAGTGAATATTAAAGATAAACAATTCTTTTCAATAGGTGGGTAATTCATTTCTATTGGGATGAGTCAACAATTTAGATAATAAAAGGTTTTTTCTTTCCCTTCTTCATTAATGTAGGCTAACAATGTACTAAGCGATTCATCTAAAGCTACGGTATACAAAATGAATGGCTTCCCTGGAATTAGATTAGCCAAGATAGAAGGATTCATCAAATACTATTTTAAACTTTTAAATGCTCTTTGGCATTTCTCATCTCAAATAAATTTTGAATCCTTCTTCATCAATGCCACAAAAGGTTGACATCTTTCAAATAAGTTTGATATAAACTATCTTAAATATGCTAGCCTTCCATTGAATGATCTTAACTATGTAAGACTTCTAGATTATAACATTACCATGATAGCTTTTATCTTTTTTGAATCAATTTCAATTCTATGATGCCTCACTACAAATCCCAAAAACTTTCCTATACTCCAAAAGCACACTTCAAGGGATTCATTTTGGGTTATAATGGAACAACCATTTGAAAACCATCTATAAATCATATAAATTATTTTCTTTTCCTTACTTGACTAGATTATCATATTTGAGACCAAATGACATAATAGTGTAATAGACTATCCCAATGGGAGTTCTAAACATTGTATGTTATTCATCATCTAGGCCATCTTCATTTAGTTATACCCAGATGATCCAACCATGAATGAAAAAATATCATGCCATGAGGTTATGTCTACCATAAGTTTTGCTATCTGTAATGGGAAGTCATCTTTGGGACAAGCCTTATTCGAGTCTCTAAAATTTACTTAAACGCATATTTGATCATTCTTTTTTTTACTAGAATGATACTTGCAAACCAAGATGGATATTGTTCTTCTTGTACAAAACCAACCTCAATTAAATTTTTAACTTTAATAATCACTTATTGTTCAATTTCTAGACACATGCATCTAAGAGCTTTCTTTACTGGAATTGCATCAGGTTAAATCTCTAATTTATGGACTACAACCTTGAGAGATAAACTAGGCATTTTATCATAATTCTATGCAAAGTAATTTTTAACTTTAATAATCACTTATTGTTCAATTTAATAATCACTTATAAACACATGCATCAGGTTAAATCTCTAAATTTTTAACTTTAATAATCACTTATTGTTTAATTTCTAGACAAATGCGTCTAAGAGCATTCTTTACTGGTATTGCATCGGGTTAAATCTCTAATTTATGGACTATAACATTGAGAGATAAACCAGGAATTTTATCATAATTCCATGCAAAGAAATTTTTATATTTAGAAAGTAAGTTAATCAACTCATCAAAATGTTTTAGACCAAGAAGTAAACTAATAAAAGTTAGCCTTGGGTCTTCCTAAGTTCCTAGGTTGATTTCTTCTAATTCATCAATGGAAGATTTTATTTCTTTTTCAAATTCTGGTGGTGCATTTTGAATTAAGTAATCATTTGGATTATCTGATGTTTCAAAATAGAATACCTTTAAAGGTTCAAATACATCTCCAAACAGTTTATCAGATTCTATATGATTGATTATCATAGAATAAAATTCATCATTATCCAAAGGTCAAATGGTATCAAACCCAACACCAACTTTAGATTTCAAATTCTTAATTTTAGTATTCCACAAGCTTTTTATACATTGAACTGTATCTTTGGGCCAAACATTATGAATCAAATCATCTTTTATAATAATTTTAACATAGTTTGGATACCAATCGAACAAGAGTTATATTATTTCATTGGAAAATGGATTTTCAGGTTTTACATATCCTTTTGAGCTTGAGGATAAGTACATAATAATATTTTGACAACTTAACAACTTCCCTTGAATGATTAGGGGTTACTTTGACTTCCAAGATTTATTTTGACAAAAAGGAGTTAAAGTCAAAGTATCTACATACCTTCCAATTTCTCATAGGTGGATAGCTCAGGTTCATTCTGTAATGCTCATATTTATTCTTCATTGTTATTTGACTCAAATGACTTCTCAAAGTTTATCAAAGTATCCTTTTGATTGGAATCTTCGTTTGAGCTAGATTCTAAGTTAATTCATATTATTGGAGGTTCTTTTTCTTTTCTTTTTTTCTTTTCTTTTCCCTCATTTGAATTTCTTCTTTTATTTTATTAGATGCCTTAATATTGCTTAATTGCATAGAATCAGACACTTGCCTTTTGGGCATATAATAGGAAGCATCTTCATAAAGCTCAATCTCATGAATATAGAATGGTTGTATATCAGCTTTTATGGTCTATTTTACTCCATCTCTGATGTACTTAATACAATGTTGGAGTGACTAAAGAATCAATCTATACTTATGTATCCATGGCCTACCTAAGAGAGAAATAAAGGATGTTTTTTTAGTCAATAATATGAAATTTCATTTTAATTTTCAATCCTTTTATTTTCAACAATAGAGTGATTCAACCTAAAGCTTTCTCACTCATTTCATTGAATCCTCTTAATAACATTTTATCTCAACTTAACCTTCACATATCAATTCTCAAAATGACAAAGTCTTAGAACTCATGATATTGATCGATGCCCTAGGATCAACTAGAATGCTTTAAAATCTGATGTTATCCACCTTAAAAGAGATATAAAGTGGCCAATTATGATCCATCATACCCATGAGTAAATCTATGGTACCCATGAGTAAATCTTCATTTGAGAAGGTAACTCCAAGGATCTCTTTGAAGTAACAAGCCTCATCTAAGGAAGTTACAACTTTCTGGGTTGGACATATCTCTGTGCCAAGTAATGCCCAGACTAATGATTTTCTCATTTCTTTTAATAGAACAAAGGTAAAATAAATGTTGTGTCTAGCAGGAAGTTTCCTAAGATGGGATAAAATGTTATAGTCTACCATGCGAATAGGTGGCTCTACTACTAGATCTTTGTCATTCTATGGAGGTTTAGGACATTGATCATAATCTATTTGCCTTTTTCTTTAGGAGGTGGTATGTGAGGTGATAGGACATTCCCACTATAGAGATTAACTTCAATGATATCTCATAAATCAGATGCATGGGTCAAGTTAACCTATCCCTCATCACTAATTTCTTTTACCAATGACTAATCAAAATCAAAAAGTTCTACTTTTATATTCACAGGAGTGCCTTACAAATCAGGCATACAAATCTCACTTTTTGACCCGATGCACAAAGTACATCACATTCAGTATGAGAAGTTTTTTTTTAATCTCTTTATTTTTCTTCATTCACAACTTGATTACAAAAAATAATAAGAACCTAAGAAATTCCTTTAGAAGTACACTTTTTATTTATATTCTCAAAATGAGTACATAAAGATACAAGAGCATAAAGCGTTGCTTTTCCATCCTTATCATACAAATTCATCTTAGATACAACAAATATTCCTCTCTCACCACTCTCTCTAGACTTTTGAAAATATGGAATGGATTTGAGTAGGAACTACCTCTCGTGATGCTAATGGATCAATTTGGATGAACTTCTTTTGAGTCTTCATCTGATCCTGCATGGAATTTTTAAATTTTTTCATCAAATAGTTTTTTAAAAGAATGAGAAAAAAGCAATATGCCATTCATTTGGAGGAGAATAACTAGAAGAAGTGGAAGATTCACTTAGGATTACCTTAGTGGACCCTTATCTTGGGTCCATCAAGTATTCCTTAGGAATTATCACCAATTCCTTCTTATAGTTTCTTTCAAGCCAATCCTTGAAAGTGAAGCAATCTTTAATGGTATGACCTAGTAGTGGAATGGAAAATAATTTGGGTCATTCATTTTGCCAACATATTTTGATCTTTTTGGATCTGGTAGCTTAAAATCTAGTTCTTCATTAAAGTTTTGAAAATCTTCCTCACAGCCTCTCTTGAAAGAATAAGTCTAGTTCATTCTTTCATTGAAAGGGCTAGTGAGAGCTTTCTTGGGTGATGGTGAAAACTATTGTTATGATGGACTATAAGGTGGTGGCTACCGCTTGGATTTAAACTGGAGCTTTTCCACTATCCACTACAGAGACATTACTTTCCCTCTTTTCCAGTACTTTCCTAAGTTTTATTATTTTCATAGTAGACTTATCTCTAAGGAATGACAGCCCAAGAGATTTTTCTTGTAAGATAAAGGGTTTAGTTAATGGTTTTTTAAAAGTTATAATAGTGAAACCTTCCAATAAGAAGGCAATAGGGCAATGAATATTTTAGAGGAGTATTTCTATAGCATCCTGCTCTTGTGGTTGAGGCTCACACTTGAGACTGAGAATCCTCCATCTCAAGATATAATCAATAAGGAATTCACCTAGCTTTTGTTTTTCAACTACTAAGTCACCTACAGTGATGTGGTGCTATGTGCCAGTGAATCATTTTACAAACATCTTTTCTAGTTTAGTGAAAGTGCACACTAAACCATTTGGTATCTTTGCATACAAATCAAAGGCAACCCCATTCAAGCTACTGATGAACTACCTAAATAATAAGGCATTACTCCCTTCAGCATTGTAATAACTTGCTCAAAATGTGCCAAATGTTGTTTGGGATAGCCTGTCCCATCAAAAACTTGGAAAGAGGCACAAATCCCATTAGATATGGTATAAAATCATATTCCTTGAGGTAGGGTCTACCTTTTAGAATAAGAGTCGTACCTCAGGATTGAGCCAAAGCTTCCTTCACCTACTGTTCCACTAGAGACTTCAAGTTAATTTTGAGAGATATATCATCCATTGGTTTAGGTTCTTGAGCATGCAATTTTGATTTCAAACCAATTAAGGATCGATTTGCAAGTGATCCTTATGATTTGATCTCAATAGAGATAGACTTCCCTTTATAAAAGACAAAACCAAAATGCTTTTAAGGTCAATTTTGAAGCATACCACCGATGTCGATCCTCGAGGGTATGGATTATTCGTGCACTTTCATCTTGATGAGTCAAGGACATGGTGAACAAATCACAGCTTGCCTCCCCATGGATTGTCATAGAGACTAATGATCATCCTTGTTGTCAAGTTTGATGGTTTTCCTGCTCTTTGGTTGTGACCAACCTCAAGAAAGGTTTGTTCAAGTTCATTTCTATCCCTACTATAACGTATAAAGACATCCATTTTTTAGGTGGAGGGAATCATGTTCCTCAATTTGGACCTTTGGCAGAGAGCTTGGCTGCCAGCTTTGGCCAATTTTAGGCCAACCGCTAGCGAGAGATCCAGGGAACACTTCGTTTCTCCTTCTCTTTACCTTTGGAGTGTGTGAGAATGTTAAAATATCCTAAAGAAGCTCCCTTTCTCTCTTTCCACATATGGTTGAATGCCATATATAGAAAAGTTTAGGTGGCTAGAATTTGGCCACCGATAGCAAGAGGGTCGGCCAAGGGGTTAATTATGTCTCTTTTTCCCTTGGGAGTGAGTTTGGATGAAATCTTGGAAGGGAGGAAGCCACCTCCTCCCCTTTCCTGCCTTGTTTGTTAGCTACCTTATGGAGGAAAAACCAAGCTTTTCATGGAAGTGGATTCAACATTGCTCAACTCCTCGATTACCACCCTTGGAGCCTTATTCCAAGGGGTGGTTAACTTATTGGAGTTCAACACACTTCTCCAATGAATAAGAGGTGGAGAACAATTGAACTTTGCATGAGTTTTATTTCTTCCTTCCGATGGAATCTTTTATGGTATCTCTTGGCATTTGCTACCACCTTAATGGCCCATAGATTGTTTGTTAGCTTCCCAAATTAAACCCAAGGTGAGCCATGAGTCAAATAAACTCATTAAAATTAGGTTTAGGTCTATATGCCTTAAGTTGATTCACTTATGCACTTGTTATCTCTAGTTTAACTTGGTTTGTTTCATTTAATAGATTGAACTTAAGTTTACACTTCAAGTTTATTTAATTGATGGTCTATGATGTTTGAGATTTATTAATTCCCTTGGATTTTAAATTGATTTTGATTTTATTTCAACTTGAGCCATTTAGACTTAAATGGGTTAAGTTGGATTCAATTGAGTCAAATGACCAATTTGGCTCAATTAAGTTATGTTTGGACTCCAATCATGTTTAGTCACATGTGTGAGATGATTTGGAGTGATTAATTTTATTTGATTTGAAACTGATTTCAATTTTGGCCCATTTGACCTAACTTGCTCTTAATGGGTTTGGTTGGATTCATTTGGGTCAAATGACCAAATTGGTCAAATTAGACCTAATGATTGGTTGGATTGTATTTAATAATCATTACTAAATGATTTTGAATAATCAATTTGGATTTAAACTTAAAATGGCTCATTTAAGGACATTTAGATCTAATGATCTAATTAGTCAAAATAAGGCCTTAATAAATTTATTTTTATTTAATTCATATTTAAATATGTTAATTTTATTATTTAACTCATTTGAAATGATTTTATTTGGTCAAATTTTGATGGGATGACCTTGACTTGGTAGGACCATAAGTCAAACTGTTAAAAAAATGGTTGACCAGATTTGACCTTGATTTGGATTTGATTCCATTTATGTTCATATTATGATTTCATGGTTTCATTTAATTTTAATTTGAATTTTTTTTATTTAATTTGGATGTCATTTGGATTCAATTTAGTTTGAGCATAATTAGGATAACTAGGATAATTAGGTTAATCTCTCAAATTACCTTAAATTAAGCTCAGATGGATTCAAATTTTATGTGGAATGTGTTTGGTTTACTTCTTCGTTCATGTTTGAGATTTAGGTAGAGTCCACCAAAATAATTAGGTTAGACCAAACTCGAGAAGGATGCACTAGGTTACTTAGGTATAGTGTCCTGAGTGCTTAATTAAAAAACTTCTAATATAGGATTAGGTGTCCTAATTACTAATTTTAGAAATAATGTTAATCTCATGCGAAAATGAGGTCAACACTTAGTAGTCAGTTGCCTAGGCTCATTGGGCATGATTACATTTAGTCTTTTTTTCCTTGTAAGGTAACTTCTTATATGCTTTTGGCATTTTAGTGGCTTCAGAGATGAGCTTGGTCATATGTCCAGCCAGTACAAATTGTATGACTTAAAAAATTATCCTAAATTGGAGAGTGGCTCCAATAGAACTTGCATTGATCATAGATTGAGGGAATATAATAGTAGATCCCTCTCCCAACTTGATAGCCATTACATTTATTTGGTTTGTCCTTAAAATTTTCACACTTGATCATAGATTCAAAATTATGCTATACTATATTTCATAAAACTAAACTTTTGCAAATAAATTTTCAAATCTACAATGACACTATATATTTATATTTTTTAACTAAAGATGGAGAGAAAAGAATTCCTAGTTGAGTTGCTAGAACTCTAACTGCTTAAGAAAAACTCCATTAAAGTTCTCTGCCATCTTAATAGGATGTTTAGGGAGTTCATTTCTAATGAGGAAGATTAATATATATTTAACCATATTTCCTCTAACATTATGTTAGGATTGATTTAACTAAGAGGTGTAACCATGGCACCACCTCCAAGTATGCCCGACTTTAGGTTTTCCCTCGGCTAATTTATTGTTCCATTGATGTTCTTTTCATGGAAGGCCCCTCCTATGTCGGCGCCCTCTCTAATAGCCTCCCCTCTAATAAAGATATTGACTCCTCCATCAAGCACATCTTTCCTCATTCCTATCATAAAAAATTTTACACTGGTGGTCAAACTGATTTGTTCAAGAAGGCTAGTCAAAAGAATGGCAAGCTTTCTTCTTATCAATCTGAAGTAGCTTTACTGGTTGAACTACTTAAGTATACTTTGATGGGAAAATTCACCTATAGAAATCCTAAGATGGACATTATATGCAAACACTTTGATGAGCTCAAGCTAGCAGAAGATTGGAATGTTTGTTTCCTAGATAGTAGACACATTGCAATTAGGCTTAGTAAGGAAGAAGATTATGCTAGATTTTTTTCAAAAAAAAAAAAACTTTACCATATTGATAACACTCCCATGAAAATCATCAAATGGACTCCCTCATTTTATTATAGCATTAAACATCCTATTGCCCTAATATGGATTAAATTTCCAAACTTAAAACTCCACCTATTTAATAAGCAAGTATTATACTCTCTTACTGCATCCTTGGGCAAACCCTTAAAACTAGATGACAACTTTCAACCTTTCACATCCTTCAGCTGCTCAGGTTTTTGTTGAAATGAACATCACAACCCCTAACTTTGATGAGATTTGGATTGGTACTCCAACCAGTGGTTATTGGCAGTAGGTTATCATTGAGCAAAAGCCTCATTATTTCCGTGTGATGTTTGGGCACATTATTAACAATTGCTATATAGATAACCCAAAGCTTAGAATAAGGAAGTCAAAATCAACTGAAAATGTTGATGTCAATGCAAAAGATCCCTCCAATAGACCTGATGACAACAACTTTACACCTTAACATCATGTTCATAATACTATACTAGCTAAAAATGTATCTGCATTGCAGGATCAAACCAAAAATGTCACATTTACTAAAAATATAGTGGAGGATATCCAAGATGGTAATGTGCCACATGAAGAAACTACTCAACTCCTTTGGTAATTGAAGCAATAACACCAATACAAGAGCATCCTGATCAAACTAATGGAGATTGTGGCCTCAAAGCTCAAACTCAACCTGAAGATGTCCTTTCCTTATCTATCCAATAGTAGATAACCAATGGTGAAGATTATAATCATACAATCCAGAATATTGAAGAGGAATTGTTGATCCAAAAATCCAAGAGAAATAAGCATAAGGGTATAAGAGAGCTCAAACACATAAATCTAAATGCTACCACCAAATTAGGTAGCACTAAGACAACTAAAATCTAAGCAAATTAGGATGACTACTTAGATAGAATTACTACAATATTCTCTAAGGGCCCTAAGTATTCTAAACATGACTAGCCTTCTCATTTGAAAAATTAGAGATTTTATCAAGCATCCTCTAAGAGACTTATGAGTCTCATCAAGGCACATGAACTTAGCATCTTTGCCATCCTTGAAGCTCTCATCCATCTCCAAAGTTTTGATAAACTCAGAAGGAAGTTAAAAGAATTCCACATTGTATAGAACTGCAATAATAAGATTTATCTCTTCTAAAAACATCCCTCCCTCGTTGAACTTTTGCTAAATGTCCCTTAATTTATCCATACCTATATCACATGTAGCAATTCTTCAATAAATTCAACCTTTGTATTTGCAGCATGCAATAGAGAATCAAGAAAAAAACTTTGGACTAACATTATTACCATTAGTCATAGTTGTCCCAATGGCTTGTTGGTTGGTGGTAATTTTAATATGTTTACTAATGTTTTCGAGAAGAAGGGAGGTAAGAAATTGAACAAATATGTTATGAGGGAATTTGTTGATTACATTGAAGATGCAATGCTTTTTGACTCAAGCTACATTGGCTCCCCTTTTACTTGGAATAGGTGCAGAGTATTTGAAAGGTTGGATAGAATTTTGCTTAACTCCCAATGGTATAACAACTTTCACAATAATACTACAAAGCATCTGATTAGAACATGATCTAATCATGCTCCTTTGCAATTAACCATCCATCACATTCCCAAACCATCTAAACTTGTATTATGATTTTGGAACATGTGGACACAACACAGCCTCTTCAAGGACTGCCTTTTGGATGCTTGGAAGTCAAATGCTTATGATCCATGGTTCAAACTATGGACCCTTCATAGGAACTTAATCAAAGTCCCTGAAATAGCAGAACTGGACTATGTTTGGTGATATTCACAACCAAATTGGGACACAAGAGCTCAAAGCCTCTATCTAGAAAACAAATACATTGAGTACTCCTCTATCCAAACTGAAGATGAACTACAACTTTCCTGAATCACCCTTAATCAACTTATTGACATGGTGGAGGAATTTCTTACTCAAAAAGCTATTCTAGAAAATCTAAAAGAAGAAGATATGAATTCTAAATACTATCATGCACGTCAAGAAAAAAAGAGAATATAAATGCATCACAAAGATTAAAACAAACAACACTTGGTTGCACACTAAGGAAGCTATTATTGAAGATGGGATAAATTACTTCAACGCACTCTTTTAGGAATAAAATGTAAATCCAAATATGTTCACTGAGAATCTGCTTAATGCCAATGGTTTAGGAATTGTCCAAACCTCACCTACCTACCAAATATGGATGAAATCTTGGAATGTCTTAAGTCCCTAAATGTGTCCAAGGCGGTTGGGTCGGATGGTTTTACAATTCATTTCTATTAGCACTCATAGAACTGGAAAGAAGGCTTGACAGTATTCATGTTTTTTCAATGGAAAGGAGATCCATAAAATTTTCAACATAGCTACCATTACATTCATACCTAAATCAAATAGAAAACATGATTGGGATAAGTTCAGACCCATAAGCCTCTCTACTGTAATCAACAAAATTATAAGCAAACTCATTGAAAATGGAATGCAACCTCTCCTACAAAACCTCATCCTGCCTAATCAAACTGACTTTATCATGGGAAGAACCATTTCTTAAAACATTCTCCTAGCAAGAGCTCATATATGATCTTGATAAGAATTGTAGAAGTGGAAATCTGATCATCAAATTAGATATTATAAAAGCTTTTGACACTATTAATTGAAATTTTATCATGAAAAATTTGAAGGCTAGAGTTTCAATGAAGAATTTGATTATATCATCAATAAGCTCATCTCAAATAACTATTACTCCCTACTCATTAATAGAGAGGCACATGGCTTCTTTAAAGCTACAGGAGGCATCAAACAAGGTGACCCCTTATTTCCTTATCTTTTCATATTAAATTTTGATTATCTTTCTATAATGCTGGATGAATGCCATACATCCAAAAAGTCTACCAATTATCAATACTAAAGAAAAATCAATATTTCCCACCTAGCATTTGCTGATGGCATCCTTCTATTTTGTAATGGTTCTAAGAGTTCCATTAAGCATATCAAGAACATATTGGACTCCTTTGAAGCTATCTCAGGATTGATGTTCAATAAGGCAAAATGTTTCTTTATAAAGGGAAAACTCTATAACACTAATCAAAGGTGGATCAAGGATTACATTGGTTTCAATCAATCCAAAAATCCTCTCAAGTATCTTGGCATAAACGTCTTTAAAGGAAGGACCATAGTAATATACTTTGATAATCTTATTAGCTCCATCCAAACTAAAATAAGTTTTTAGCAAAACACTTTCCTATATACTAGTGGAAGACTTATGTTATCACAAAGTATTCTTTGCTCCATTTCAACCCAAACAATGAATATACCAAATCAGGTGCAAAAAAGGATTGAGAGAATCTTTAATAAATTCTTATGGAGTGGTCATAAGAACTCTACCCATTGGATTAGTTGGAGGAGGATGTGTAGACCTAAGGATGAAGGATGATTGGGCTTTAGGTCTCTCTCAGATTCAATCAAAATTAATCAGCTCAAACTCTGGATCAAACTTAGAAAAAATGATTCCCTTTAGGCCAAGTTTCTTAGTATATCTGCATACCCATCCCTCCAAGGTACAACCAAAGACTGTTGACTCTCATCACTGGAAAAATTTGCTGAAAAATAGAAACATTGTGAAAAGTCAATTGTTTGGAAATTGGGTAGAGGGAATATCAATTTTTCTTGTGATCACTCATTCCCTGATGGCTTGCTCTCAGATCTATCAAATCTTCCTATCCCTCACCATCTAGCTATCTATGATTTCTAAACTAATCAAAATTAGGACCTCCCAAAGCTGAGGGTTTATCTTAATGAGTACCTCACAAAGAAAATTAGTAGCATACTAATCCATCTACATATGGCTAATAAAGTATTACCAAAGTGTAACATTGGTAATTCATCCCTACCAAAATTCTATTTGTTGTCCTTCAATAGATCAGAATTCATACCAAAAAATAGCCTACCTTTTGGAGAGTTGCTATCAACCTTCATTTTCATTCCTTTGCTAAAGATTATGGCACCACCTTCTACCAACTAATGATATACTGAAACTTAAAGGGCTTAAAATCACATCTATTTACTAGCTTTGTGGAAGAGATGAGGAGAGCTTACAACATTTGTTTGTAAACTACTCCATTAGTATGCAGATTTGGATATAATTTCACTCTATCTACCAAATTCAAACACTAAATAATGGGTCCATTCAAAATTTTCTATAAGAATGGAAAATTTTCAATGCTCATAAAGTTGATCGTAATTATGTTATACCCCTTATTACCATTTTCTTCATTTGGATGGCAATGAATGTAAACAAGCATGAGAATCAATGTCTTGGATCAAAAACATGTTGATTTATATTAGAAATTTTGTCTCAAAAGTAGAATGGGAAAACATTCTCAATGTTCCCCCTCAAAATATCCAAAACACTATATTGGTGCATTGAAGAAAACCAATGCAAGGGTGCATTAAAATCAATATTGATGGAAGTTCTAAGTCGCCTATGGTTTCTAATATTGGAGAAGCATTTAGAGATCATAAGGGCCAATGCATATTCAACTTCTCCATCCCATGTTATGTAAAATATGCTCTCTATGCTAAAACCTTGGCCTACCATATACCTTTAAGTTTAATAGCTGCTTTTCATCTACCTACCAAGCATATTTCAAAAGAAGTAACTCACCCCTAGTATCTCACCCACATTCAAACTAAAATCTCTCTTTTGGATCAGTTATTTGATTTTCATATCAGTCATATACACAGAGAAGGCAACCATCTGGCTATTATCTTGGCAAGAATGGGCTCTCAATTGAGGGAGTCTATATTCTCCTTTTTTCCTATACCTTAAATTTCCATAGAAGTGAAAGGAGATCTTCTAGATATACCATATATTAGAAGACTATAATTTTGTTTTCTTTTTTGTTATGGGTTGCACTTTCAAGTTTATCATATAAAATTTTATTATGGTTTTCTTAAAAAACTGTTAAGCTTGATTTAATTTGGATTCTACATCCTATGAACACAAGCATTCATATTTAATTACCATTCTTACTAAATATAAGACTCTATTAATGTTGGAAATAAGCATATCTCTAATATAAATTAGTTTTAAATGTGTGATGTGATGACATCTAGAAAAAGGAGGGTAATCTCGATCAAGATCCCATGGTTCCATCATCCTAAGACTATGTTATTCCGCACCAACATCAGAGGGCTATTAATTGTAATGTCCAAGGAGTTTAATTAGAAATCATGAGTTGACTTATTTTAGATATCCTGAGTAGACTAGAGTTATAGTGCAAGTTTTAGGGTTATGAATGTTTATTGATTTTTTAGGTTGAACTTAATTTCTAAGTTTATCTAATAATTTAATGAAGTTGGTATTATAGAGAAACGTAGGGCTTACATCCATTAGAATGCCATTAGAGTTTATGTTTGCATGACAAACATATAGATTGGAGTTACATCCCTTCTGAATGCTAGTTAGAATTTTAGGTGTTCACATGGCAAGCAAATAGATTGGACTTACATCCCTTTGGAATGAAAAAATTATAGGGGCATTCCCATGGAAAACATATGATTGGGCTTAAATCCATTGGAAAGTCAGTTTGAGTTTTAGGTGTTCACATGGCAAATAACTATATTAGACTTTCATCCCTTTGGAATGCATATAATTATAAGGGGGTTTGCATGGCAAACATATGACTAGGCTTACATCCATTGGAAATCTAGTTAGAATTTTAAGAGTTATCATGGTGAACAAATAGATTAGACTTACATCTTCCTGAAATGCCATATATTGTAGGAGTGTTCACATGATGAACATATGAATTGGAATTCTATCCCTTTGGAATGTCATTTGGGTTTATATTTGAATGGTGAATAGATAGATTGGACTTACATTACTTTGGGAAACTATTTAAAATTTAGATGTTCACATGGAAAACAAACAAATTAGACTTACATTCCTTTAGACTGCCTTATAGGGTTTAAATGTTCGCATGGCGAATGAACAATTGGACTTCCATATAAGATTTAAATGTTCCCATGAAGAACATATAAATTAAACTTACATCGCTACATAATGCCCTTTAAAAATTAAATGTTCATATGATGAACGGAGAAATTGTACTTTCTTCCCTTTGGACTTGCATTTAATGTTTAGGTGTTCATATGGAGAATGAACAAATTTGACTTACATCCATTATGTTAGTTATATAAGGTTTAAATGTTCGCATGGAAAACATATAGATTGGACTTACATCCTTTTAGAATGTCATATGGGGTTTAAATGTTTGCAAGGAGAACATGTAGATTGGACTTACCTCCTATTAGAGTGTCATTAAATTGTAGGGGTGTTTGCATGGCAAATAAAAAGATGTTTGATTTTTATATTTATTTATTTTATTCTTCAAGGTCAACACCTCAGCACTGTAGAAGCAGTGCCATAGTGCTAGGGTGTCAATGCCATGATGTTGAGACATTGGTGCTTTGGAGCATAATGTTTAGCTTTTATGGAGTAGAGAATCAACACTCCAGTGCCGACAAATGGAAACATTGATCTCAAAATTAGAGATGACAACACTTCAGCACTGTAAATCAAATAATGCATTGCTGAGGTTGTATAAAGAATAACATAAAGTGGGTTGATTGCTTGATCATCACCTAAGCATTGCCAAAATAGTGCCAGTCAAAAAGCCTTTCAAAGGGCAGACAGGCTGGCAGGCACATTTAACAAATCATAAAACTTTTGACCAGCATCGTTGCGCTGAGTTAGAACACCGTGGTGCTCCATCAATGTCTAACGCACTTTAAAATCTTATTTGTTACAAAACTAATTGTAATAAATGTTCATAAATGCATCATTTTGATAAGCATAGTATTCATCTTGACTAGCTGATTGATGCCTAAGTGTTGCATATGGAGCACCATGATGCCGTCCCATATTTCAAAAACTGACTGGCTAGCACCATGACGCTGTGAAAGTAGCACCATAGCTCTGGGGCCAACCTATAAATAAGACCCCTAGGTTGTCAAAATTTTCATTCTAAAGTCTTTATTCTCTTAGAAGTTTTTGTATCCCTTTTTCTTTTCACCTTTAGTTCAACTCTAAAATGTAAATATGCAAATCAAGATAGTCCAAAAGGGCAAGAAGAGGGCATACTCAAGTGACGCTGATAGATTTGTCAAGATGGACTTGGAGGGGAGGTACCAACACGCTCTCATCAATAAGGACCTCATTTCAAAAAAGAGGTTCCATAATCTGGCTAGGAGCATGGAGAGGGCCATCAATGAATGAGGTTGGGAGCATCTTTCCTATGATAATACCAATTGCATCATCTTTATGGTGCGGGAGATCTTTTCCAACATAAAGGATAACAAAGTTTTTGTATGGGAGAAATGGGCATGTTTCGATAGTATTGCCATTAATGTATATTATAATTTATAAAGTTTTGTACATGATTAATATCTTTCTAACTACAAATCACTCTAATTTTGATGAAATTCTTAGTTTTCTTACTATTAAAAATGCAAATGTTTAGTGAAAATGGTGGCAGGAAAAAAATATCAATTTTCTTGTCACTAGATTAACAACTGAGGCTAAAGCTTGGCATTATTTTATTTCCACCAAGTTGATGCCCACTGGTAACATTAATGAGGTGACATAGGATAGAGCCTTTTTAATTTTGTAATTCAAAAGGGCTTCACCATAGATGTAAGGAAGATTATTTATATTTTAATTTGTAATATGCTTAAGTATAGTACTACCTTTGGGTATGGTCATCCTTCTCTAATTTATTCATTATGTGTTGCAACCGGTGCATCGTGGACCTAAATGAAAACGTCTTATAGAAAGGGCTCCCTAAATAAAAAGAATGATTGAAGGGTTTGGAGCAAAAATAGGAATAGAGGAAAGCTCACACGCTCCTCAATCTAGATCTAAATCCTCCTAAACATTAAATGAGTGACAATAAAAAATTGGTAGATAAGTCTCAGATTTAAGAAAAAGGGTGGGTGAAAGCATTCTTTGGCAGTAGGGACTAGAGAAGAAATTTGATTATCATTTGACTAAGAACCAACAATAATTTTATTACATGAACATGTTCAATTCAACACTTGTTCAAATGTTTAAAAATTACAACTTTAATGCATTCCTGAGTAGAGTTCCTTTTTCTATAGTGCCTCATTATCACCCTTATGTTAGCACCACACTAAAAACAAAAGAAGAAGAAGAGGAGGTACTTGACTTTTATGATAGTTTTCCCTCTATTATTTGTATTTGTATTTTTTGTACTATTATAATTTGTTTGGCACATTTTTATAATAAAATTTTATTATTTGTAATAAAATTATATTTGATATTACTTGTTTGTCATCTCATGTATTAATTGCTATCTCTTGAACTTAATTATAATTTTGATATTTATTATAAGTTATAATTTTAATTAAATAAAAATAATAACTAAAAAACTAGACTAAAAAGTCAACACCTTGGCACTGGGAACCCAACACCTTAACACTAGATAATAGGACTTGGGCTTAAAATCAAAGAAGACAACACTTTAGCTCTAGAATGTAGCATTACGGTTATAGTGCCTCAACTCTTTCAGAATAGCTCTGTGGCATTGTAGGTTAACATATTGGCCTTATAATCAAGAAGGCCATGTTGTCGTACCAAGATTCAGTGCTACGGTGTTGGTCATAGCTCATCAGCAATTTCATAATAGCGATGCGGTGTTGCAAGTGAACATTTTGACTTTGCAACCTTAGAAAGTTGTGTTGCATACTTCATAAGCCCCATCTCATATTAGATTGATTTTAATGATAACAAACATATGTTTAAATGCTACTAATCAGTTTAAATTCAAGTTTACAAGAAAATTCTACAACTCCACACTCTTCAGTCATTTCAAAAAGGTAAAGTTGTTAAACTTAAACTGGTTGGGAATTTTTTTAGGAATCACTTTATTAACACAAGTGTAAAGCTCATTAAAATAAAATAATTCATTTTAAAATTATTTATATTTTAAAATCTTAAAATTATAATTATTTCTTGAATTATTCATTTTAGATAATATAAACTAAGTGCACAAATTAAGTTCTATTTAATATGATTTTAAGCAAGATAAATTAAACTCACATTTCATTAAATCTTTTCCAAGATTAATCATAATTTTTATTCATATATTTACTGCATAAAAATTAAATTATTCTTAAATTATCCCATTATTATTTTCTCTCTCTCTTATTACTTCTCTCTCCTATCATCCTTATCATCCTCACATTTTTTGGCTGAATTTTTCATTGTATTTTAGCTAATAACTCATGTGATTTTTATTCAAAATATTTCCATATATAACTCCCTTATTTTTCAAATTTCAAAAAGTCATTAATTTGAATATTTGAATTGAAATTACTTTTACCTTAAATTGCATGATTATTTCCATATTCATGGAAATTCAAATATAATCTTTTATGGCATGATTTGAACATCCCAAGCATGATTTATTTTAATTATTTAAATTTTAATTAAACAATGTTAATTTATTTCACAATTAAATTCAAATCAATCTTAAACTAAAGACTTTAACATTTTTTTATTAAATCCATTTAACGAAACTTGTTGGACCAACTTATAGTAATTAAAATTAACTTAATTTAAATAATATTTATGACGTAATTAATGCATAAAATAATCATCTTTGATTCAAATTAATTCATTGCATTAAATTAAGAATATCCTTATTATGGAAACTAGTTTAGCCAAAAATCCCATTGTGCTTCTAGAAATTATTTTATTTTATTTAATTCACAATTTTTCCTTATACATTTTTGCCTCATTTAATTCAGTATATTTGCATTATGTAATGAATCTAATCTATGTTAGTCCTTGCATAAAATAATCAGCTATGGTCGACCATCCTTTATGGATTCAATTATTCTTGTTGAAATTTGTCTTGTTTAAGTAAATTTCAAAATTATTAAATATCATATTGGATTTTAATTGATTGCATATCTCCTCTCTTTCTCTATCTCCCTTTCTCCTATAGATCATCATTGGATAAAATTTTCATTTGACATATTCTCATGCTATAGCTGTGAGCCACCTTAATTCCTTTCCATTTTGGCTTATGCCCATTATGTTAAGGACCCTTATCATTTATTACCTTTGCCTTGGCCGATCCAATGGATTTACATCGTGAGCTTAATGAACTTGAAATTCAAACTATTGCTAATCAACTTCCCTCCATTACCTTCATGCCTTGGTTGATCCTAACTTTTTTTTTCTATTTGAATGACTTTTGAATCTTGAAAAAGGTTCTCTTCTCTTCTCTCTTCTCTTACTTGTTCTCCACTATTGGTCGAACCTTTCTATATACTTCTTTTTGGAGATCTTTTGCAATTTAAGTGCAACAAATTCTCATCATTCTTTTCTTTACCATGGACAAAAATATTGCCTTGAAGACTACTGGGAAACTTGTAGGATAAGAGGAAGATACCCTTGGCCGAGAGTTTCAAGAGTTTTCTTAAAGTTTGTGAAGAGATAAACTCCTAATTTTACCTTATTTTTTCCTTAGCCAAGAGTTACATAAGATTATTCAAATTATTTTTGGCTTAATCTCTTTGTATAATATTGTTTTCTTTCTTGGCTGAAAGTTACACAAGGTGATTTAATTTATTTAGTGCTTCATCTCTTCATAAAACTTTGATTACAAGCTTGGCTGAAAGTTATATGTAGGTTACTCAAGATTTATTTGTGCTTAACATCATATTTCCTTTATTTCTTGAGTTGGCCAAATACAACAAATTTATTTAAATTAAATTAGTGTGCATAGTTCAGTTCTTTTTATTTCATTATCATATATCCTTAAGTGATACTCATCTTGTGTTGTTCTTTCAAATTTTATACAAGTGATTATCAATATTTCTTATTTGCAATTCATTTCATCACTTGCATATATCATAACTATTGTGAAAGAGAATTCAAGAAAATTTGTGTGATTTAATTTTTCATAACAATTAGTTCTTTACTTATGTTAAATTTGGATATAACATTTGTTGTGGTTCATCATTCAATCCTTTATTGTGTTGTATTTCAAGTTATCAATTCAAATCAATTCTATTTTTAACCTTTCATAAAATTTATATTAGGATAAACTTCTTTGAAGATTTGCTCATTGAATATTTAATTGAAAGTTCTATATCAGTTTCAATCATAAGTAACGTGAACTCTCTTTCATTAATTTCACCTGCCTTAATATTAGTATAGTTAGGTTGTGAGTGAAAAATCTTTTAAATTAAGAATTAGATATTTATAATTTGCTTTTTATCTCTTAGTGGTTTGTGTTGGGGTTGTACTTGCTTGTTGTATGAAAGTATGTGTTGGGTTATACTTGCCTATGTAAGATATTACAATGTTGTGTTATACTTTCCCATGAAGATGAGTATGGGAGATTTGTTATAATCTCAACTTTGAATGAGTTAATTCCTAACTTTGGTTGCTAAGCATTGATGCAGGTCAATTTTGGGGTTTGGCCGAACCACGTAAAAATCTCTTTGTCCATTTTTTACTTTTCCTGCACCTTTACATTTCTTCATTATTATTTATTAATTATTATGGATCTTTAAAGTTATTTTTTTATAATTAATTTTTTTATATAGCTTTTAAATTAAGTTTTAATTTGAAAATAATTTTGAAATGTCATTCACCCCCCACCTCTTTTAGGTGCCATAACTGCATAACAATATTGGCCTTATAACCTAAGAAAGCCATGCAACGGCACCAAGATTTAGTGCCACGATGCTGGTCATAGTGCCTCAGCATTGTGCATCAGTACTTTTATAATAGCACTGAGATGTTGCAAGTGAATATTTTCACCTTACAGCCTGAGAAGGTTGTGTTGCTTTCAATATTCAATGCCATAGCATTGGTCACAGTACATTGGCATCGTACAACAATGTTGTGGAACTACGAAGTGGAACACCAAAGGTTTAAAATCTTAAGAGCTCAACACCACAGTGCTGGGTATCAGCATTGCGATGAATCCATTATAAGGTGATTTTCTTGTATAATTTGATGATTTTCAAAAACTTTTGTCAGCATAATGGCTTAGCAATGCTAGGTTTCAAAATACTTTTGTATAACAAGCACTCTTCTCTCTTATTTTGGATCTAAGATCAACACGGGATGATTTTTCATCTCATGCCAGAACCAAAATCAACAAAAAAGGTCTTGAAGTTTTAAATTTGTGTTTTAGTGAATTAAACCTCGATTCAATCTTGATTTTGGGAGAATTTTATCTTGATAATGTCTAATATACTGTAATTAACAAGATCATGTTCTTCTACCTTGCTCTGATTCTAAGATATATAGAGGGAGGATCATCATTTCACATTGTATCCAAAATTAATGGTGGAAATCTTCAAAAAAAACATTTCTGTAGAGTGAGGAATTATATTAAAGAAACCTTTCATTTCAAATATTACTTGAAATCCAAGTAGCTTGGTTTTAATCTTGCCTCACACAAGAAGGAGAGCATGTAGTGGAGAGATACATGCAGTGAAGATTGCAATAGATAGAGGGAAGAGAATGGTTAAAATAAAGAAGAAGAAGACTAGGTCAACCTCTCCCCAACTTTCCCATAATTGTTCCCACTCTCTAATTACTCTCGCTCTCTCCTTTGGGCAGTTATCGATGATGGGGTTGGTTGTTCGTAGGAGTGGTTAGTATTTTCTGAATTCCATAGACTTAGGTGCAACAGAGCGCGCTTAAGCGCTAAGATTGTGGCAACAACACTCCATGTTTGGATACTTTATTTTTTAGTTTTATTTAGTTGCAAACATCAAACTTTGAATTTCATATTTAAATAAAGATTTATTAACATTAAAATTATTTTAAATTTATTAAAATTAAGTGAAAAGTGATAATCTAAATTAAATATAAATAGTTAACCAAAATTAACTAATCTAAATAATGTAGAAACTTAGGGTGGCCTAGTTTAGGTTTGGAATCTAAGTATTTCATTCCTTTAAGTTTCTTCACTAAGATTAATAGTTAAGTATTAAAAAACAAAAATCCCATATAAAAATTAAATTAAATAATAAATCCTTAATCATAAAACTTCTCTTAAATTAACTTATAAAGTTAAGTTTAACAAATACTCACATTTACTAAATTAAGGTTAATCAAACTAATCAATCTAAAATATGTGAAATTGAATAATCAGTTTATCTTAAATCTTAATCAAATCAAAGAAATATAAAGTTGGATGCAAAAAATTCTAAATCTTGCAATCATATTTAATAACTATTTATTTTAAAATAAACTAATCAACATATAATTTAAATAAATCAAAGTGATCAATATTAAATTTTGAAAATCAAATCAACTTAAATAATCAACCAGGAAAATAATTTCTATGAATCAAATGACTAAACCTTAATTAAATGGATTATTATAAATTGTAATAAAATTAAAATTTTAGATACATTAATCAATTCAAAGGAAATTTAAATGAAAAAGATAGAGTCATTAAATATAATCAACATATTAAATTATTTAATCCATATAGACCATATAAAGTTCAATAAGATTTGTACATGAAATCTAAAGGAAAGAATTAATTAAGAATTAAATTTTTAAATGAAATTAAACTTAGCTAAAACCTAACAAATTTAAAAGTTAGCAATTAAGATACATGTAACTAAATAACCTTAACAAAATTGATCTTTAAAATCTTAACTAAATAAAATGAATACCAATTGAATTAAACCTAATTCAACTAAGTCATTCAAATAAATTTAAAAAAAGGTTAATTAAAGTACATAGGATCTTAGTTTGACTCTTAGAATGGATCTTCATTGCAAGATGAAAATTCTATTCTATTAGGATTAGGATGTTGAATAGAATAAGTTCTACCCAAAGTAGAATTTATTTAATTCTTCATTATGTAAAACTTAAACTTAACTTTAATACAAAAATAAACTTGTAACTTAAAATACATAAATATTTAAATAAATTTATGAGTCAAAATACATAAAAAAATAAAATTTATTACATTAGTTAATTGCATAACATACCAATTAATATCTTAGGGTTAGGGAGTGAGTCTAGGCTCTTAGCTTCCTTTCTTAAATACAACAGCCCAACCATCTTGCAAACATAAGATTGGAATAATTGTTTTAAAATTAATTAGGTGGTGTTAGCTAGCAACCCATCTAGACAGGTAGTAAGTCCAAAAGAGCCAAGAATAAGTCTATTTACTCAAATGATAGAAGAGATCCAATAATTTCTATAAATTAGAATAGGTTAAGCCTCTGACTTATGTGAGAAGTTCTTTTAGACTTAGATTTTGATACATCCTATTGTAATAAGTCTTTAGCTTCTAAGCATTTTTGTTGTCAAGTGTTGTCAAAATATAAGTCTTAGATTTCTAAGAAAATATCAATTCAAAATTTCAATAAATTCAATTTCAAAAATATAAAACTCAACAATAAGATAGTCTAAAATTTTTACTAGGCTTCGCAATATCTAAAAACATTTTATAGTTATTCATGATTGGCTTCTAAGAAGAACTCTTCCTCCTTGAAGCATTCCCTTTTAAATTTATGAATTAACAATCCTTTAAAGACAAGTTTAAAATATATAAAGATAAAAGTAAATTTATTTAATTGAGAGCATTTTTGGGAAGAATTCTTTTCCTTTTAAGATGTAATTAACTATTGGAGCTTGCCCTTACAGTGAATTGTAAACCCTATAATAAAATAAATATTTTTCTACATCTCCTTATAGTTCAAGAGAATGATCTATAGTACATCAAAGACCCATCAGTCTTAGGATTTTTTATTAAGTGATCAAATCCATTATAGGGTAATATGTTTATCTTTCAAGATAATATATTTATCTTTTAATGATGTTTTTGATTAATTAAATAAGTACCCCAAGATTTGTGTGGTGTCATTAAATTTCTCCCCATATTTTTCCAATGAACTCACTTGGAATTATTTTTCTCTCGATCTTTAGATATAGACTTTTGTCTTTATATATACATAATGTACTTGTGTCATTCATGGGTCAAAATTGCCTTTCATTTCATTGGGTACCTCCATTTCATTCTTACTAGAGCATACTTATAAAAGAAATTATGGAACCTCTCTATTTGTCAAAATCAAATAGATGGATTCCTACAGTTTGCAAATTTTGAAAAATTCCAAAATAAATATTTCTTTTGAAAATTATGGTCATAATAAAAATTGATGAAAATCCTTCAATGAGTCATAAGAGTTTTGACTTTATTATATTAATCAAAAATTTTCTTATAACTTATATAATTTTCTTACTTCAAATATAGAATGGTTGGACAACTCATTTTTAATGCTACTTTTGAGATCAATTTCTTTGTTAATTGCATGAGACTGTCTGATGGCTTCATAATAAAATTTAGAGCTGGCTTTGAAGAATTGAATATCACCACTGATGAGGTGATCCTAGCTCATGTTAGTAATGCAGTTGTCTATTGAATCTTCCTAAGTTACCTTATGAACTACTATTGACCTAGTTTAACAAGTATCAAGGAGTTTCCTATTGACTCATGCCATATTTTAAGCTACAATTTGTCCAAGCAAAAGCTTCATTTGAGTGTATACTTGTCCCTAGCATAAGCTTAACTCAAGGAACTACGCATTAGCCATGCACATAGCCAAACATAGTGTGCTATACTTGGTCCAAATAGAAATACTTAAATTTAGTGAGCTACATTTAGCTCCAGTGTATAGAGCGCAACTTGGTAGATTATCAATCCTAAAACTAAAGAGATGACTCAAGAGATATATGGCTATTAGAGGGTAGTACACACTAATAAATATTTTTAATTGCTCACATTAAATGAATGAACATAATGTGTTAAGGCAATTTCAAAACTTAAAATAATTAATGTGTAAGTAACTATGGAAAGGCCTAAAAGTATATAAATGTATGTGAGGTGAATGAAGATAAATTTACACTTGAGATGTACTTGATGACTTTAATGGTTCATGTTGACCTCACTTTTGGAGTGAGGATTGATCTTCCTCATCTTAGGCTAAGGTAACTGCTAGGCACTTGGATTTCCTTAGTGATAAGACATTTTTAGTGACTATGGGAACACTAATCCCAAGCCTAGAGACTTAAGAAGGCATACCTTAAGCTTAGGATATGCCTTAGGATAAATAGGTCTTACCTATCCTATGGATTAAACCAACCCATGCTTATCCACTCATCCAAAACAAAGCTCAAGTCAACACAACCAACCTCAATTGAATTTGGTCTCCTATCCAAGCTCCAAGCCAAATTGACTTAGGTCCTAACCTAAGTTCATTCTGCCATGATCCCATGATCCAACTCAAATCCCATTTAAATAAACTACATCCAATACCAACCATTCAATATATCATTTTAAACCCTCCCAACACTTATAATCAAACCAATCAAATTAAAAGGAATCCAATCAACCCAAGTTAGCCCATTTGACTCAAAAGGTCCAAATAAGCAAAAATTCAATCAAACCCAAATCAATTACAATCAAGGCCACCAATCAACCCGAAACCCATGGATGAACTCTTCTCAACACCCAATTTCACCAATTCAACTCAATCAACCAAGTGGTTCATTTGACCCAATATGACCAAAAGGACCAATTTGATTCAAACTTCAATCCAACCCAAATTGGATTGAATCCATTCCATAATGATTGTTGATCATCTTGGATAGCTCAACTATAATCAATTGAATCAAACCAAACCAAACTAATTTGACCAATTAATCTAAGTTGACTCAATCTGACCTAAAGGGTCAAATTGAGAAAATCATATTCCAACTCTAATTGATTGAAACTAATACCTCTAATCAATAATAAATTGATTATTGAACATGACCTAACCTTCACTTGAATCAAATTTGGTCAGCCTAGCCCAATTGACCCATTTAGCCAAATTACCCTAAAGGATCCAATTGAACCAAGTCCTTCCCAAATCCAAATTGATTCAAACCAACATCTACAACCATTCTCAAATGATCAATTGACCTAAACCAACCCTCCACCCAAGATAATTTGTCCAAATTGGTCAACTTAGCCCATTTGGCCTAAATGAAAACATATGATCCAAAATTAAACCCACTTTAAATTAAACCAAATCAGTTGAATCAATACATTTCAAATGATCAATTGAACATAACCAAATCTTTTATTTGGCCCAATTTTACCAATTGGTCAACCTAACTAAATTGAACCCAATTTGACCCATATGGGTCAAATTTAGCAAAGCCCAACCAAACTTGACATGACTCATCCTTGTGTCACCATGGGTCTGTCCAAGTGAGCCCAACCTATGGTGAACCTAGTTTGGGTCAAAACCCCTAAACCAAGCCTTCCAAATGAGACAAAATCCCCATTTGGATGGGTTATCCCACTCCCCATGCCTTGGCAGCCACCTTTGGCATTTCTTGGACATGTGGACCACTAACCCAACCCCAACCTGCTGGCTAGGTTCAACTTTTGGCCATGAGAGGGTGAGCTTACCCATGGCATGCCATTAGTTCACCCCATACCAACCCATGCCACTACCTCAACCTCTCAAGCACCTCCACCTCAGTAGTCCCTTGCCACCTTCAGCCGACTACCTTCCTGACGATCAAGCAAAGAGCCACCAGCTATTGTTCACATAGGGAGGAGAGTATACTTCTCCCCCATCCATACAAACTTCATAAGGAGCATCCCTATAGTATTTCGACCAATCCGAGCCTTCTCCCCAAATCCCTAGCACACTCCATCACTGGCAAGACCAACAACTGAGTGAAACTAAGAGTCTTGACCATCCAACCTCACTAAAACTCCACCAAACCCAAATTATTCCTAGACCTCACCACACTTTGGCCATCCATTCCGTGTGATTTGAATGGACGATTGTGATTTAATCCGCTAAATTTCTCAATTTAATCCTTTAGAAACTATGGTATTAATCTTGGTTGTTCGATCTGAGATCGGGAGGCAGGGATGAAACAACGTCTGTTGTCGCTGAGTCAGCTACCACGTTAAACATTTTAAATAACCTATCACATGGCTCCACGTGGAAAGCATTATCACATCAACCTTTGCGTGGTACCGATAGTTTCGAAAGGTTAATTAAGCATTAAAAATAAGATTAAATTTCCAGAAGTTTGAGAATTTATAACTAATTGTAAAAGAATCCAAAATATAAAAATAAACCAATTTTGAAAAGCTTAAATAGAAGACAATTTAATAAAAATAAAATCCATAATATTTGACCAGTGAATAATGCTTAATTAGGGTATTAAGTTTAAGCTAAATATCTTAATTAAGGCTTAATTACTTGACCAATTAATCCCAAATTTGGTGGGTTAATTCTATGGGATGTCCTTTTCCTCCCATAACTTTCTTAGAATTTATTGGCCATGTAATTTAAAGAATTTAAATTCTTAATCCTAATTACCTCCTTAATTAATTAACTATTTAATAAAATTACTAAATAATACCATTAATCACTACAAACAAAAGAAATGGTGAGAGAAAATAATTAGGACCTCTTTCCTAATTATTTTTTAAAATGTATTTCCTTTAGAGGGTTAATTAATTCATGACTTAATTAGGGATTAATTAGGAAATTAACATTAAAATAAAATTCAAATTAAAATGATGATTGGTTCAGATAATCGAGTATGATTCATGGGTCCCCCTTTATGTGTTTAATAGCTTAAAGTCCTTAAGGGAATTATGGTTAACCCATAAGTGTGGGGAAAATATAAGAGTACTTAGCTTAGATTCTTTCCTTAATTTAATTAACTCTTAGGCATGAGCCCAATTACATTAGATCCCCTTAAGTGCATTGTAAATTTTAATTTCTCATAAGCATATCATTGGTGACTCATGGTTAAATGGTTAATTAAATTAAAGAAGCTTAGGGAAGGGTAATTAAATTGATTACGTAATGATTTTAATTTAATCAATTCATGAAATTTACTTAACCACTTTTCCTTAAACACATTAAGTCACCAATGTGGGATGGGACAAACACAGTGTCTTTCCTCTTCTTTAGGTTTTAATATTTCAAACACCAAAATCAAATTTTATAAAATAACATTGGTTGATCTTAAAAAAGTTTATTTGACTTGATTGTACTTATGAATTAATGTGATTGAATGTATCATGTGGCAGTGTCTAGTTATTTCTTTTCATTCATTATAAATTTTTTTACCATTTGTATCATGCATTCATGTTTTCAAACAAAAGAATTAAATGAATATGGTTTTGTACATGTAAGTTGCATGTGTTGAATTAAACTTATTATATGGTGTGGCTATTATAACTAATAAATCTCAATTTATTTTCAAAATTATAAGTCAATGATGAAAATCTAAGTAAATGTTATAAATATTCAATAAAATCTACATTTACTTATAATTTAAGCATGTTAAAGGATCATTCTATTTTCATAATTCATATGTATGTTTACATGTGTTTGAATATTAGCAAGTATATAGTCTAGACATCTCAGAAATATGAGGCTTTAAGTAGCCCCAATGATGTCTTAGATAATGTCACTTACATGGTTTAAAAATGGCATGTACTTTCTTAATTTTATTCATATGTGTACATGTATTAGAATTTGGATAGAACTTTACTTTACATGAATAAATAATTGGTTATAATACAAAATTCACATGATTTTCATTCCCATACTTGTGTAGCTTCATATGTATTTAAGATAGTAAGTATATAGTATGTAGACATTCTGGGAACATGAGGCTTTAAATAGCCCCAAGGAGGTTTTAGATTACCTCACTTCCCTAATATAACAACATCACATACTTTCTTAAATCTCTAATACATGTGTATGTATATTTAGTTAAGGAATGAAATCTCTTTTTTCTACCAAAATACATGCATTAACAATCATTCAAGTATGCCAAAAATACCTACATACACACACACACACAGATATATATATATTGCATGTATAGAAATGCTAAATTAAATATCATAAATAATGAAAATGAAAATATATGCATGTTATTAATGATGAAAAGGAATGATGGAATGTTATCCATGTGATAGAGATTCAATTTCATCAATCCTAAGATATCTTTCATGTTTGAATAAGATTATTTAAGGGTAACCCAAACTTAGGCTCAATAAAAATGCTTAATAAGTCATTCACTAAGAAACCCAAAGCTATAATAATACATCTTTAGAAAGTGACTTAGGATAGGGATGAAGGAGGTGAAATGCTTTCCTCTCTTTATAAAAATTAGATATTAAATATGCATCAAATGAAATAAAGAAAATACAAATAAAAATTAACCAATCCTCTTAATAACTTGAAGTTGAACATCCCTTCATGTTTAACTTAAACAATTTCAAACTTTAGATAATCATAATTCTAAAGCCCAACTAAGACATACCATACCAAACCTTAGCACACATATTAGAATACTAAGTTGCCAATTATAGCCTTAGGTTAGGCCAATGTATGTGATGGTGTTATGTTTTTTTTATGATGTGATATTTTAGACTAGTTGTTAGGATTATTTATGCGTAGATTGGATGTTATGTCATTAATAGCCAAATGATGTTTTCTATAGAGGATTGTGCAAAAGGGGATGCTAAAATAATAAAGAAATGTAAATGTTCTTAGTTTCAAGTTTCATATGCCCCTTAGCATAATCCAATTAGGATAGGTGGGCTTGGTTACCCATGTACAGGGTGTTAAGTCCAAAAAATAATCGCTTGGTTTGTATGTTTATTTAGCTGACATCTGTTTTGCTGGTGTAGTTAGATTTTACTTTCAATATATATGTAATTTTTGCAAATCAAATTATTATTAGTGCTATGGGGTTTAGGATGAGCAGTGGTTAGGAGGCAAAGACCTAATTAGGATTAGTGCTATGAGGTTTAGGAAAAGCAGTGGCTAGGAGGCAAAGATCTAGGAGGCCTAGTGAAGCCTGGAGAAAAGTAATCCAAAAGAAGAAAGTAGAATGAAAATAAAGAATGAATACCCTCATAGCATCTATCTCATTGTAATTATAATATTCTTTTTTTTATTAATTTGAGTTGTATAAGGGTAGAGCTCGGCTACCCAATTTATTTATTTTATGGGGTGTAGGGTGCTACTTGGCTGGACTAGCATTTTATTCTTCTATGAAATATATGTGTTTGATTATTGTGTTTAAATTGTGCAATAAAAATAACATGCTTTTCATAGGTTTCTTAAAGTTTGATGAATGAATGTATGGCTTGGTAGCCTCATTATGATAAAATTAATTTTTTTACTCCCATTAAGCAGGTCATAATCATATTTTAAATATAACTTACAGCCTCACTTTAAAGCCTAGGTTTATAATCAAGATAAAAGATTTAGCAATCACTTAGCTGAATGTTAAATGATATAACATCATTCATATCATCTTACCTCATTCTTGAATAGGGAGGTCTCCATTCTTACATGATAGGGGAATACTTGACCTTTGAAGGCATCCCTTGTAATGGAGAACACCTCCTCCGACTGATTTAGCCCATAACTCTATTTCATCATGCATATAGGCATAATTGTCCCAAGCCTTAGTCCAAAATCAATGTGTCAAAATTGTGTAAACTATTATAAATTTATGCATTAGTCTAAGTCATGATTTAATGTTAATCATGATCTAGTCTCTTATGAAGTGAATCTAGGACTCTAGTTTCTTTCTTAATTAAATAACAACCTAACTATCTTGCACTTACATAAGACTGGCCTACATAGTTTTGAAGTGTATGAGGTGTTAGCTAGTCTCCACTCTAGGCAGTTGAAAGTCCAAAGAGTTGGGATGGGTTTTCCACTCTTGTAGAGGTAAACAATTATGTCCCAGTTTCTGATTAGACTTAGGTTGTGCCTTTAGCTTATGCTAAAGCATTCTAAATTTAGGTTTTGAGGCTACTTATTTTCTTCTGGCTATGAGTGTAAGTCTTCACATCTCAGGCATTTTCATAATCTTATGTTGATGGACTATAAGCCTTAGCAGTCTAATAAAGATTCCAACTTAAACAAAAGTTGATTCTCTCTTTCAATTATGTAAAGCTTCATTGTAGGATAAATTGGAGCACTTACTAGGCTTCCTAGTATCATGGGTGATCCCTACATATCCTCCTTTGGAATACATAAATAAGTCTTTCCACTTGACTTTCACAAATACCCAATCCTTTGATTATATAACTTTGAAGTTTTTGGGAATATTTATTGACTACTTTAATCGAGAATTTTTTTAAAGAAATTCTCATTTCTTAAGATGTAATTAACTATGGGAGCTTACTTCCATTGGGAACTAAAGAACCTGGCATAAAATAAAACTTGCTTTACTTTTTCATGTAAAGTGGGGGAAAGATCCCTGGTATATATGAAGACCCATCTACCTTAGGAGTCCTTATTAGGTGATTAGGTCCATTGTAGGGTGATGTTTCCATCTTTTGAGATGGTACATCATACCTTAATATTGTACTCGATCACTTCAATAAGTACCCCCTAAGATCTGCATGGTGTCCCAACAACTCCAAATTAAAACACCACAGTTAGAAGTCTAAAGATCAATACTATATGGTTGGTGACTATATTGCAATGATCAACACTATATGGTTGTTAATTATATTTAAAAGTCTAACTCTATATGGTTGGTGACTATATTCTAAAGGCCAACACTTTATTGGTTGACAACTACATTTTTAAATATCAATACTATAAGGTTAGCAACTATATGGTTGGTGGTTATGTTTTAAAAACCAACTCTACGTGATTGGCGATTATGTATTGAAAGGAAAAATAACTAGGGAAAATACTCAAAACAACTAACCAAAAGCTTCATCAGCAAGCAAATATAATTTCACAATGCAAAGAAATTATATTTGTATAAAGTAAAATGGAAAGTAAAGTGAAAATAATGACAAGACTAGTGAATGTATCTGCAAAGTAAATAATCATAATTGTTAAACATCTAGTATGAAGATAAGAAAAAAATTTAATTTCCTCAAAAAGGTACTTACAAAAAGCTAGTGGCAAATTCATATAGAGATTTTACAATTACTCTTCCTCTAACTCACACTAACAAAATAAAAGAAAAGTTACAAAAAAAGAAAGAGTGAAAAACCTAATTGGTTCTTCCTTTAACTTTATTCTGCAAAGCATGTACATGGTCACAATCAAGAAATTTGGAGTCCAACTTGTCATACTCGACCAACTTCTAGTTAGCAAGGTCAGCACCTTCCTATAATTTTTTTCTTCAATATGTCTTTATACTCATTGAAATCTAGGAAAAAAGTTAACTCAATCTCCTTCTTCTAGATGTCCTCCGTATGGAGAAAAAGTTTGGTCCATAATTATTTATTTAGCTTAAATGGATGAGTTAGTTTCAAAACTGCTGATCCTTCTCTTCCTTTTGGTGCTTCACCAATCATTTAGACTAGGTAGCCACCATTTGCTCCTATAATGAGTCATGCTCCACCCTAGTTTTAACCATAGCTCAAAATTTAGATGTATATTCTTGGTTGAACTTCTAGGTCACTTACTTCACCATTTCCTACATAATCATGGAAACATACTGCAATCACATCTTTGGGGGCCTTGTCGACCTTCTATTGGACTGCTTTGGATCTATTGTGCTTAGTCCTGCTACACTTACATTCTCAGCTAGTCTATTAGGCATGGCCTTAGTTGGTGCAAGCTCACCCTCACATCATCTTTGTCCCAATTCATTGATTTGCTTAAGAATTGTAACACCTTATGGTCAGATAAGAAAAGAGCAAAGACATTAAAGCCTATAAAGTTGAAATGTTAAGCTAACTAAAGAGAAATAATGAGTTTTTAGCAAGTGAACACTTACAGTAAATTTGTTCATGGATGTTGTTGAACTTGAGAAAAACCAGATGTTGAGCAATTTGTCTACCAACCTATCTAATGTAATCATCACCATGTCAATAGTAAAAGGAAGAAGAAAAGTTTATACCACCCATTCGATAGAGTAATTGACAAAATAGAGTTTGAAATGCCAGTTTTTGATAGTGTTCACCAACCCTAATCCTCAAGTAGATGGCATAGAATAGAACGGTCTCATCCTTGTTTCCCTTCACTATATTTCTTACCTCAACTATAGAATTAATTTTATAATACTCACTATTGAATTCAACAAAACATAATCGAGCAAGACCCCTTAAAACTTTAGAATCTCAATCAACTTAGTGTTTAGAGAAAAGAAAAGACCATACTGAAATTGGTCAAATGGGACATTGAGCTCATCATTCTTCACAAGATTTAGTTGCTCATCACCCCTAGCCATTAGAATTAAGAAATTGGAATTTCTATGGTAGTATTCATAAAAGATGATAGTCTCAATCTTCAGATCAAGAGTGGATGGCTCATTCATACTGCTCACTAGAATGTTGATGAATGCTATTCTTAGGTGTTCTAAAACCATTATTAAAAGAAACTAGACCTAAAAATCATCTTGCATAAAGGAAGAAAAAAGAATCATGCAAATGAATAATGAGTTTCCAAAAACATGATTGACAATAATAAAAACGTTTCCTAACTACAGATAAGGTTTTCATAACCAGGGGTGAAATTTTTGTAAACATAGTTGTCGCATGAAGCTTTTAATGCATAAAATCCCATAATTTCTTACCAAATTTTGCAGAAAGCCCAAAAATCACACATAATGATAAAATAAGTGATATGCTTACTCATTGATAATGCAAAATTTAATAAACTTTACATAAAAGTGTATATATGGTAAATTTTGAAATAAACATATGTAAACTAGTAAACTAGAAATATCTCTATCTTATTCAAATATATGTTTATAAGTACTCGCATTCACTCATTATATTACATTTACTTATTTGATTTCTTATCCATAGAGTTGTCAAACAACTCAATAGTGAGTGCTCTTTTACTTTATAGGTAATCAAACATGAAATTTTCCCTGATGAAGATGACCCAATCAACTAGATTTGTTGGATTGTTGAAGTCCGCTCAGCTTCCACGGTTAGTAACCTCTTTTGCACTTTGGTCACCATTCCTTTGTTAAGCTCATTCCTTCTTTAACAAGAGCTACATGCCTTTATAAAGCAATAAACTCTTTAAAAAGAGAAGGGGTTGTGGTCTCTTTGGAGGACAAGACTCATTTTTCTTTCAATCGCCACTATTATTGCAAGTCAAAGAAGAAAAGCTCATCAACATTTTGTTTAAATCTAAAAAGGTGAAAGTGGTCACCTAAGGGAATGTAAGAGTTTTCATCTCTATGCCATTTTCCCATAGGAAGATGGCCTCCTAAAGAAGTACTTGGAATTATCGAGCCACCAGGAATCACTTGATGATTCATTGTGGTAGGAATCATTTTCATAGAAGCATCCCATACACAATGAGAAAAAAATATAATAATTTATGTGTAATAAAACCACTATATGATGATTACTTGAAGAAAATATCATATAGGAAGGTAGCATTGATGAAGCCAACAGACTTTCTCTTCACTTGGATGATGCCCCAATAACTCATCAACAGTGAGATGATTACTTACGTTAAATGCACTTATGGGTAAAACTAACCACCTGTGCTAGTCAATGACTAGCTATCACTCCTCTCAGCATAATAACAAATAGTCAACATGTAGAGCTATAAGAATAAAGAAACTTGGTTAAAATACTTATTAAAATAAATAAAACTATAGGATAAATAAGTCAAATACTATGATGAGATAGTACTCCATTGGCTTGTCCTAAGATGGAGTTGATACCAACCTACTCAATAAGACCTTCCTTCGCCAAACAAGAGAAAAGTGTCCCTCTTCACCGTTCAAAGCGATGCATAGCACCCTCAGAGTCACATGAATAAATGACAAAGTGTTCATAGACTCATTTCCTACATCACTCACCCCAATAAGAATATAAGAACTTTCCTCGACCATCGAGTCCATGCTACCTCCCTCATTAAATAAAAAACTAATAGTCAAGGTCAGCTTTATAATAGTCAATGAAATTGCCTCGATAGGCAATCCCATAATGGATTCCCTTCAAAAACTTTCTTGGATTTCTTCTTCTTCTTCTTCTTCTTCTTCTTCTTCTTCTAAATGCTTGATTCAAGTTCTGTAGCATCAATATAATCATGAGGTCTCTTAGAGGCCAAATTGAGCACTCAATTGATATAAAAAAGAGGATAATGAGTAATCAAAGAAATACTTAGCAAAAAACATAAAGGAGCAATAGCAATCTACTTTGAAACTCAAGATCTTATTTTATGTTGCTATGATGCATAAAAGATGCCTACTGTGAAAGCCAAATTAAAAGTGATGTGACATAAATGCTTAAGTTAATTTTTGTGATACTTCTTAATAACAATATTAATGATTACTTTTGTTTTCATTCTTTCATCATTTTAGCGAGTCACTTCTAAAGGATTAGAAAAATTAGAGAGCTAAATGTACTACAATATGCACAAAGGGATCTAGCAAAGGGACCAATCTAAAAATTAGTTAGTGATGACCACCAAAGCCTAGATACTAAAGGTGTATTGATTAGCCACCAGATAAAACTCGCCTTTTGCAAGCAACTAGCTTAGTCACTAGCACCCAAAAAAATCATCTTCATTTAGACTAATACTTTGAGAAGCTAAACTTAGACTAGTGAGCAACATTGGGTCTTCATATTTAAAATGGCGACCACCCTAATGGACTCATCATTTGACCCATGACACTTGCCCAACCATCAAAGTATGAGCATGTCTTCATATAGCAACCGACTTGGACCACTCAAAATCATTATGCAATATCTTTTTGTTTTAATCCTTGGATTCTATAAAAATTTAAAATTTTTAGGGAAATGCAACATTTCCTAGTCTTTTACCATTCTTAAGTGGAGAGAGCTGATTCTTGTACTCTTCCCCCTCTACTTGTATCTATTCTTAGATATAGTGGAAAACCTAATATATTTAATACTTCTTTACCTTTATAGAATTGTCTATTATTATTCTACTTTACATGTGTCTAAGTAAGGTTTTGTATTATTACATGGACAAATTTGGATTCAACAATCTTAATAAATTATTGTAAGTTTACCCTAAAATAAGAACTACAATTAAGTTAAAGTGTAATTCAGGGTTGTCATGTTGTCAAATGTTAACAATCAGGTTAATAAACTTAAGTACTAAGGTATCTATGTTTTTGTGTTGCATTCTATTACATTTAAAGCATAGGCACTTGGATCTAGCATCTGAGCATCAAAGTCACTCTTTTCTATGCTAAATTTGATGATTTTTAGTTCCTTGATCTAACAAATCAGTGCCTAACTTATAATTTTTAATGTAAACCAAAAGTCTTGGTTGTCTGGGCACATAAGTGTTAGTCTAGTACTTAGGTGCCTGATCTCTTGCTCACTCTAAATTATGATGTATTGTCACAACTTGATCTAACTGATCCACTTAATTGTGCACATTTCCTGTAGTTTTCACATTAAAATTTTTCTCACCAATAATATTCAAATTTAAATTCATTGATGTAGTAAAACCATTAATAATGTGCATTTAAGTACAAAATAAAATTTTATGGCATTCTAAATGTATATTAATTTTAATTAGATCTGATGGGGTATGGGTTATGGAGAGAAGATGTTGCATCAGTTGGTGGAGAAGAGATCCTCCCAGATCTTCCACTCACTAAAGTGGAAGGGATACAAGAAAGTTCTACTCACCCAAGTAAAATAGTAGCTAGAGATAACTGAATCCCTCAAACAGCCAACCACCAAACTCCAACCAAAGAGTTTTCACTCAATTTTCACACACAAAACCAAAAGTCCCCTCATTAGGTCAAAATAATGTTTAAATAAGTACAATACTCTAAGGGGTGTGTCCCTTGGAGAGAAAACTTCCAAAAATTGAAAATAAGTTAGAACCTTCATTTTGTAGTGCCAAAACATCATAGACCAACACTATGGTGCCATAATTTAGCACTGAGGAGCTTTAGGCCAGCACCAAGGTGCTAGTGTCTCATCCCCAAACACTAAATACCATGGAGTGTTGTGCCATGGCACTAGAAAGGTAGTGCCTAGGCGCCAAACTAGCACATATGAAATTTAACAATTGAACACATATGTTTTCAACCACAACTCTTATACAATACTTAAACATGATCAAATACATCCAATACTACATAATACAACAGAACACATGAGATCAAGAGTGGATCATGGCTTGAAGTTGTCTTGATTAAAATTTTTTACTTAAGTGTGATGGATCTTAGAGTTCCATTCAATATTCACCAAAATTTTTATCCAGTCTCTCAAATGTCCTTCCTCTGCACCAAGTTAACCTTCTACTCATATAACTTGCACCCAACTAACTTGCATCTTTAATAGCTTCTTCAAATACACACATCACCCTGTTATCCAATTTCCTACCTTTTTTCTCACTATAATTATTGATCATATTAAAATCCCCTCCTATAAGCCAACATCCATGCATTCTTTGACTAATTGTTTGTATATTCTACCAATGACACTACTTGTCCTCCCTAGCACAAGTAGCATACATGATAGTAATAAAAAAATTGAAGCTTTGGTAAAGCACCTTTAAATGTATAAATTGTTTGTCATCCATTAGTAGCTCCACTTAATAATAGTCATTCCATCATAACTAGCTCTTGATACTACAATTACATAGCCAATTGAATTTACCCAACCTTCTAACAATAATGCTTGAGTTATTATAATGAACCATAGGTTCTAAAATGATAAAATCTTCAATTTGTGGGTCCTTATGAAGTATTTTGACCTATTTGAGGCATTTCTTTTAGCAATCCCTCTTATGTTCCAATTCAATAGACAATTCATTAATGAGAGTACAACCTCCCCAAGTAAATCTAGGAAACTTGTTCTCAAATAAAGCAAGGATTCTAGCTGATGTAGCAGCTCCAATTAAAGAAACTACTATAAGATCCAAATGTTTTAATTATCTAATGCTTTTGTAAATATGTTTGTTAGCCCATTGGATAGTACATCCCTCCTCCAGCTCATTAATAGTGTTGTTTAGACTTTCTACATTAGTGATGGCATTGGCATCTACATTATCATACACTATCTAACTCTTGTTTATTTCACTCCTATCATTTTTCTAGTTCATATCACCCACCCCCTAGTTCTCTACTCTTGTGTCATTACCCCTTCCTCTACAAAATCTTGAGCAATTTAATCATTCTCCAAAATTTGTGTATCTACCATAGGTAATTGCTACTATGTTGCAATGTCATGAGATTATAATTGACCCCTAGTTCAATAGGCATACCCTTAGGGCTTTGACTCATTTCAATGAGCTTTATTAAGGCATTAACATTGCTTAAAAATGATAATTTGGTTCTTGACAAACCATCTTGGCCTTTGCTATGCTTCTCCAAATGTATATCATTTTATTTGTTCTAAATTCTTCTTTCCTCCATTTTTTTTTTGAAAGAAAAATTTCATTGAAGCATAAAATTTTGAGTACAAAAAATTATAGGGAAAGAGAAATAAAAGAATCCCACATAAAAAGTAAATTGATATTGTCATAATGTATTTAGTTTGATGTAAAATTATCTGGTATTATTGAGATGTGTATTTGATCCATATTTTGCTAGATGGTCAGCTTGTTTATTTCTCTCCATGTGGATGTGTGATAACTTGAAATGCTTTCTTGCTGAAAGTTGCATTATATTCTTATGAAGATTGATTAAATCATAAGGAGCTGAGGTGTCTCGATTAAGAACTTTAATATACGTATTGCTTTAGTTGCTGTGTAATCAATTTAATCCAGAAATTGGAGGAATTCATTTTTTAAAATGATCTTTAAACAATCAAAAAATATTAATTAGCTTGTGAATTGTTGAAAGGCATTAGGATGAAAGATCCATGAATGTCACTAGGTTTTTGAAATAATCCCCACTGAGTATTTAGATGCACTGGATGGTTGGTTTTTCCTAATTTAATAAAGTTGTTAATGGTATAGTTGTTTCAATCTTATATTTAAGAGCTCCAACTTGGGTTGCTTTGGTAAAATATGCATGTACATTTCTAACTACTTAACACTGCAAGACTTTTCTATCATCATCCTTAACTAAATTTTGGGCCATCCATGTGAACTAGTATAAAATTAAAGGTATAATTGTTAAATGCTTACTAGGTTGACCTCATTTTCAGAATGAGCCCTCAACCCCTCCCTCTTAGACATAAGACTTCTCTTAGAATTTAGGAGTTCCTTAGTCTTAAGACACATCTAGTGATTAGGTGGACATTCAACCTAGCCTTAGAGACTTAGAAGAGCTAGCCATAGGAATAGGTCATGCCTTAGGGGTGTTAGGAAAATTAGCCTACCCTATAGCTTGAACCACATTCCTCACTTCCTTCCTTCAAGTCAAACTTTAAATCAAATCAACATCAAACCTTGAAACAATTCAATAGATTTTCTCAAATCAGGAACCAATTCCAAATAATTGAAACCCATGATTGAAACTTATGATTGAAACCTATGATTGAAACTCATGATTGAAATTCAAATAAAATTTCAAAAAACTCCTTCCTAAGTCACTTTGATTTCCCTCTTATGGACTTAGCCAAAATCAATTCAAATTCATGAAATTTTCTCATAACTCATTTATATTCTCATTTATATTCACATATATAAATGAAATATAAATTCAAATCAATCAAACCAAACCCAATATTCAAACCCAAATCTAATTTCAAAAATCTTTCCTAAGTCCTTTAATTCTCTCTTAAGGACTTAGCCTAGATCAAATTCAAATCACTTCAAATTCATGAAATTTTCTCATTATCCATTTATATTCTCATTTATATTCACATATATAAATGAAATATAAATTCAAATCAATCAAACTAAATCTAAAATTCAAATCCAAATTCAAAATCTTTCCAAAGTCACTTTGATTTTCCTTAAGCACTTAGCTAGATCATGTTCAAATCATTTCAAAGTCATGAAATTTTCTCATAACCCATTTATATTCTTTATTATATTCACATATATAAATGATATATAAATTCAAACAACCAAAACCAACTCCTAAAAATCAAACTCAAATTCAATTAAAATCCAACCTAAGCCTTTCAAGTCAAAATCTTGAACTTAGCCAATTCAACTTCAAATCAAGCCAAACCCTTGATTTTTCTTCATTATTAAATTAATCCTTCAATCATGAATTCAAATATAAATACAAACTTCAATCACTTAACCAAAACTCAATTCAAAAATAATTGAAACCCATGATTGAAACTTATGATTGAAACCTATGATTGAAACTCATGATTGAAATTCAAATAAAATTTCAAAAAACTCCTTCCTAAGTCACTTTGATTTCCCTCTTATGGACTTAGCCAAAATCAATTCAAATTCATGAAATTTTCTCACAACTCATTTATATTCTCATTTATATTCACATATATAAATGAAATATAAATTCAAATCAATCAAACCAAACCCAACATTCAAACCCAAATCTAATTTCAAAAATCTTTCCTAAGTCCTTTAATTCTCTCTTAAGGACTTAGCCTAGATCAAATTCAAATCACTTCAAATTCATGAAATTTTCTCATTATCCATTTATATTCTCATTTATATTCACATATATAAATGAAATATAAATTCAAATCAATCAAACTAAATCTAAAATTTAAATCCAAATTCAAAATCTTTCCAAAGTCACTTTGATTTTCCCTTAAGCACTTAGCCTAGATCATGTTCAAATCATTTCAAAGTCATGAAATTTTCTAATAACCCATTTATATTCTTTATTATATTCACATATATAAATGATATATAAATTCAAAAAACCAAAACCAACTCCAAAAATCAAACTCAAATTCAATTAAAATCCAACCTAAGCCTTTCAAGTCAAAATCTTGAACTTAGCCAATTCAACTTCAAATCAAGCCAAACCCTTGATTTTTCTTCATTATTAAATTAATCCTTCAATCATGAATTCAAATATAAATACAAACTTCAATCACTTAACCAAAACTCAATTCAAAAATCAAAGCCAAATCAAACTCATGTTCACCCTTTAAACATGAAATTATCAAATGAATCAAAACTCATTTGACTTCAAATCACTTGCAAATGGATTTATATTTCAATCAGGAGTCCATATGTGAATTCAACCAAACTCAAATCAAGCTTTCACCAAGCCATTTGACCCACTTAGGCTCACTTGACCCAAAGTGACCTAAAGTACCCTTATGAGCCAAATTCTAATCTTAACTAAATTGGACTAAACTAAGCCCACCTAAGCTTCTTATCATGATCAATAATCATCATGAGATGATCAATCACTCAAATTGGGTCAAACCAAGTCAAACCTAGGGGTTGACCAAGTCAATACTTAGCCAAAATGAAACCCAACATAGCCAAAATCCACCATAGGCCAAATTGATTGAAACCAATGATCTAAGTTCATTCATGATCAATGTTTGAACTTGACCAAGTCAACATTTGAGCCTAACCTCGCCGAATTGGCCACTTGACCCAAGTTGACCCAACTTGAGCTAAAAAGTCAAAATATGTCAAAACTTGATCTAAGCCAAATTGATTGAAACCAATGGTTCAAGTTCATTCTAAAATGATTGTTGAACTTGACCAAAGCCCCAATTGGCGAATTTGCCCCAACCTGGCCCAATTGACCTTAAACCCAACTTGACCCAACATAGCCAAAATCCACTTAGGCTCACTTGACCCAACTTAACTAAAATTGATTGGAAATAAAGATATCAATCCATTTCATATGACCAACCAAATATGGACCAACACAAATAGGTCAAATGGGTCAAATTGGTCAACTTGACCCATTTGACCTAAATGAACTAAATTAAACCAAATTCAAATATAAACCAAATTGAATCAAACCAAAGCCACCAAAACATTTTAAATAATCATATGAACTTGACCCAACTCTTAGTTTGACCCAATTTGACCAATTGGCCAACTTGACCCATTTTGACCTAAATGGGTCAACATGAGCCAAAACATATAAAACTAACTCCAAATTCAATTAAACTTGGCTTATCCCATTTTTGAAACATACCAAACATGCCCATACTAAAATCAAGGTCAAATGACCATTTTACCCCTAGGCCATAGGGTAGCCTAAAATCAAAACCACTTGGAATTTGGTCAATTCCTTTTCAGGGACACTTAACATCCTCTTAGTTGACCAAATGGTCACTAATTGACCTAGTGCACATGACCCAATGGGTTTAGATCAACCAAACCCAACCCAAACCCAGACCTGACCACCTCCTTTGAAATTGGTGACATGGAATCTTCCCTCCACTTGAGTTAAGCACATGGCCACCTCATTCACTCCTCCTCTGGCCAAAAATAAATTCACACACGGCTCTAACAGCCTAACAAACCCATTTCTTGAGCCCAATTGGATCAAAATGGCAAGCACCTTCACAACCATTTGATCATTCAAGGGGGAGATATACTCCCCCTAATTCAATTCAATCTATAGATTCTCATACTCGATTGAGCTAATGGAAGCTAGAGGAGCCATTATTAAGTTATCCTAAGCTTTTTAGAGTGAAATCAAATTTCCCATTTTCAGTTTTCATAGCTTGAAAATAAGAGAGCTCCACTGAAAATCCAACTTTTCCCATACTCCATATCAACTGAATTCCTCCTTCAAGCTCCATAAGAGGATCAAGTGGAGTTCACCCAAGCTTTTTCCCAAGCTCAAAAGGCAAGGGAGGATCTAATTCGATTAAGACTGAGCTCAAGTGCAAGAGGAGTTGGTCCATAGAAGCATCTACCCAATTTCGATACCTCAAACTCTCAACTAAACTTCATCTCCACCAGAAAAAGCTTCTCCAAGGGAATCGAGCACTAGTGATCACCTCTGACGAGGTTAGCCATTAAACCAAGCTTAAGTTCAATATTTTTTGGAGCTTTATGAAGTAAAGTTTAATCTCATGCAAATCTAGCCATTAGATGTGTTTGCCCTTATGCTTAGATGGTGTGGGTAAATTTTGGGATCAATCTGAGCTCAATTGAGCTTGAATCATCCCCTTGAAGATGGACGGTGTCCATTCTTCACAAAGATTTATAAGGATAGACCATGGGCCATCCATCCACATGTTTTGGATGGACAGCTGTGATTAAAACACATAGCATCCACGTTTTAACCCATATGATCCATGGCTTTAATCTCATCCATCCAATTTTTGATCGGACAGGTGAGGAAAAAGTGCATAGCGTCATTGCTGACGTGGCCCTATGATGTAATAAGTTAAATATCCAATCTAGTCACACCATGTGGAAAGCGTATGCCCCATCAATGGCCCATGTGGCACTGATGGGATTAAATAGTTAATTAGGCTATTAAATGTTCTAATTAATAATGGAAAATTCCTAAATTTATATCTAAGCCTAGAAAAATAAAACAAATATGAAATAAATTGCATTGGATAGATAATTGAATATAGAATATTCTAAAAATAATTTGAATGAACTTTGAATAGTATTTTTCTCTAAATTTAGGTTTTATTGGAAATGTTATTTTACTAATTATCCTCTAATTACTCCACTGATTAATCCCAAACTTCTTATTCTTAATTACTGGGATGACTCCTACCTCCCTTTATTTTCTTGGGATTTATTAGTGGCTTAATTAGGGTAATTGCTAATTCATTCCTTAATCACTACCTTGATGTAATTAAGCTTAATTAAGGGCATAATTAGTGGTTTAACCCTATGATTGAGTTAATTAAGTTTTCATTAAGTGAATATGAGGTTTAGAGAATAATTTTGTAATGCTTTCCTTAAGATATTCCTTAAAGCCCCCTTTTCTTTCTAATCCAACCTTAATTAAGGGTTAATTCACAAAATTACCCCCTTAATTAATTCCATAAAATTCTAAAACTTTCCAGAACTCAATTAATCTATCTTGGGTAGATGCTTAGATGTTTAATAACCTAAGTACATTAAGGAAATCAAAACCCAACTCACATGTCTGAGAGGGGTTATGAAATTACTTAAGTTAAACCCCTTTATTTAATTAATCGTTAATCATGAGCCAATTGCATTAGGTACCTTTCTTTTTTAGGTGCATTACTGATTTAAATTCCTTATGTGATTTTATGTCATCTCATTGGCTCATGATTATTTGATTAAGTATGCTAAGGCGGTATAGGTAAGGATTAATTAACACATTTAATTCATACCATAATCTAACTAAAGCATAAAATTGATCTAATCACCTAAAAATTAAACTAAAATAATAAACATATGTGGGAATGGGTTAGGAATAGCAAACTCACCTCATATTTCCCAAATTAAATTAAACAAAAAATAAAATCAAACCTCCTTAAAAATAACTTGATTTGCTTTAAGCTTTCTTATTTCATAAGATTATCTTTAGGAATTAATTAGGGTGAATGTGTTTACATGATCTCATGACTTTAGTTCTTTCCTAACATGCTAAATGTGTATATGAGTTTCATGCATTCATGCTTTTCAAAAATTGAATTAAAAATGAAATGTTTCCTTTATGTCAATTTGCATGTGTTGACTAAAGTAAAAATATGAATGGCTATTATTACGACTAAATCCAAAACTATTTTAAAAATATATAAATCAAATTCCCAAAATTGAAATTATGCCACTTATAATTAGTTATAAGCTTGCATGTGGATATAAATATGATGATGTGCATAGTGCGGTTTTCCTCCCCTTTTCTTTTAGCATAGTTCTGGTTAGGATTTGGCAAAGTGGATAGTTCATTTGAAAAGAATATAACACTTGCCTAATCTCATTCCTTATCATTCCTATGCTATTGCTTAATAAGAACATCCACACTTGTACATATAAATTGCACAAATAAAATAAATATGCAAATACAAACTTTTTGCATCTTTTGTTTCCATTCATTTCTTTTGTACATATGCTTGTATTTAAGAAAAGTGGTATATTAGTATGGACAACCCCTGGGTTGTGAGGCTTTAAGTAGCCCTAAGTAGGTCTTGTACCTTACACCTCAGGTTAATAATTTTTTGTACTCACTTTTGGCTTTCATACATACATGTGTGCATGTGAAAAATGGATAAGAAAACCTCTTTTCTACTTAATGAAAATCATGCATCATAAATCATTCAAATTTTCTTAAGTAACTCACTTAGAATTCATCATAAAGTATGCTAAACATTCCCATTTGTATGTATAGATATGCTTAGAATCCATTCATATGCATGTTATACATGTTGGGAAAGAAAATGAAGTGATGTGTGTTTTGTGATCTTAATCCACTTTATTTAATCTTAAAATACCTTTCTTTTTAAATAGGTTTGTTTAGAGAACATTCAAACTCATGATTAATTAAAACACATAATAAAACATTCACTAAATATGAATTTACTTTGGAAATTACCTAAGGTAGGGAAGGAAAGAGAAGTTCTCTTCTCTTTTCCCTCTCTTTACAATACTTAGTAATTAATTGTAGGTTCATTCAAACCTAAACAAAACATCAAATAAAAATAACCCAAATCAACTAAAGACTTAAATGAAACAACTCATCTAAGTTGAACATCCTTATACTTAGAAAATTTAAACCATAAAACCATAGCTAAGCATACCACACAAACCATCTAAAAGCACACACTTTAAACTAAGTCACCACTTCTGGCTTTAGGTTAGGGTGGTGCATGATTTGATATTTCCTTTTGTTTAGTGATGTTTTAATTTAGTCAAGATGTTAGGGTGAATGTGCATAGAATGAATGGTAGGATGATTTAGTCTAATCATTATTTTTTACAGAGGATTGTGCTTAAGGGGTGTTGTAATAAAAATATAACTACTTTTGATGTGCAGGTGCTTATACCCCTAAGCATAATCGAATAGGCCAGGTGGTCTTGGTCACCCATGTGTGTGGTGCTAAGTCCAATATACATGCTTGGGATTTGTATGGTTTGTTTAGCTAACTCTATTTTGCAAGTGTTAGTTAGATTTACTTTTCTTTTTCATGTAATTTTGCAATTAGGATTTTTAGAATGAATGTTACGGGGGATTAGGATGAGCATTGGTCATAAGATTACATCTTATACACCATGTGAAGCCTTTGGAGCAACCACCTTCCAACCATCCAAAAGAAGGAACTAAAAGAAGAAAGAGGAAAGAAAAAAGGAGATAGGAGAAAAGAAGAAATGAAGACCCCCATAACATGAATTTCCTTGATTGTAAATTAACTCATTTGTAATCCAGGTTGTATATGGGTAGACCTTAGCTACCCAATTTGTTTTCAAGTTTGTACGATGGTGCCTGACCATAAATGGTCTTTTATTCTTTTGCGATTAGCTTTATGAACTGTTTGATATTTTGTTTAGCTTTTGAATTAAGATGGCATGTTTTCTTAGTTTCTTCCTTGCTTTGATGTATGGCTTGGATGACGATTAGGCTTCAAGGAAAAAATAAATCTTCTATTAAATTAATCAACTCAAAATTAAAATAAATAACTTACAACCTCATTTAAAGCTTAAGTTAAAAATCAAGATAAAAGAATTAGCAACCCTTTAGTTGGATGAGTATTTCTTTTATAACATCATGCATAAAAATATATTATTACATTCTTAATTGGAGGGCTTCTACCTTTGTCAGAGAACTTGGCTTGACCATTGAGAGCTATGGTGGAAACACACCTCCCCCTTCTCACTAATTTTGGCCAATAATCTTACTTCTCATGCATTAGGCATATGAATCCTATAAACTTGAGTCAAATGATTATCCAAAAAAATAAAAATAAAAAAAACATGTAATATGTTTTGCATTAGATCTAGGTCATTGTTATTCCCTTACCTGATCTAGTCTATTAGAGAGTGAGTTTAAGGATTTAGTCTCTTTCTAAAATAAATAACAACTTAATTATCTTGCATATAGTATAAGACTTGCCTACATGAATTTAAAATAATAGGAGGAGTTAGTTGCCTCCCACCCCGTGATTGTAAGTCCAAGTTGGGTGGTTTGCCCTCTCTTGTGGAGGCAAACCAAATACCCATTTTTGCCTTAGATTTAGGTCATGCTTTTTGCCCTTGTGAAAGCTTCCTAGATTTAGGTTCTGAGGTTGCTTCTTTTTTCTATGGGCCATAAGTATAAATCCTCACCTCTTAGGCCTTTTCATAACCTTGTATTGTTTAAGCCCTAAACTAATACTAAAATTCAACTCAAATAAATAATTCAATTTCAAAAACATATAGCAAAACCATAGGACAGTTTGAAATGGTTCCTAGGTTTCCTAGCATCGTGAACATCTCCTACTTTTTACCCTTTGGCTTCGATAATAACTCTCTCTATTTGAATAATTCCATTTGATCTTCCAAAATAAATAAATCGATTGATAGTCTTATCTATTGAAATCTTTGGAGACAATGATCATTTACCTTAATCAAGAGTATTCTTAAGGAATCCCCTTCCTTAGGATGTAATTAACTATGGGGGATTGCCCTTGTAGGGAACTTAACGAACCTAGTTTAAAATAAACCCTACTTTACTTTTCCATGTAAAGTAGGGAAAGAAGCTTTGGTACATATGCAAACCCATTGTCTTTGGGAGTCCTTATTGTGGTGATTTGGTCCATTGTTGGGTGGTGACATCTATCTTTCAAGATAGTACACCTCTCCTCAATATCATACCCGATCACCCCTAATAAAAATATCTATAGATCTACGTGTTATCCCAACCAAAGGCGTATATTTCAGTTTTCATTTATCCTCTTCAAAAGGATAGATGAAGGAAGAAATACTTCACCATAGATTTTTTTGGCGACTCCGCTAGGGAGAGTTCCTCTCTCCATCTTTGGTAAGTGATCGTTGTCTCTAAGTATCAATAGTGGGTTTGTACTTTGGTATGAACCCAAGACTATTTTTTCTTTCCATTGGCACTTAGCTTATTTCATCCTTAAGTTATGCTAGCCAACATCTTTAGGTTTTAGGACCTCACCCCATGTTGGTCTTAAAACCCCCGTTGTGTTCCCCAACGGGTAAAAATAAAAACTCTAAGTGAAAATAATTAATTAAAGACTTTCTCCTTACCATTTTCTATGGTAAGGAAAGTTTCATTCTAAAATAATAAAGACAAAATAAATTTTTCATAAAAATCATATTTTTTTCAAAAGCACTCTTTTAAAATTCACATAATAAAATGCTTTGCAAAAAAAATTTCCTAAATCACTTTCATCTAATAATCTTCATGATTGTTATATGTAGGATCATCTTTACAAAAATAAAATTCCAATAATCATATTTTTTGAAAGCACAAATGAACTTCTTCATCAATCCATCTTGATGAAGACTTCATTTTCAATAATAAAATTCCAACATTCCTAAACTTTGAAAAAACACAAAATTTGAAGATGGGCTTTTCCATTCAATACATCCAAATGTGTTGAATGGATGTATCTTCAAGCCAAATCATTCAAATTCAGCACATTCATGTGTTATGAATTTCCACATTTTCAAATAAAAGAAATAAACTTTCAAAACACACATATGAATTTCAATATACCCACACTTATTGGATGGAGGTTTCATTTTCCAAACAAAATCAAAAAATAAATTTTTAAAAAAGGACTTGAATGGATGTTGCATCTTCAAGCCAAATCATAACTTTGAAATTCCACTTAGCACATTCCCCATGTGTTAGGTTGGAATTTCCACATTTTCAAAATAAAAAAATAATAAACTTTCAAAAAACACATATGAAGCCTCTCCCTTCAATATACCCACACTTATTGGATGGAGGTTTCATTATCAAACAAAATCAAAAATAAATTTTTAAAAAAGGACATATCAATATCTCCATTCAACATACCCAAATTTATTGAATGGAAATTTCAATTCCAAATAAAGTAACATTATCTTGAAATGCCACTTAACATATTTCATATATAATTATGTTGGGATTTCTTCTAAATATACAAAATATACACCCTTGGAAAGGAAACATTATTGATTTCCATCTTACATACCCAAATTTGTTAAATGGAAATCTCCCTTTTCAAAAATCAACAAAAATAATTTTTTTCAAAACATATTTGGAATTTCAATTAAGCATATCCAATTTGCTAAAATGAAGTCTCCCTTTTTCAAGAATAAAAATTTTAAACACATCTTCGAATTTCATTTAACATACTCAAAATTTCTAAGTGAAATCTCCATTTCACAAAAAATTTTAAAACACTGTTGGAACTTCATTTTGGCATACCCTATTTTCTAAAGTGAAGTTTTCTAAACCCAAAACACAAAAATTTGAAACACATCTTGGAATTTCATTTAGCATACTCAAATTTTCTAAGTGAAATCTCCATTTCACAAAAATTTTCAGAACACTTTTGGAACTTCATTTTGGTATACCCCATTTGGTAAAGTGAAGTTTACAAAACCCAAAACACAAAATTTGGAACACATCTTGGAATTTCATTTAGCATACTCAAATTCGCTAAGTGAAATCTCCATTTCACAAAAAAAATTCAAAATACTTTTGAAACTGCAATTTGGCATACCCCATTTGCTAAAGTAAGGTTTCCAAAACACAAAACACAAAACTTTTAAACACATCTTGGAATTTCATTAGCATAATAAAATTGCTAAGTGAAATTTATTTCAAAATTAAATGGAACTTCATTTTAGCATACCAAATTTGCTAAAGTGAAGTCTCCACTTTCAACCAAAAATCAAATCAAAATCAAAAGAGAAACACATTAGGATTCCCTTAGCATACTTAAATTTGCTAAGGATCCAACTTTTCAAAAACAAATCAAAATAAAAAAGAAACACATTAAGATTCCTTTAGCATACTTAAATTTGCTAAGGATCCAACTTTTCAAAAACAAATCAAAATCAAAAGAGAAACACACTCGGATTCCCTTAGTATACATAAATTTGCTAAGTATCCTACTTTTCAAAAACAAATCAAAATAAAAAAGAAACATTAGATTCCTTACATAAAATATGCTCCACTTTTTCAAAATCAAATTAATATCAAAAGAAACACATTAGATTTTCATAGCATACAAATTTGCTAAGAATCTTATTTTCAAACATTTCAAAAAAATAAAGAATTTGATTTTTTATTTAGCATACCCAAATTTAAATGGGAAATTCCATTTATCTTTTCAAATCACATGATTTACAAAATAAGCACAAAGAAAGGAAAAATTGTTTTCAAACATCTCACTTAGCATAAATTGCGGAGGGAATTCTCACTCAGAGGTGATCATTAAGCAAAGTGAAGCCATTGATTGACTTGCCATCTGACTCTGATATCCCCTCACTAAAGAGGAAGGTAGTGACAATTTCTACAGCTCAGTGTTAGCCAACACCGATAGTGCACCGTTGTTCGTGCCGCCTCAAGTGGCTAGCCCCACTAATTAGCACCCTCAAAGGGTAGGGCTCCTTTGATCCTAGAGATTGTCTCCCAAGCTTTTAAAATTAGGTCTAGTTCTTACTTCGCTTGCCCCACCAAGACTCAGAGGAGGAACGAAAACCACATGATTAAGAGATACCATACACGCATCGCCAGGGAGATGGAGGCAGCTACACGGTCAATTATAGAGGTGTTTCCCACTCTAATTTCTCTGTTGGTTACAGTGAACCCATTTCATCCTCTCTCTAAATTTGACAGAGAGGATGCTAGGAGGATTCCTACTTTACCTCCACCAGCAGTTTAATTTTAGCCCACAGTCAGTCAGAGCAAGAGGTCATATGCTGGCCTCCGTTCAGTTCTATGCCAGGTTGGTGGGGCTTACGGATGTTCTGAGTCTAAGGCTCAATTTTACTTGAGATATATTATCCCTCATAGCATGGGGAAGCATCTACAATAGGAGAGGGCTAGGGAGGCCCATACTATAGCTCATGTCACTTGCCAAGAGAGGTGGAGGTTTGGTCGACAGTCAGTGGCCTCCGCACTCATTGATTTTTTTGATCGGCGTGCTACCTGTGTTGATCACACAGACAATATTCTACTTACAAGGACTAGTCACCACAGGAGGAGAGCCCCTATTTCAAGAGAGTCAGTGGTGTCTCCACCACACCGCTCTACACCCCATCCACTGTCATCTATTCATGTATCAGCATATCTAGTTCTGCCCAGGGCCTTGAAGGCCACATCCGGGGAGAAGAGGACCCATTGATGATCTAGCTATGGCCAAGGGATCCCATTCCATCCACACTACCTGTGGAGAGGTATAGCTCTCCTGCTCAAACTTCTACCTTAATTGTGGTCCAGAAGGAATGGCAACCCTGAAGCATAGTGGTCGTCCCTTAACCATCACCATTGCAATAAGATTTGGAGATGGTTAAAATAGTCACAGAGCAGAGGGTGGCAACTCAATTGCACCCATGATCATAGAACCTCCTAGGAGTGTCACCCCATGCAGAGTAAGTGACAGCCAAGAGTGCATATCTTCTAGCGTGTATAGCCCTCATAGGGTTGATTCTCTCACCAAAGTACATGATGTGGATCCCACCACCTTTCAGCCGAAAGCATTTGGGGCAAGATCCGATAGATCATTTTTTAGATGACATAGTAGCTCACTATTTCATGAAAAATTACGGAGATCCCAGGATACGACTGGTTTGATGAGGAGAAGATCATCTTTGATCCCAATGAAGATGATTTATTGAGATACTTAGCTTGGATTTGTATGGTAAATACCAGTGGATCCCTCCTTAGAGAGCAGCATGCTAAGGAAGGTGATGAGGCTCAGCAGGAAGACACAGCCCAATCAGCTCAACACCTCTGATATCATTTAAAATAGAAAGATGAATAGATAGATAGGATGGTGAGGTAACTTTAAGACTTGTTAGTAGCAATCTCAAGATTTAAACAAGCACGTAGCTCATCCATTACTAAGACTAGTTAGTTAGAGTTGGTGCATGTCTCGGACCCAGCCAAGATTTTACCTCCATTATAGCAAGGTACCACCAGCATGTATAGGAAGGTAGTGGAAAGTACCTCCATACAGTAAAAAGATATCAATGCCATGGTTGAGCAGTAGGTGAAGGAACCATTAGCTCAAGCCCGGGGAGGATCATCAGTTTCAAAGGGTAGACCCTACCCAGAGGAATTTTATGCGATCCAATATCCCAAGGGTTTCGTACCACCTTCCTTCAAGAGTTTTAATGGTAGTGGAAACCCGAGGCAGCATATTACACACTTCAGGGCTAATTGTTGCAACGTTAGTGGCAGCGAAACTTTACTATTCTACCTCTTCACTAGTAGCCTAGCAAGGATAGCTTTTGATTGGTATGTTAAACTTCTTAATAGTTCAGTTAAGACATTTATTGAGTTAGAGCAACTCTTTATCAAGAGGTTTGTTGGAGCTCAATAAAGGGTTACTGTTTGATCTTGTTGTAGCACAATAATAGTTAGATGAGTCCCTTATTGACTATATTCTCAGGTTGCATAACCTGAGTATGAAATGCGAGTCATAGCTATTTAAATAGCATGCCATTGAGATTCTTCTAAAGAATATCCATGGACCGGTCTCTTTCATTCTTAAGGGCTTTACCATCAAAACTTTTGAGGAGTTAAACAACGATGCAGCTAGTCTACAAGGAGAGGCCAAACAGTTGCCTTTTCTTGATCTTTTGCCCAAATCAAAGCCAAAAAAGGTTAATGAGAAGAAGCTGAGAACATTGATAGCAGTGGACAAGGGGAAGCAATCAGCTAGAGATCAGTCTGAGAGACCATGACCAGTTCCACGCCTCTACCGCCACCGAGATCCCTACCAACCACATGCCTCCATGGCCAGCCTCCCGCCCACATCATCGAATGGCGACACACCCGTCACCAAGTAGCTATTGTCCACCTACTCTTTTGGATAAACAAAACAAGCCATATTTATTTAAGAGGAAGGTAATCAGAAAGGTCTTTAAGAATCTCTTAAAGAAGCCTAATTTTTTGCTACCCGAACCTAGGAGACCTTAGGAAGTGGGCTAAAGCCATGATCTTAACTTTTTCCCCTATTACTATATGATAGGTCATGTTTTGGAGGATTGCATCACATTTAAGGATTGGCTTGAACATAGCTTCAAGACTGGTGTTGTAGTTATCCCAAAGGAATACTTTGTGGAACAACCATCCAATTCTATTAGGGTAATCCTTGGGGATGCTTATGATCATTCCAAACCAAAGAAGGTTGGGATATCTCTTATCCAAAACCTCTAAGAAGATTGTTCAAAAAATCAAGAAACTTTCTTTGCAGGTACCTGAGTCATCTCAAACTGCTAACATCAAGGAAGGTTTGCAAGTTTCTAGTGTCAACTCAAGAAAAGGGGGAGCTCGGCAATAGCGGTATGTGCTAACGGATAGCCGTGGTGCCACCAACCGAGTCCGACCTCAGTCTACCATTGTACCACATCATTGCTACTCTACTTGACTAGTTCTTCTTCTACTAGTAGACATCTTGTATCGACAGATGAGGGCATCAAATCCCTCACCTTTCTTACTTTACTTGATTTCTACTTCATACCTCCTATCAAATCCATGAAATTGAAGAATAAAACTAGCTTGAATTACTTTTGTGTCACTTTTGATGGGTTGTCTGAATCTATTCCTAATAACTCTTCAAGTCTAAATAACAACTATAATAATTCTGATCTTCCTCTTTCTGATTTAGCTGGATTTTCTTACTTTTAATACTATGGGTTCACCTCTTAGGATAGACTTAGAATCATCTAATTTCAATGGTCCCATAGGAGAAGTTGTAGGTGAGCTTGACGTACAGGTAGAACCTTCCATTACCTAGCCACAAGAAATCACCAAAGTCAATCTCCGTAGTGGCAAGGTACTACCTCCTAGGGCAGCACCTCAAGATAGTGGGAAACAAGTCATTGGTATAGAGGATCGAGAAGGTCCTCCACAAGATGCTCCACCCTTGGATATGCTTGTGGAGGACCATCCTATGGTGGACTATAATATCCTCTCTCACCTAAGAAAGTTGCCATCTAAGATAAGAATATATGATCCCCTTGTCATATCCAAGGAGATGAGGGAATCATAAATCAAGGCTCTCCTTGATCCTAAGATATGCTTAGCTCAGCTGACTGCTATTGGTGAGGAGGTACATTACACAAAAGAAGCCCAGAGGATCATTTTCACAGATGAAGACCTCCTTCTAGGGGACTTAGAGCATAACCATCCCCTCTACATCATAACCATCCCTTACTATCTTCCTCGAAACACCCTTTCTCATGAACTTGGACAAAACTCAAATTCAAAAGAAAAAGAAAAAGAAGAGAAAGAAGAAAAAGAAAGAGCAAAAGAAAAAGAAAAGAAAAGTGAAAATCTAAGTGAACAAGAAAGGGGAATTGAAGAAGAAATAGAGTTGCATATCACATTCCACCCATAGTTCATTCTTTCATATAAAAATATGGGTAGGATGACTCAACCTCCACTAAGCAGAGGTACAGGTAGATAGAGGAAATTCTAGAGGTTGAAGACTCCCTGGTTGGCCTTTAGCCAATAGGTGTTATGTTCCACTTCATAGGAGTACCCTTGCTATTCACATAGACTTGGAATCCAGTTCGAAGGATGAGTCTAATGTGATTAGCATACCAGCCAACCCCTCTTAGCTGGTTCCATTATAGGTGACTTTCGATCTAGGCAAGGATGAAGATTGGGCTTCCAGACAAAGCAAGGTATTCTAATCAGATGCATGTAAAACTATCACGCATCAGTTGGGAACCTTAGCTCTAACCTCAGTTTCACCCCCAAAAAGTTGAAGGTTTGGTGGTTAAGGAAGCCCCTCAGTCTTCTAGTGATATAAAGCTGAAGAGATTCTTTTGAGGATCATCATCATCAAGTCCTAAAGTTGATGTAGAACTTGAAGAGAATTCATACAAAGAATTAATGGAATTACCATCTAAATTTTACTCACCTTGTGTTCATAATCTTATACCGAAAGGTTTGGTTCCTCATACATGGTCCAGGCACAGGTCAGAGTATTTTGAGAAGTTATGAAATAATATAGGCAGGGAAGTGCAATCAAGAATAGGATTAGGATTCGGTACAATGGGTCCAGTCGTTGATGACAATTACTACTTGGTTGTTACCAATCATTTAGAGTCTGATAGGTTCTTTTCACACAACACCAACTCTTATGATAATGTGTGTTTAGAAATCTCAAATGATCTAGATGATTTTCAAGTTAAAGATGCACTGCCAGAATTTGAAGAGGAGATCCATTGAATAATTGACAAGCTTAAAGAAATCAACATCTAGATGGAAGAAAATTCACTCCCGACATACATCAGTTCATTGTTGAATGAAGAAGAAACTAATGACTTAGTTAGATTATTGATTGAGTTTAAGGACTGCTTCGCATGAAGTTATGAAGAGATGCTAAGATTATCTCCTGATGTAGCAATCCACAAGCTAACAATAGATCCTAGTGGTAACCCTATCAATCAAGCTCCTAGATGCATGCGATTAGAAATTGAACATCAAGTCATTTTTAAAGTTAAAAAACTAATAGATGTTGATTTCATCAGGGAAGAAAAATATCCTACCTAATTAGCCAATGTCATCCCAATTAAGAAGAAGAATGGCCAAATTTGCATTTGTGTCAATTTCAGGGACTTAAATAAGGCATGTCCTAAGGATGAGTTTCCTCTTCTATACCAGAATTAATGGTGGACATCGCCTCATCTCATGCAGTGTTCTCTTTCATGGATGGGTCATGTAACTACAACCAAATCAAGATGTATCCTAAAGATGAAAGAAACACCACTTTTCGAACACCAATCAAAATTTTTTGTTATAGGGTCATGCCTTTCAACCTTAAAATGCTGGTGCTACATAACAATGGGTCGTGACTTAGATCTTCAATGAACTCATCCATCATTAGGTTGAGTGCTATGTTGATGATCTAGTAGTCAAGAGTAGAGAAAATAAAGGCCATCTCTTTAACTTGAGAGTATTTTTTGAATGGTTAAGATAATATAACCTCAAAATGAATCCCTTGAAGTGTGCATTCAGAGTAGCTTCAGGAAAATTCCTTGGGTTTGTTATCCGACACCGGGGAATAGAGATAGACCGATAAAAGATTAAAGTTATCTTAGAAATCCACCTCCTAAGAGTTTAACTCAACTCAGATCTTTCTAAGGATGGCTGGCATATCTAAGATACTTTATTTCCAACCTATTGGGGAGATGCAAGCCATTCTCAACACTTATCAAAAAGGATGTCAAGTTCAAGTGGGATGACAAGTGTCAGCATGCCTTTGAAGACATCAAGCAGTATTTGGTGAAGCTGCCAGTTCTAGTAGCCCCTATCCTAGGCAGGCCACTCATCCTCTATTCTACTACATTGGATGACTCTCTCGACACTCTGTTGGTCCAAGCCAACATCAAATGGAAGGAGAATGCTCTCTACTACCCAACTGTCATCTGATTCCTGCTGAAGCAACTATCCACCTATTGAGAAACATTGCCTAGCTTTGATCTTTGCATCTCAGAAGCTATGATACTATATGCTTTCTTATAAGGTGAACTTGATCTCTAGAACCAATCCACTACAGTATCTCATGACATGGCCAACACTATCCGGACGTTTGGCATGATGGTCCATGATTCTTTCGCATTTCAAAATATCACATTCGTACCCCTCCGTATAAGAAAAGGACAAGCACTTGTGGATTTTGTATAGCACACCCACTTCCTGTTGATTCTCCACTTAGTAATGATCTCCCTGATAAACAAATGATGAACTTAGGGGACATTGACAACCATCGATGGGAGATGTATTTTGATGGTACAACTTCTTTTCATAAAGGTGAAGCACCATAATCTACCCTTCCAAGAAAGGCAAGGGTAGGAATAGTTCTTCTAACTCCAGACCATTATGTGATGAGATTCTCATACTATCTTTCCAATCCCTACACCAACAACCAAGCTGAGTATAAGGCTTTGATTGCTGGTTTGGAGTTAGCTATCACAGTGTTTATCAAGAGCATCAACATCTTTGGGGATTCTTAGTTGGTCATTAACCAGATTGCTGGGTCATATAAGATTCTCAAACCCAAGCTTCATCATTACCATGAGTATACCATGAAGCTATTGACATAAATTCTTGAAGTCACTATCTAAGAGGTTCCCCAAGTAGAGAACACGGTAGCAGATGCTTTGGCCAAACTTGCCAAAGAATTGGCATATCCGAAAGATGAGTCCATTCCAATAAGTGTCTAAAATAGATAAGTCCTATCCCTTATTAATGTCAAATTCATCGAGAGATTTTCTCTTGAAGGGGAGGTTATCATTGCCTTTAAGGATAAGGAGATGGATTGGAGGCAACTGTTCATATATTATTTGAACACCAGCAAACTACCTACAGAAAATTCATAAGCCCATCAAGTGAAACAAAGAGCTCTCTCCTATGCTCTCGTTGATGGCATCTTGTACAACCAGTCCTTTGATCAGATGTGGTTACATTATTTAGAAAAACACGAAGTCCATGGCATTGTAACTGAGGTACATTCAGGTCTATGTGGAGTGCATCAATCCAGTTTGAAGTTGAAGATGAAGATTAAGAGACTATGATATTATGGCCTTCAATGATTATAGATTACAAGGATGTAGCTAGGAGATGCCATCAGTGTCAGGTGCATGGTGTGGTCCTCCACCAACCACCCAACATTCTACACCCTACATTGGCTTCATGGCCATTTGAGTGTTGGGGTACCGACATTGTGGGTCGATCAATCCTCCTTCTTCCAAGGGTCATCGGTTCATCTTAGCTGCCACCGACTACTTTTCCAAGTGGGTGGAGGCAATCCCACTCAGAGAGGTCACAACTCAACATGTGCTTCAGTTTTTAAGGAATCATATAATATATAGTTTGGGGTGCCTTGACGAGTTATATCTAATAATGGTACGACATTCAAAAGCATCAAGATCAACAACTTTGCTAGAAGACATGATATAGATTAGAGATACTCCACCATCTACTACCCTAGAGCAAATGGCTTAGCAAAAGCATTCAACAAAACTCTCATCCAGATACTAAAGAAGACTCTTGATGACAATAAAAAGAAGTGGAATGAGCAGCTGGTTGAAGCCTTGTGGGCCTACCACATCACATACTGAACTCCAACTCAATCTACCCTATTTTCCTTAGTGTATGGGTCTGAAGTCATTCTACCTTTAGATGTTCAACTCCCATCACTAAGGATAGCATTGGGTAGCAAGATCACTACAGAGAAAAATGCAAAGTTTCAATTAGAAGAGCTCGAATGTTTGGAGGAGAGTCTCTTACGGGCGTGCGAGAACCTTAAGTTGTACAAGGCCAAAATGATTCAAGCTCACAACAAGCTAGTTTGCCCTAGGTCTTTCCGAGTAGGAAAACTTGTGTTAGTCCTTAGGAGACCAATTGTTGCTTGTCAAAAGATGGGAGGCAAGTTTGAACCCACTTGGGAAGGCCCCTATGTCATAGAGAAGGACTACCAAGGAGGATTTTACTAGCTTTTTTATTATAAATGGGAGCACCTGATGCTTTTAATTAATAGGCTCTATTTGAAGAAATATTACACATAAAAATCATGTTTAAAAATAATTATATCAATCAACAAAAATATGATTCCATTTCATCAAAATCTTCTCATCTTTTGAAGCATTATTTGCTTGTCTTATGAATCCATCGTGATGTTTTTAGGGTAGGTGTAAGAGTCCCTTAGTGGCATCATATCCCTCTTTCACAACCCAAACATAATCTCCTGGTGCTATTAGAATAGGTGTGAGAGAACCCAAGAGGTATCATATTTTGATTATCACAACTAAGTTAGGTGTTAGAGAACCCCAGTGGCATCATTTCTTTGTGGGAATCCCATTTTGGCACCCATGGCATCATCCCATCAAAATCCTCAAGCATGTTTAGGATAGGTGTGAGATAACTCAAGAGGCATCTTATTCCTTTTAACAGATGTACAAAAATAAACACATATATTTTATCTTGAGCTACTTTGATGTGGGAGCAAGCCCCCTGTGGCACTCACTCATTAGCTGCTCTAGGTTGGGTCTACATGCTACCTCATTACTATGTCACCCTATTGGTCACTCATTTAGAAGATGTGAGTCCATGCACTTTCTTCCTAACTTGAGCATTGCAAACTAACAAATGCCTTGTTAGTATGGTAGACTTCACTGTCCAACCAGTAAGCTACCCCATGTTGATTTTGTTTAAGAGGATGTGAGTCCCCAAGCTTTCTTCTTGAACTAATCATCATGATCTAACTAGGTCAAGTATATTTGAGGTATAGGATAAGGCCCCCAGAGGCTCCTTTCCTCTTGACTAATTTTGAGTTGATATAAGTCCCCCAGTGGCATTCACTCAGTAGTCTCCCAAGGTTTGATGGCACATGTCGAGCTGAAGATAGACTATCCCATCAATCAGTTCTACTATAGGAGGATGTGAGTCATCGAGCTTTCTTCCTAGGCTGATTATTGCAAATTGATGGGCACCTTAGGTTAGTTGATGTTTATGTGACTCACACCACTCTTAGGAAATATCAATCATGCTTTCTCCTTGAGTTGGACACCGAATACCTATTTAAGATATGACTAGCCATGTCATCTTCTCTAGGGTTTTTGATTAAGCCTTTATGACCCCTCTCCTTGCGGGCATCCTATTTGGATCACATCCTTTGTGACCCTATTTAGACATTACCCAGGTTACTCTTGGATTGGACAATCCCCCTTTCCTAGTAGCCACCCCTGTGGTTGGGGAATTTTTTTAGCCGATGCATAGATTCTCCCTTGGCTCAGTAAATATGAGATAGGTCTAGGCTAATATAAACTTCTTATTAGTTTGATCCTTCACAAACTAACAGGGTCCATGATAAATAAACTAAACAAATAAACAAATTAATTCGCTTGTGGATTAGGAATTTAAGCCCCCAAAGGGCTACTTTTCCTAAGCAGACATCCTATCTTTAGGCTAGTGTCAGCAGAATTTCCTATAGGAATTGCCTGACTACCTGAGTTGAGATAAATCCCTGGGTTAGTATTCACTTCATTGTCACTCTTAGGTCAGCTTCAATCTATTTTTCCACAAGCAAGTTATTTTGACAGTCATTCTACTTTGGAAGATGTAAGCCTATGACGCATTCTTTCTAGATTGACTATCACAAATCGACGGGCAACACTAGGTCACATTCGATTTGTCACCCAAAGCAACCAATCATCTAAGTGTTCTTTATAGTGGAAGATGTGAGTTCTAGAGCTCTTTTCTCCTAAATTGATCATTACAAATAGAAAGGTACTCCTTTGGTCGGATAGCTCTCCCCTCAGCTAAGAAATAACTCCCGTTGGTTCAATAAATCTGAGATAAGTCTATGTTAATATAAGCTCCTTCTCAGTGTGATCCATCGCAAATCAATGGAATCCATCTGTTGTACTTCGTTCAGTTACGTATTGCTATTTGAGTTAATTCAAGTTGCCCAATGGCATTCACTCAATAGTGAGCCCTAGGTCTGGTCTGATTTGTTTCCTAAAGAAACTGATCACCCCAGTGGTTTCTTATTTCAAGAAGATGTGAGTCCCCATGCTTTCTTCTTAAGACTAGACCATTATAAACCAAAAGTCATCCCCTTGGTTGGATAGTTCTACCTTGTGGTTGGTAGACTACTCCCTTTGGATTAGTAAGTCTAAGTTAGGTCTAAGCCTCTATGGCTCCTACTCAGTGCAGCCCATCGTAAAACTAATGGGACCCATCAAAATAAATTAAAAAATAGAATTAATCTTGACTATCTTTGAGTTGATCTAAGTCCTCCAGTGGCATTCACTCAATCGTCAGCCCTAAGTCAAGTTCGATCTGCTTCCTTACTAATAGATAACCCCAACAACTGGCCCCTACTTTAGAGGGTGTAAGTTTTCTATGCTTTTTCCTAGTACAGCTATTGCATACTAAAAGACATCCCTTTGGTTGGCTAGTCCTATTATATGTTCAGTAGACTACCCCTTTGGATTGATAAATCTGAGTTAGGTCTAGGCCTCCATGGCTCCTACGCAGTATGATCCATCATAAACCAACTAGGATCATCTCAAAATCCAAAATCTAAAAATCTGAAACAAATTCAACAAACAAGACTAAAAATAATCAACCAACCTAAATCAAAATATTTTGCTTCTCCTTAGTGAGATGCAAGTCTTTCTAGTTTCCCAACAAACTTAGAATTCTAATCCCTCAGCAGATTTCACAACATTTCCTCCATTTGTGGATGACTTGAACTTGCCTCCCCAGTGGAGAGTTCACTTTTGTATCCCTGGTGGAGTCAAAACAAACACAATTAAACAAACAACAAATTGAAATAAATTCAACCCTCTTCCCGAGTGGAACTTAATTAAACAAATCAAATTGATTTCTCTCCCTAGTGAGACTCAAATCAAACTTCTCATCCCCTTATGGATGACTTGAACCCGCTTCCCTAGTGGAAGGTTCACATACTCTATCCTTAGTGGATTCCTCCTTCCCTCTCTTATGTACTTGACATAAGTAGAGCCACATTGAACTAAGCTCTAGATTCCTTCTACACCTTGGGAAAGGAGTAGATCATCTCCATTAGTGTTTGTGATCACTTGGTGTTGTTCATCATTTCAGTCAACACCAATACGTGTGGTGTACCTTGTCAATCACCACACCTATTAGGCGCCCTTTGTTGACCTCATTTTCAGAATGAGCCCTCAACCCCTCCCACTTAGGCATAGGACTTCTCTTAAACTTTAGGAGTTCCTTGGTCATAAGACACATCAAGTGATTAGGTGGACATTCAACCTAGTCCTAGAGACTTAGAACAGTTAGCCATAGGAATAGGGCAAGCCTTAGGGGTATTAGGAAATTTTTCCTACCCTATAGCTTGAACAACATTCCTCACTTCCTTCCTTCAAGTCAAACTATAAATCAAATCAACATCAAACCTTGAATCAATTCAATAGATTTTCTTAAATCAAGAACCAATTTCAAATTATTGAAACCCCTGATTGAAACCCATGATTGAAACCTATGATTGAAACTTAAGATTGAAATTCAAATCAAATTTCAAAAAAATTCTACCTAAGTCACTTTGATTTTCGTCTTATGAACTTAGCCAAAATCAATTCAACTTCATGAAATTTTCTCATAAATCAATTATATTCTCGTTTATATTAACATATATAAATGAAATATAAATTCAAATCAATCAAACCAAACC